>PKRV01002711.1:88127-169589 GCA_003709505.1 Hyphantria cunea
GATCCCTCCCGTCTTAGGCGCAAAGTGGCGCACCGTGTGGGGTGCTGGCTCGTGGGGGTTTTCACAAGTAAAAAAAGTGGTTTGAGCGGTAGCCCCATCACATTCTACTGCGCCAAGTGTTAAAGGGTTCAATCCCACATGGGACTACACTTTTGGTGATCCACAAAAAGTTGTTCTGTGTCTCACCTAGATTCAGAACAACTTCTTTGTGTTCGTTTTAAGTATGATTTACCAATAAAGGAGTTGTCTTTAAAAAAATCTGGGCTGATGACTAGAGGAAAGTGTCTCGCAGTACATGGATGTGAACTGCCCTAGACTCTCCTTCGTTTAGTAATGGACGACTGACTTATCAAGCTGAAGACTTACCATTTATCGAAGAAGCATAGGTATAGAATACACAGCGGTGTGTTGTATAACTTAGAAAGTTTGTCCCTTTTGAGAGATATAGACGAAACTAAAAACTTATCCAATAACTTTTTTATAAATAAAAGTATTCTCTTCTCGTACTAACATGTTACAAAGTAATAAACCTAAGTCACTTGATGTTTATTAAATCTCAGAGTCCAGCAGACGTCCTGTTTGTCCTTAACGATGAAAGGTTAAATCTGAATCCCGACAAATACGACGCAACTCCGACAATATCAAAACAAGTTTTACATCAAAGATGTTTTCGTTGTTTTTTCTACCGAATTAGGGTAAAATAATCTAAATAATGAATAATTTTGCGTGAAGCAAAACTTTGCATTCTTTTTTACGAAAATTATGCGAACGGAGGAGTATAAAATTTGGGCTTAGAGTTCCCCTCCTCTCGAAAGTGCATATTAGGCTCTCATTATATCAGACACTCAATGAAAACCCACCAAAGCATTGCCTAGCACCGTCTTCTTCTTCTTCTTTTGATGATATGGCAATTCAATTCTAAGTCTTCGAGTTAACACCGTCTTTTTAAATGCTTATTGCATCTGACGTACCGTATGAAGGGTATGTTTGTATGAAACTGACACGTGAGATACAAAGGCGGACTGTATGTAATGTGGCATTATCTCCAGTTCAACCTTCAGGTGATGTTTTCATGCCAAAATGAGCCTTCCACTGGCAGATAGCTAGTGATATAAGGAATAACTTAGACTAACTTCTCAACACAGTGTTACTCGCGATTGTTGTACATCTGATAACATCGCTAAATATTAAACCAACGATGAAGCTTTTATTTCACCGTAGAATTTCCAAGGTCAAATAAAAACTACATCGAAAAAACAGCTGGTCAAAATCAGTCCAGCTGTTCCAGTGATCACAACCGGAACAAACCGACAGATAAGAATTGCTTTTTTGATTACAACGTATATACTTTCATTTGCATGTAGTGAAAAGTTATTTTTTTTAAATTACAAACATACACTTCAATTTCGTTTATTTTGTACTGATGATGCATTTCATTACGCGCTCTTTAGAAAAGAGCGCGAAATGAAATGCATCATGAATACAAAGTAAGTAATACTAATAAACATTCAAATAGGTATGTATCCGTATAGGTTAGTTGAGCATACATCATACACACACACACAACACTTAAATCAGATTATTTTATAACTTCATTTTCTGTTTATCTTCTAGTGTCAACGGTCGGTCGCAAATCGTCCAGGTGACGTAATGACATAATGTATTCTTGCAACTGCGCGCGCGCCGATTTCTCATGCACACACGTGAGCACGCAGCATGCATGCGATGTTTGTTAATTAATACCCTCATACATATTTATTGGTATACTTTGTAGCGATTTAACAGTGATCATAATCGGTATGTTACGTGATTAATTTTGTGCTTCGATAGTCTTTGAGAAAGGGGTTCAGTATCTTTATATTAGCCGAAAAATGTCTGCCACTGGTCATAGAATAAAAAATAAATGAATAATGAAACATTTATTCCCTTCCAAATACGTAAAAAACCTTCATGCAAAACATTTTTAGTAAGATGGCACAGAGTACAGATTCAGCGGATGTTAAAAGCCTACAGCAAAGCCATAATGACTTTTAACGCTGGTTTACAACATTAACTTCCCTTTAACGTTGGTTTACACTTCCCTTATTACACTTTCTTTGCGAGTACACAATCATACTTGTGAATAATTAGACGTCTTTTAAATCTCTGCACAACAACGTACCTCTGTACCCTCACCTCACGGCTTCTCGCGACCTTCACCAGGGGAAAAAAGAGGCTAATGTGTCCTGAACTGGTTCGGTTTATGATCAACTGATGACATCGTGAGCTCATCTATACTACAGAATTCTCGAGTATCATAAGTTGCTATGTTTGTGTTGACATTGATACTGGTTTACAGGAGTTGCAGTTCTTGGCGTTTGGCAGGGATTAGCCCTATAATTAACTGATAATACGAAGATGAAAAAGTTCGTGTAGTTGATTGGACGAGGATCTCAGGAAACACAAGTTCGAATTACAAACACTTCTAACTTTGGATGCCTACTTATGGAACAATGCAATAAGCTATTTGAAAACACGCTACCACCAAAAGTTTGACATAAAATAGGGTTTTTAACTGCTTTCGAAGTACGCACGGAATATAAGAAAAAGGAAAATGTCACCGACACAGAAATCATACAATAAGCTTATTTAATACCTTACTCCGTGCTTGTAGCAAGGAATTATCTTAGTGAAGCGGGGATTTTGTAAAAGTAGAACTCTGAAATGAATTATGTAAGTTAGATAAGGTTCTATATAATATAAAGTCAATTATTCAAATAATGGTTTAGATTGAATCGTGACGCTCAACACAGCACAACATTATTTATTAGTGTATTAAAATTATGGAAGTTTTATTAAAAACTAGCTTTTGCCTGCGGCTCTATCCGCGTAAATGTCGGTTATAGCGGCGATTTGTAAACTGTCATAAATATTCTATATATTAACCGATTGAAATGAAACAAACACCAATTGTTAAGTGAAACAAACTGCAACGCGTTAATGTAAACTTTATTTATATCGCTTAAGCTTTTTCTAAGATAAGCATGCACAAATTTATAGACAAACGACAAATATTCTTAAATACATTGTTTTGGGTTCATAAAGCCGCCCTAAATTAGTTTTTATTATATTTCTTCTATGTACAGACAGCGACCATAGATTATAGGTATTGATTAATAAGTTCAAAACATTAACATATATAACAATTCTTATTTAAGCATCAATTATAGTATCAATGCGTAACAAAAAAATGACAGTAACCTCCGCGGCTAACTAACTTTATAGCTTGGTTAACTACAGCCGCTATGTAGAGATCTGATCTTTTTTAATGGCGGTGACGGTAAGCGATTACCCATTGATTCATTAGGACAGAAATAGGTATAGTATAGAAAATAGGTATTGAACTTAGGAGACAGTTAGTGTTCAATCGTCATCTCTATATTTTGAAGAAGTGTTTTTTCTGTTGAAAAGAACTCTAAAGTAAAAAGAAGAAACATATTTGTTATGTTTATTTAGTGAGATTACTAGTGTACTATGTCAGTATAAATTAGCACGCGCTGGGGCTTGATTTTGTGTAAAAGTTTTCGGTAAATATGATAAAACCACTTCATGGATTTCGAGTAGGATCCTATTTTTGAAAAAAGTTTTAAAAAAGACGTTGATCATCATCATGATCAACAACCCATCATGTCCCACTACTAGGCTCGGGTCTCCTCTCAGGAGAGGGTTAAGGCCATACGTCCCCACGCTGGTGAAGGTTGGGGACCGATCATCAGTTGGTCATCAATTTAATTTTTTATTGTTCTAAAATTTTGTTTTTTATTAACCAATTTGGAATACTTACTCTTTTGGGATCAATAAATGAAAATTAACAGTTTTTTTTCATAAAACAGAGCAAAAATACCACCATAGTGGGGGTCACTATGCTGCATAGGCAATGAGTATGTTGACCACTTCTCTTGAGTTCTACTCATTACGCAGAGTAGAGTCTCTTTGAAAGGCAACACCTACAACCGGTGAAATATACCACTTGTAATTCTGGTAAATATAGTTATTGCAATTCATCACGATGAAGGCGTATGAAGTTGAAAACATTTTTAAAAGTCAATTCTTTCGTTTTAGTAATGACTACGCTTATATCTATGCCACTTGTAAATCAAGGTGCATGTAACAATAAAAAATAAACAAAAGAGTGCATTTAGCACGAGGTTGTGCAAACGGGACGGAAATTCATTATTATGTGCATATTAGCTGGATCGAGATCACGCAAAGTGTTGGTACATGGTAGCATTTAAAACATTTTGGCACAAACAGCATCAAAAATATTTAAACTGCTATATTTTTCTATTTAAGAATTATGTCCACATTAGGAATAAATCCTGGGTCGCGGGGGACTTTACAAACTTACAATCAACGGACACAAATATCACTCAGAACAAGAATTCTGGATCCCACGAAGCGTATGTAGGGTTTAAATCTACGACAGTCACCGCAGTAGAAAACAGCGTGGCTATTGCTTAAACCACTACGCCACCTATTCAGTCGTGTAGGTCACCTAATTGTAAATGTCTACTATCGTCCATTAACATGAACCTGTAACTCAAAAACCATAAAACTTTACTGGCCTCTGAGACATAGAGAAAATGCTCGTTCCTAATAAGTTTAAAGTTATACTGCTGTGTAAATACTTTAGGTGGTACTGAATTAGTTGCTCCCTTGAGGAGTTTGAGACTCAGCGAAGTCTGCTCTGTAAGACACGTGTCTTACAGAAAACCAGCGGTAAGCAATTCGCTAAGTGACTGGACTTTTCCGAGTAACAACTTCTGGGAGTGGCGACTCAAGGAATCAACCAATCTGCGTCAGTATCGTCTACAGTATCCTCACACCAGCATAACTATGACACATAGTGTGACTTCGATCAAGCCTACCTAATTGTGACATAATATGATTAGCTAAAATGCATTTTTCTATATCTAAAACGAATCGTTAAATGAGTTGCTAAGCGCAAAACTCTAAAACCGCTTAACCAATTCAGTCTTTTTTTATAATTTCGTTTAAGTACAAGGAAGGTTTTTATGAAGAGAAAAAAACCTAAGAAATGCGACAAAAATAGTAAAAACAATACTTAATTTGAAAACACGGGACAGGTCAGTTTTTTGAATAACCGAAGTCTGTCAGGGCAGCTAGTTTAAAACAAATTTTTCGTCACATAAGCTCCTCAAGTAGGAATCTGTTTCCAAATATAGTATTATAAATGCCGTTGAAATACAAAGTCTGTACAACCTAATATTGATAGTTCAATAATTGCAGTCCTCCAGCTTGATGCATCGTTTCCTTCAAAACCTGTCCTATTTGTAACTGTCATTTGGTTACTTATAAATAACAGATAATTTATTAATGTGGTGTAATATAACATTTGCATAGATTTTTTATCGGAATTAAGTAAAAGACACATATTTATAGAGGTATATTCATCCTTCTTGTTTGATTCCATAGAGATCATGAAATCCGAAAATATTTTTTTTTATGTTTTCTGCACTTAATAGGATATTTGGACATCATCATCGTCTAAGACCTTCTTTAGTCCATTACTGTACACGGGTCTCCTTAAAAACAATATTTTGCTCTTATATACTAAGCTGGTTAGACCCATTGTTTTTGTGGGATACGGGGGCTTTTCTAAATGGTAGGTAACTAAAAATGACGCACTTTACGTATCCTACTTTTTATTTTTAATATGAATGTAGATATTTTATTTCGTGCGTATATTTTAAAATGGTGGTTTAAATTTGTATGTAACTGAATTTATAATATGAATTCAATTAAACTTTTCGATATTTTGACTGAAATAATGATATCTGGTTTTTTCTTTATTATTACTATTATTTTAATTTGTATAATATGTGATCATTTGTTTGGATCTTTCTAAGCCTTATTATGCGTTCTTCACCATGTGGTATATTATTATTTGTTATTAAATAATTAAATAGAAGAATCGATTACGTTGTCTCTTTGAATATTGTGACTACCAAACCAATTTACACGGCTACGATCTTACCGTCTTCTCAGTGCGCCGCACGTGCGGGCGTGTACGGCACAATACACTCCCAAGAGCCAGGCAGTTAGGCAGCTTAACTCTCTGATAGCTCAGTACCCAGATATCGACAACCAATTTCAGTATTTTTTTATGATTTTGTGTATTTTTATTTAGCAGCCGTTTCTAGTATTAGTATGTAATAAACATCAATTACCCTATTTTTAACATTATATATTATTGTACTGGCTTTACGAGTTGGGAAAACTATAAGCGCAGTGAGCAGCAGATTAAACAAATTTCAAATTTGCATTTTTGTCTCTTTTTCTCTATACATTCCTCCCTGTATTTAGTAGCTATATGTTATTTCTATAAGAGTTCCTCCATAACTGGGCTATCTAAAATTGAGAGAATATTTTAGTGCAACGATTTCCAAAATGGTACATTAGCGTATATGTATTTAAATAACATCTATATTTAGCGCGATATAACTAAAATAATTTTATACAACTTTGAAATTTAGAACGTTTTTTGTCACGACAAAACTAATTTTAGTGAGTTTTAGTTTAGTTCGGAGAGTTTCTGAACAACCAATACCTTCCAATTCTTCTTAAGTTCTAATTCTTCTTAAGTTTTAGATTTCTATCTGATTCTATTGTTAACAGTATTTCGTAGAACAAATTTTTCAAAGAACGTTATGAATGTCTTAACTTTGATTTTCACTAAGTCACTCTTCATCAACGGCAGATACTTTCTAAAGATTGCCACAAGAAGGGGTGATTGTTCTGCCACAAGAAGGGGTAATTGTTCGGTGGTGATATCGCGTTGACTCAATTGTAAATCTGTCTACACGTAGTTCTATATAATGTGAATTTTACTTAAAAGTTTATTTAAGTGAAAGCAATAATATGGACTCTTTTTTGAGATTTGTATGTATCATGTGTAAAACATACGCAATTACATTCCCTTACATAAAATTTATACTGTAATAAATTCTGAGCAATAATTAGGTGAATTAGCGAAAGTCTAGATGCATGACAAATAAAAATAAATTTATAATACTATTCTACAGTTTGTCGCTATTAAAATACCACTTTATTACTTGGCTGCAAAACGGGAAGCTTATAAGTATGTACTAACAATTTTACGCAATTGACACATAGCGGTCTGACCTTCAACTAGGTAGAGCTTGTACTACTGGTACTCAGATAAATTACAACAAAACAGAACAAGTAATGTGGGCATCACACTATATTTTTTTCCGAACGGTATCGAACTCAGGACTATACCTCAATGTCATTTATAAAGATTTTTTCATGTGGTACTCAAATCTCTATGTAGTTAGTATATGGTAAGTATGGTTACTTCATCTATAAAGAAATCGGGACTTCTAGCATATTACGTTACAAAAACAAAGTGAAAATGAAAGGGAAGACTTCTAATTTCTTTATCATTCAGTTTCATTCACTCGCTGACTTTTAAATAATAAATAATAATAAATTAATATGTTCAGACATTTAAACACACAACGCCATCTAGTCCCAAACTAAGCAGAGTTTGTACTATGGGTAATAGATAACTGATATTAATACTTACATACTTTTTCTTTTGTAAATACATACATATTATACATAGAAAACACCCAAACTCCGAAACAAATATTTGCAGATCATACAAACATTTGGCCCGACTCAGGAATCGAACCCGAGACCTCTTGCACAGCAGTCGCATTCGCTACCACTGCGCCACAGAGGCAGTCACTTTTTGGTAATGAATTAAGTTTTTTATATACTGTTTGTTTTTTGTTTGTTGTTTTATTGAATAGGGGTGAGACGAGCATGCGTATCGCCTGATAGTAAGCGATAACCGCTGCCTATAGACACCCGCAACACTAGTGGCGTCACAAGTGCATTGCCGGCTTTTGGGGTATGGGGAGAGGGATCCTTGAGGGGTTAGGTTATGGCTTCCGGTACCCCCTCCCAAGCTGGTCGACACTGCCTCCGCCCTAGGGCGACTTTTGCCCAATCTGGGTGGAGCCAGTGTCGCAACCAGAAACCTCTTCACGGGGGTCGTCCGGTCGATGGCGCTGTACGGCGCACCGGTGTGGGCGTCGGCTNCCCTAGCCGCTACCCTGCTCCTTCGCCCATCAACCTCCCATCCCACAAAGGCCGGCAACGCACTTGTGACGCCTTTGGTGTTACGGGTGTTTATGGTGTTTATGGGCAGTAGTAATGACTTACCTTCAGGCAATACGTCTTCTCGTTTGCCCACTTTGCCATAAAAAAGCCCATAGGAAGAGACATTGACTTTAATTATCATTAAGATTCATGGCACCAGCTTCTGTATGACATATTGTCTTGCAGAATAATATAAGTTACGCCCATAAACTGTAATTGCTTGCTTCATTATTATTCATTTGCGTTAAATTGTTTAGAAATATTATCATAATGTTGTTTACAATGAATAATTAAGCAAAAATGAATACAAATTAATTACTATATAACTGGCTGCTTGCGCCTGATACTTTTGAATCGAATTATAATCACTATTTCATTTATTCTTATTGAAAAGTATTATAAGCATTATAGCAAGTATATATAATATATAAGTATATATATATAAGTAATATAGAGTACCGTCAATATCGGACCAGCTGTTCCAGAGATTAGCTAAAACAAACATACAGATAGACAAATTAATACCAATAAACTTTCATATACATGTAGTTACTGTTATTTTTAATAACAAATAGGCACCTTATTTTATTTATTTGTACAGATTAGGTTTATTTGTGGATTTCTACGTTTAGTTTTTTTTTAAGACAACTCTCGCTCTGCTAATCTATTATATAATGCGAGATACTACATACAAACATGAAACGAACACAAAGGACAACTAGGCTTACATCAATAGATTGTATTGGATCATAGATCACACAAAGTGTTATCTTATCCTGGGATCGGACCCACAACACTCAGCTCAGAGCGAAGCAGCGTGCTGAGTGTTGTGGGTCCGTACTCAGTGGGTCGGTCAGTACTGATTCTAATAATTCTACCTTTACCTTTCATGTTCGTTTATTTTCAAAAAGTTACATACAAGCACACATCTATAGACATTCATACACACACAACATGATAATAACCAACACACAACCTTGATAATTTTTGGGCGCACACGATATAGTTTACAGAAAAATGCACTCTAAAACAATATTTTACACTTTATTTTCTCTTTTATTGTTTGTCTTTATTACATTAGTTTCTACACTGTAAATATTTAATACATTTTTACAAAAATGTGTAAAGAGGATTTACGAATAAATAGAATTCACTCGGTCTTCTTGAGGCACTACGTTAAAGTGTGAATAGCTCCCACGGGTGTCAACGCCGAGTCGACACGAAGAGGCCAAACTTTTATTTCTTCCAAAAATAAAGTATTAGACGTATTAGAACTGTTTGAGATTACCATAGATATAAATAAGAACGTCCAATAGTTAATACATAATTTTAATACCCAAGGTTCATTTAACTTGCGCTCTGTTTCACCGAGTGATTGAGACCAGAGACTCATGCCCTGATTTCTCACCACATCTCGGCCGGCAACGCACTTTTGACGCCTCTGGTGTTACGGGTGTCCATGGGTGATGGTGATAGCTTACTATTAGACATACGTGTGCTTCTTATTCCATAAAAATATCCTGTAGTCTTCTTCGATAACTGGACCACTGTCACCAAAATATTTTTTAAATTGGAGCAATACTTTCGGAGATTACCGCGTTCAGCCAAATAAATAAAGTTTTCACAACGAAACTGTGTACAGTGAGGAGAATTTGTAAAAACTTATAGTAAAACTGAAATAGTACGAAAATTATTTTGGTATTATAAACGCGCTATAGAATTATGGTGCATAAAAATGTGCTTTTTGCTGTAAGGGGACAAGCGAGCAAATGGATCATCTCCCTCATTAACCAAGACGAAAGTGTTTTGCGTCGAATTCGCCTATATTATTAACTGATTTTTGGATTTGACTACGTGACTTTGCTTTGAAATGATATCATTGCCATAAATTTGATTTTCTGTTCATGTTTATTTTTGTTTTTATCCTTATAAATTAACTACCAAAATGACTACTCGGCCTCGAAAAAAGCATGGTAGAATCCAAGAGAGGTGGTCACCGTCCTCATGGTGAATGCGGACAATGCAGCATGATGACCTTGTGAGACACTGTGGCGGTATAGCAAGATACTTTTTCAATTCCCGTTTGAACGACCCGAGATAATAGAGGCAGGGAAACACGTGCGCTGGTTGAATGTCAACTTGGCTACTGGGACTGGCTTGTAGCTGTCGTTCCTGCACACTTCAACATACCTCCTTCCAGTTTAAGAGGGAGTACAATTAGGGCTTCGGTAACCTCACTTGGTTAAGAGCAACGACAGAATAACTTAACACCGGTTTTTAGTGAAGAGGTCGGGCCGACCATTTTTCTCACGATAAGTATAACTTTCCCACGATCAGCATTGCTTTCCCCACGACAAGCATATTTTCCTACGACAAGCATAACTTTCCCATGATAAGCATTAATCCCTACGACAAGCATAGCTTTCCCACGACAAACATATTTTTCTCACGATAATCATAGGTTTCCCTCGACGACTCTCGATTAGCATAACTTTCCCAAAATAATCTTATATATAATCTCCATGCTCCTTGCGCTTCCATGGTATCCTACGTTACGTGTATTTAAGTATTTAAACTTAATTCTACCCATACAAAATTATGAAAAGCTGAAACAATACTGTTCAATTTTAATTATCTACATAACTTATAATTATTCAAACAATATTCCCAGAACGGGCGTAACTAGCCCTAATCCTTTAAAATATGATCATAAAGGATGAATGATGTTAATTTCTTTGTTTCTCTACGCGTTAATTACAAAAGTTTCAATACAAACTAAACCCGACTAACTAACCTATTGTTCTCTATAAAGATACCGGCTCTAGATTCTTGTTAACAACTTTCTCAAATTATAAGAGTACTAAATTATTCTCATAACGTTTTATTTACCATCTTAACTTTAATAAAATATTTTCCAAGACCATTAATTTAATGATTAACTTAGCGCGTTTTTTAAATATTTATTTGCTGTCGGCTCAATTTGTAACGATGACACATATGTTTCTCTAAAACTCGTGAAACCGATTTCTGTTATTATATGACAGATTAGCTGCTGATAGCTTACCAGGAACTTTCTCTAAGGAACTGTCTCCAAGGGTTTAGGTTAGTGGCTTTAATTAATCACCTGTTTGTGTGTTCTTTAAATATTAAGTGCTTACATATGAGATAGGCGTTTTGAATAGAAGGATTATAAAGTAGTTTTTTTCTGTAAAATGTAATTATATTTTACAGAAAAAAAAATTATAATCAATGAATTAAAATATATACCATTGTTATCTATGCATTTGCCATCTCATAGGTAGTTCATTGATCTCTTTTCTAAAAAACCATGAGGGCTAGAATTCAAAAAATCACTGACGGCGCTTTGAATTGCAAAATATTTTTTTCCTCATAACAAGTTATTTTGTATGATCAAATATTATGTACACAAATATGTATGTATTTACAAAAAAAATATATAAGTATTAATATCAGTTGTACAAGCTCTGCTTAGTTTGGAACTAGATGGCGTTGTGTCATATGTCTGAACATATTTATTATTATTAATTCAAATTTCGGAATAAATGGTAACGTCGCAGATATTTAAATTGCAGCTCCTCTAGTTTAGCGGCCGTCTGTTGTGCAGTGTAGTCTAGCCAGCGTTGTTCTGAAGCAGTAGTGGCGATTCACTAGCCTCGGTTGTTTAGCAGCTAGTTCCTCCATCATGGTTTACAATTGGTGACAAAAGATATCTGCCGTAATCGTTTCACCAAATTTTTAAAAACTATAGTTAACGAAACCGGCTCTAATCCACCAAACACTCACAAGTTTTCGCTTGGCGCAGAATTTGGCTGGATCTTGAAAATTTTGCCATTGGGACGAGGTCTTCCGATTATCGGATAAGAATACAGGATCCACTTTTTATCACAGGTAATGACCCGATTTCAAATTTCTTCACATTGCTGCCGATGTACAATGTAACGCAGCAGTCGACGCGTGTTTGCTTCACTCGATTCATGAGGCATCCACCTTTCAAGCTCTTTATTTTCCCTATTTGCTTCAAGCTTATTAAAATTGCTTTGTTACTCACAGCGAAGCCTGTAGCCAACTGTGAAGTATTGTTTACATTGGTCTGCGGCCGTACACAGGCCTTGTTATGAAGGTCCAAATTTCCAAAATAAAAAACGTTGAAGCCAAAAACGTTTTGCGACAGCGCCATACACATCGTTAATCCTTCGAACTGTTTGTGCAGTTTTGGTGTAACAGTAGAACTCATAATCGTTAATAAAGTGATATTTGAAGTTTTCCATTGTGCGAGATGAACGACGCCAAAGAAAAAACTAGTAAGGGAAAAAACAAATTAATGAATATTTTCGAGTTTAAATATATTAGCTAAATGGATTTATAACTCTGAATTTGAAATTTGAAAGCAAAGATTATATTGTATATCAAATTAGCCAGTGCGTTAAAACGCCAATTTGACATGAAAGGACCTAATATATTCACTTTGGACGGTTTAAAATATATAAGATAATAAGAATAATCTGTGATATAAAACAGCATTGATGCTGTGAGAGTTTAAGGAGATAAAGAGAGAGAGAGATAGAGAGAGTGATAAAAGCGGTGATCACCTACACGCATGTCCTTTCTGTGATTTTAAGGCATCTAGAAAAAAAGAGTCAGTAACTACAAAAAAAAACCTTAACAACTCCGAAAAACAAGACTAAATGAATGAATGGTGAAATAAATGAATAGGAGAAATACGACTAAATGAACTGGACTTCATGACTTAAACATATATATTGGGATAAGTTCGTATTATAAAATTCTTTTAGTTATAAAAATACTAAGAGCAAGATGAGTAATTCAATACATTTCTAGAGATTTGAAGAATTATATTTCCACAAAGATATTCTTTGAGAGCGCGAGGTCTGATTTAAGATTAGGATGATCCAATTCGCCTTTCTTACAATAAAAAGTTAGGTATTTCTTAGTGGCTCTATTTCTTTTAAATCGTCTTTTTGTACTGAATGCTTATTTACTTAAGTTTATCACTGCTTTATTACCCAACTGCTAAAGAAGGACGGTTATGTTTTTCGAGTATATGTATGTATGTATATTTCTTCGGCACGCCCTAGAGCCTTAACGGCTTGTCGTATTTTTGTGAGTGGTGTCAATGGATTCGTCTTAGTCGTGGGAGTGATACTGGGTTCATCTTAATAAAAAAAAACTAAAGAAAAAATTATAAGCAAACGGATTGTTTTTAATAATTAGTTTCTTGTATATATATGGAAAACCTGCGAATTTTCTGTAGTAATATCTACAAACATGTTAAATTTATACCTGTACATGAAGTACGTTTACTACAAGATATTAAATAACCATTCTAGGAGTGTCTAAACGCATTGGCTCACGAACGTCAGCCCATTAGTCTACATTGCATCGCCTGTAACTTTAATGCTGGTTCTCTGTGCATCGAAGGAGACAGTAATTAATTGTCTTCTTGGTGAACCAGCAGAACCATCAATTACCTACGATAAAAACCAACATTTTTTTCTAATAGCTGTGTTTGGTACACGATCCAGCCTAAAATTGAAAAAAATAAATTCAAGTCAAATCAGATGTTTAAAGGCGCTCATAGCCCAGCTGCACTCGGTGATTAGAAACAATCAACGAGGGTAAGCAACGATGGCGCGGTCAGTACCTGGATGGGTGACCGCTAGACCGCATGTTACCATGAGCGTCTCCGTGATTCGGAGGTCACGTTAAGCAGTCGGTCCCGGTTGTTATCATACGATAACAGTCGTGAAGCTTAGTTGGAGGTCTTCGGGCGGCTTAAAAACATCCAACGGCAAGATTTACGTAGCCACAACGTATTCTTGCCAGTCCCCAATCCGCACTTGGCCAGCGTGGGGACTTATAGCCTTAACCCTCTCCTGAGAGGAGACCCGAGCCCAGCAGTGGGACATTATGGGTTGATGTTTTTTTTTTGTTTTGAATCAGATGTTATGGGTTTAATTATATTGTTTTTTTTTTTTGTTTTTTAAACAAAGCGTACAGAAGTAGTCTAAGGTAGTAGAGCCACGCTGATTTCAGCACGAACAGGCCCGCTCGACCGGGACAGTACTACCCTCGCACAGAAGACGTTAAACGTGGGAGAGCCACGCTTCGGCATGCAAGGGCCGACTCGACTGGAGTGATAACACGGCTTCACAGAAAACTGGTGTGAAACAGCGCCTGCGCTGTGTTTCACCTTGTGACGCTTCTGGTGTTGCGGGTGTCCATAGGCGGCGGTGATCGCTTATCATCGGGCGATGCGTCTCTCGTTTGCCCCCTGATGCAAAAAAAAGATCGGTCTAAAATGACAACTTTTGTATTGTCGTGGTTCGTTGACTAGTGACGACCGGAGACCCAATGACGCATAAGCTGTCTTAATAGGTCGTCATAGTGTAGGTCACCATGTTGTAATATCTAGATCCGCTATTCTTGAATTGTGCTCATGCTTGCAAAAAAGTAAAAAAATCAAACGTAAGAAAATAATTTCAAATAACTGTCAAAACCGTTAGCAGTCTTAAGCTATTATAAATTAATTCCTAAATTACTATTTATGAAGGTTTCATTTGATAAGGTACGAGTATTAATACAATACTATGCTAAGAATGTTGCTTAAATGTGTTATCTTTAGAAACTTAGGACAAAGGGCTATTTTGGGTAAGTATTTTGCTTGAGGGACCTAATCTCTTTACAACAAAATAATTAAGGTAAGCCGAAATACGCCTCTTTGTTTAACGATATATCTTTATCTAATGAATTAGAAAATTACAAACGTAATGAAATATAATTTGGTCACGAATTAATGTAATCTGTAAACTACCATAATTATAATCCTTTAGGTTTCGTCGTGGTCGGGTAAAAAACCAACACTAACCCTTTTCTGTTGTAGATAGGATGACTGTGACCTAATGGTATGGACTAAGTAAAAAATGAAATAAGAGTACATTTAATTGATAGAACACTCAAAGTGAACAGTGAACATGGTAGGATAGACAGTCCTTGTTTTACTCACATCGTAACCCTTATTAGCAGCAGACAAGAATATTAAAAAGCACGTATTTGACGCTTTGTAAAGACTGTTATGAAAGCATTAATTGACCATATGTCTGGTATCGTCCATAGTTCAAAACAGATAATATATATTCATGTTTGCACTAAGTGACATTTGAACCCATGACCCGTGAAGTTGCAGCTATATATCGTCTCGAGTCTAGTCGTCCGTGTGAGTGATTGACTAACCACATTATTAAGTAATAAATTAATAACTGAGTGTCGATACTGGGCTTGTGTCTATTAAAAGGAAAAATCTTTTCTTTTACATTTCAAATTAACGCTCGTCTCTCATATGCCGTAAGGTTATTTTACAATATAGCTCGTAAACTTCCTCGATAAGTGGTCTATCATCATTATCATCGTCAGCCTATTGTACTCCATTGCTAGATGTAGTCCTCCAGCGTTAAGCTATCCAACACTGAAAAAATCTTATAACAAGTAGTCCCTCAGATTAACGCGTTCGAATAAACAAACTTTTTACCTTGGTATAGAACGTGTGTATCAGAGAATACAAATTAAATGAAGTCCAACAAAAAAACCGAAACTTATTTATTTTATTATTAAAATGTTATCACAATCGAAGTTATGTACAGTGAGTTTGTTAAGTGAATACATCTCTGCCGTCGTCTTTAAGATAGACCCATGTTTCTAACAGAGTGCTCAACCATAAACATGATAGTGTGTGTTTGTTAAATGTTAAAGTACATTTCAGATGACTCTAGTATTTAGTGATCTTAAACTACTAGCTGTAGTTTACATACATTTACACAGCCCGCGGCTTTGCTTGCATGGATGTTGATCATATTTATTTAATTAAAACTGTTAAGTACTCGTATGTAGGAACAATATATTGATGTTTTTAAACGTATTTATTTTTAAACTATAGCCCATTAATAAAAACTTGCATACAAACTTTCGACCCTTATTTTAACCCCTTAAGGGATAGAAGTCCCATAAATTCTGATATAAGTATTAAATTATTTGTAGTGAAAAGCCTGAGACAAAGTTTCAGACTACTTACTTCAAAAATGACGGAATGCCAGACTAACCTATATACGAAATGTCAACCCCTATTTAACCCTCTTATTGGTAGAACATCCAGAAACTCTTAAATACGTATATATTCGTTTTTGATGAGTAGCCCAAAAATAAAGTTTCATGTTTCTAACTTAATAAATGACGGACTTTCATACAATCTTCTAACAACTATTTCACCCCCTTAGGGATAGAATTTCCAGAAACATTTCAATACATATCTACTCATTGTTAATCAGTAGCCCAATTATAAAGTTTCATGTTTCTAACTTAATAAATGACGGACTTTCATACAATCTTCTAACAATTATTTCACCCCCTTAGGGATAGAATTTCCAGAAACGTTTCAATACATAGCTACTCATTTTTAATCAGTAGCCCAATTATAAAGTTTCATGTTTCTAACTTAAAAATTGACGGACATACAAACTTTCTACCCCTATTTCACCCTATTATATATATTTATTATTGGTAGAATATACAGAGAAGCTTCAATACGTATCTACTCATAGTTTACGCTCGGCATTGAGGCATCAGTCAGTCAGGACTTGTTATTTTATAAGTATAGATAAAACAGTGTAAACACCACTGACCAATGTGGTTTACTTGGTCAAATCTCCGCGGTTAAGGAATCACATCAACAATCTTTTAATTGTCTACTACTGAACATACGCTATTATTTATACTTTCTGACTGAAGAGGTGGCGCAGTGGTTTCGATTCCTGGGTGCAAATATTTGTTATGGAGTTTGGGTGTTTTCTAAGTATGTATTTTTAAAAAAAAGTATGAATGTATTCAAATCAGTTGTCTAGTACCCATAATATAAGCTTTACTTGGTTAGGGGCTAGGCTAGGCTATGGCGTTTTGTGGTAGATGTCGGAAACATCGGCCTCTCTTTAGAAAAAAGGTTTTAGTAGACCAGGTTGGTTTAGAGTTTGTTTATAGTTTTCATTTTTCTTTACAGTGATGTTGTCCTGCGAAGTTGTCCTTACGATACGTATGAGGTGTATAAGGGTAATAACACTTAGAAACTAACGCCATCGGACGCGAATAGACCTACGACACTGGCTGCGGGCCCTATCGTAATACCAGCACTACAGTTGCCCTTGGCTTCTGAGATAGGCGCATTTTTCGCCATTAAACTGGGTACTAAAAATGCTT
Source organism: Hyphantria cunea (assembly GCA_003709505.1). Lineage (NCBI taxonomy): Eukaryota > Metazoa > Arthropoda > Insecta > Lepidoptera > Erebidae > Hyphantria > Hyphantria cunea. The sequence continues at coordinate 105,600 of PKRV01002711.1, forward strand.
GTGTTCCGTTACCTTGGCTCTGTAGAAAATCATGTGTTGTCCTGTGTATGTCAGAATTATTGTATGTAAACCTGTATTCTTAAGCCGTGGCCATGTGAATAAATAACAAGGCTAAATATGGAGATAGTCCATAGTTAATACTGAAGAAATTGAATTAAAGCTATCGGCGAATAGTTACAGCGTACCAATTACCTACGGCGTGACTGCTCAGTTTGCCCACTTACCTAATAACCGTGCATAATATACACTCGTGGTCCTTGCCGCCTTCCGCTAGCTACGGAACCATTCACCTAAGATTTCGCAACGCAATTGTCTCACCTGGTCGACTATGTGTTTGACCCAAATATCTTATATTGTCTACTATAATGAACCGTCTGTGACTAAATAATCGAATAGTAGGAAGCGAGTTTTATTATTTAACAGGCTTGTTGCGAGAAACCGAACGAAACTGTAAAAATGTTAAATTAAGAAAAAAAAACAACATCTTTTCTTTCGTCATTCTTTGTTTTAAGGGCAAAACGTGCCAACAGGTCACCTGCGACCATGAAAAGCAGTTAAGAGCACAAGTGTGTATTTTTTTTTATGTTATGGATTTAGGGGCCAACCAGCAGACGTATGGGGAGAGGTTGGGGTATTGGCCTCCGGTATCCTCATTCACTTGGTGAAACACAGCGCAAGCGCTGCTTCACATTGGTTTTCTGTGAGGCCGTGATATCACTAAGGTCGAGCCGGTCCATGCATGCCGAAGCGTGGCTCTCTCACATCCACATGTTAACTCCCTTTAAATGCGCTCTTTCGGCTGTAGAACTGTCAGGGTTTAGCTCCGGTAAGGTCACTCACTCGATGAAAACCAGATTCTTCCGTTCATAGTATCACTTCGACTCAGTTGGCGTTCTTAGTAAAAAGCATTAAGAACTCATTAGTGAAAGATTAAATGCTAGTCTACACTTCGACGCAAATGGATCTTGCTCGACTGAACTGATTTTAACCTTACTAAAAACTAGTGTGAATCAATTCTTTTGCATTTCACCAAGTAGTGGTATCGTAACCCATATCCACCACTCCTTGATGCTAGGGGACAGAAGGGTCTGAAAGGCTGACAGCTCACTTTTTTATGGTATATGTGGCAAACGAGCAGACGTAAACGATTACTGCCGCCCGTGGAAACCCGCAACGACAGAGGCGTCACAAGTTTGTTACCGCCCTTGGGGGATAGGGAGGGGATTGAGGGGAAGGGTTGGGTTATGGGCTTCCGGCATCCTCACTCTCTCGGTGAAACACAGCGCAGGCGCTGTTTCGCACCGGTTTTCTGTGAGGCCGTGGTATCACTCCGGTCGAGCCGACACATGCATGCCAAAGCCATTCACTTTTTCAACAATAAATGATTCTTGTAATAACTTATATCCTTTTACACAATGGCTTTGTCATACTTAATTCAGCTTAAAATTGATTTCTGCTTTTCTGATTCGGTATTATTAGATAAATTGTAAATTGGTATAACAATCGGTTAGAATACCGGTTTAGTTAGACAACTTGATTATTAGACTGGTAAATTTGTAACAGTAGCTCACTCATACCGCCTCTATATTATGAAATTTCTAAATGGTTTATTAAAATAATTTCCTTACTGCGAAAGAAGGAGGGCTATATTTTTCGAGTGTATGCATGTATGTATGTATGTTTGTATGTATATTTCTTTAGCACGCCCTAGAGTCTAAACAGTTTGTCGTATTTTTATGTGAGTGGTCTCATAATTTCGTCATAATCGTGAGAGGAACACTGGGTACCTCAAAATAAAAAAAAACCAAATTAAGGATTTTTGGCGCTAAAAAGTAATCTCAAGTGTGGTGTCAAACTAAAGCATTTTTAACGGTTATTATGAAGATATATAGAAATTATATATTTTATTTAAAAAAAGACTAAATCAAGATGACCGATACTGATGCAGTAGTTTTTAAATAATTTTACTTGTTTATTTATACATGTACTTGCCCTGACTAACCGATTCATCAACGCAGACCCTTAATCAACTATCTAGCGATTGGTAGTTGATACTTTTGCATTCAAGTCATAAAATCTAGTATGGTATCTGTAACAGATAGCTACGACATCGATAAAGCAATGTTGAACGAACATTATGTTAGTAAATCACTTATATTTTCATTCTTTACATACCAGTTTTATCCCAACTAACTGTACAGGCGAACTTCGTACCGCCATACTTTTCTCTCGTAAATATTTTATGAATTTCTGAAAAAAGATGTTTTAGGAATTATGCTCGCCTCAGCTTCCCACAGGTAGTATACAGTGGCGGACAAAAAACTTTAACATTGCTAGGCTTTTTAATTTTCCTCTATACAAACCTTATCCTAACAATAACGAATACATTAAAAAAATATATATAGAATTTGGTGCAGGCGATCGGAATTTATACCTCTAAATACATTCTAGCGATTCATTTTTATCTATATTGATGCAGTACAGTACAATGTTAATATAAAAATCTACATTACAAATGGACTTAAACTTGATTAGCCATAATTCATGTTAAGATGTATGTACAATGGGTTGTCTTATCATTGAAACCGTTGCCTTTCAGACGACCTTTGTATCGACACAGCATACGAATTTAAGGATAAAGAAAATGTTAAATGAAGTTTTAGTAACAATTTTGTACATCTACAGTTTTTTTTTCCAATTTATAACGCAGCTCTCAGTTAGTTTAAACGTCTATTTGACAACAAATTATTGCTTAATTATTGTTGGCTATTGTTGACAGATAGAATAGTGTGCAGCAGCATAATCCCACAGTCTGTAACACACCATGGGTCAATCTATACAAATAAATAAAATGGGAGTGTCTGTTTGTAATATTAAAATAACCGCTTTTTACTTAATGAATATGTATGTATACACAGTGCATATACCAATTTTTTTTTCAATTTTTGTCTCTCTGTCAGTTTCTCTCTCTGGAATTACTGGACCGATTTTGAAGGGTCTTTCAGTGGCAGATGACTATATAAAGAGTAACTTAGGGGCAACACTAATCTAAAAATGTAACATATTTTACACCCTATTACATCAGCTATTAGCTAGTTAAAGTCATGTCAAAATCAGTCCAGCCATCCCAAAGATTAACCAGAACAAAAAGACAGACCGACACACAGGAAAAAAAATTTAAAAAACGTTATTTTGGCATATGTACCATGTATGTGTTGTGCGCGTATAAATGCATATGCGTTTAGTTAAAAGCGGTTATTTTAATAATACAAACAAACACTGCAATTTTATTTATTTGCATATATTTTTAGATTTGTAAAGATGTATAGAAGATACAGATAATTTATTCAATTAATAGGCTTAAATAAATTCTTAATTCATTAAGTAAAAGAAGTACAAAAAACTATGCATCCGTACTTATACAATTAACATTGAATGCCGTAGGTATTGTATTATCTACTGAACAAGACATAAGTCTCTATTCTCTAATATTGATTTGTAGGAATTAGGTTCACGTTTACAAGTTGTTGTGAATAAATCGCATTAAAATACGTATCAGTTGAAGGTCTCTGACTTAAAATTGGTGTATTTGTACCGCGTTTCTGCCGCGCAATTCATAAACGCAGTAAGGACTGTACTGTTCACATGTTCTTTAATGCATTTACGAATTGTGCGACAGATTTGTAAGTAAATGGGTTTAAATTTTAACTACGTCGGTGGTGCAGTGGTAGAGTATGCGACTACTGTGCTTGAGGTTTCGGGTTCAGTTCCTGGGTCGGGCCAAATGTTTGTGTGATCTGGAAATATTTGTTTCGGAGTTTGGGTGTTTTCTATATATAATAAGTATAAAAAAGGATTTTTGCATTTATATCAATAGTCTAGTACCCATTTTTTTTACTTATGGAAACCCCCTTGGGCCTTCACCCCACCGGGGTTTGTGGCGGGGCGGTGTGTCGGAATCGCACCGACTAAAACCACACGGTGTGCCACTCTGCGCCTGAGACGGGAGAGATCCGAGAACCGCTTTCTTTCGCCATACGGATCCCTCCCAGCGCCTGCCCGCACTGAAGCGGGCACCGTCGTTTGATGGTAAAAATCTCAATTTAGGCGACGTGCGGCACACGCGTAACGTCGCCCCCTCGCGGCTGGCCTGTGAAGCGGATGGAGGGGAAAACCCGTCCCGACCATCCGCGGCCACACTCAGGGCGGCATGAGGCGTTGATAGGCGCGCCTTCGCCGCCGGTTGTCTAGTACCCATAACACAAGCTTTGCTTAGCTTTAGGACTAGATGGCGTTGTGTGCTAGACATCTGAAATATTTATTTATATTTATAAATATCTGTTTTCCTACTGTTATTGTACCATTATTTCTTTTTTATTTTATTCTATAACCATTATTTTATCCTGTTTCATTTAAATGAATGTTAATTACTATTTTTCATATCAAATTCAATCTGGAGATCTTGAAACAGTTAATTATTATTTTAAAAGACGGCTTAATAAAATTATCATTACATTAATATTTTATTTATCTTTACTTTTAAAAAGATAACTCCGTCCTAGGAATATAATTATAATCCTGTACCGTGAGAGAACTTACCAACAATTATCTACACTCCCACTAAAGAATCACTAATGTATTTCCGACCTTTTCAACCCGCCCAGAATCAGGTCAGGAGTTTCAATCTTCAGTAACCTTATCACTCGGTGATTCGTTGCTTTGCACCGATAGTTCTAAGACTAGTTTTATGCGAAGACTGTCTATTTGTACTCAAGCATTGGTCTCCTACTAATGAATTGCTAATACTTTTTACTACACTATTATATCATTTTGAGTACCATATTATTGATATATAAAATAACATTTTACACTAACTGTTCATAAATATTTTATGTCAGTACCGTGACTGTTTCGATACAATAAATTCAATTTTGCCGATATCTTAAGAAGTTATTTATATAAATACAAAAATGTTTTAACCTTGGAGTTAATGTCATCTTATGCTGGCTTACATGAGGTTGAGGCAGACAGACGCAGGACTCGGATGGCGTAAGAAAGCGGTTCCCGGATCTCTCTCGTCTCAGGCGCAGAGTGGCACACCGTGTGGTTTTAGTCGGTTCGATTCCGATACACAGCCCCACCGCAAACCCCGGTGGGGTGAAGGCCAGACATAAAAAAAAGGCAGACGCAGGACCGGCGACGCGACGGGAGCGGTTGGAATGTTTAAGGATGATTACAACCAAACAGCATTGAAATTATAATATAATTAATCGTGACACAGTATTTAGTACGCCTATATTACCAAGTTAATTAGTTAGTTAATTGATATTAACGACTTTTTACTATAAATAATATAACTTTGACATTTTAAACCATGCGGATGCGAGTTGTTTGATTGAAATTACTATTAATGATATGATTGATTGATTAATTTAGATGCCATTTATCCGTGTCTCCGCTGAGTCTCTATCTCGATGTGTCCGATGTCTACCCTAGCCTTTAGTCTATAGTATTAATTTTATTTACAGTATGATGAAAATTATTCACCAATGTTTCAACGCTAGCTGTTCCCACTTAAATTTCTATAAAGCTTAAAACTCCCACATTACATTGGTATCCGATCTCTATATCTGTCAATCCAGAATTGAACCTCTTAAACAACTCTTAAACAATTCCATTCAATGATTTTAATAGAATTGTGTTGTTAAGTATGACTATTTAGCTAAAATTTCACTTTTGTTATACATATTACTACCCACTTAGAAATTCACCCAGTTCGAGTGCTAAAGGATATTAAATATTAATATTATAATTATAAACCGCGCCTGAGCTGTGTTTCCCGAGTCAGCGAGGCTCCGGACCGGAGGCTCATAATCCAACCCTTCCCCTCATCCCCCTCCCCATCCCCCAAGGACGGCAACGCACTTGTGATGCCTCTGGTGTTACGGGTGTCCATGGGCGGCGGTGATCGCTTACCATCAGGCGATATGTCTGCTCGTTTGCCCCCTATTCCATAAAAAAAACACGAGAGCAATGACAGCACAAATGATGTCATTGTAGGTTGGTCTTTTGTGAGAGAGTAGTACTGACCTGGTCAAGACAGCTCGTTCGTTCTGAGATCAGTGTGGCTTTCCTACATTTAAGATTGTTCGTAGAAAGAAGTTTATCTGCTTATTAATCTAAAATACAACGTGTCTTCAAAATATTATCCATAAATATTCTTCTTACACATAATTTCAGCATATATACACGAGATGAACACATTAAGACACACATCAATATATACATTTAAAGTGTAATTTTAAGTAAAATGTATTTATTATAGTGGGTACTAAAAATTAGTGTAAAACATAAAATTCTTGATATCAAATTTAGTTCTTTAATTATATTCAGTTTACTGAATATGAAATTTTCATAGAGCGGAAACTTGAAACTACAGCCCTGACCGCATGAACTGGCTTGAACCGGCCGAACTGTTGTAAACTAAAGGTCAACGACATGAGGCGATAGTGCAACCCATGTATTCCCGCAATACACACTGTGCCCGCCATTAAAACAAAATTTCACAACAAGAGTGACTCTGTGCTTAGTTTCCTAGGAGATGGAAATGAGGCTGTAGAATACTTCGGATTTTATTCCTCCATTTTTTCCTCCTTCGCGGTGCACTGAATTATGAACTTAAAGTTGATTGGGTTATGCTTTTATTTCTAAAATAAGGTAACATTAAAAATTTAATTAATTATCATATAAATATGATTATTGAAATTATTTCAAAGGTAATCAATGAAAATACTGAAGCTTAAGAAAGTAATTTGAAAATTCATTTTTTATTAAAAACTTAAATTTTTAATATCTAATTTAAGGCCGTGTCGGCGCTGACCCTCATTTTATTAATCACGACAATCTAAGTCCAAACTATGCTTCATGTATTATCTTAACCAGACAGCTGATAAAGATACTTAAACATCTCTAAATACATGCATATTATTAGATCTTATACAACCAAATATAGAGTAAATGATCGTATTCTTAACCCGTAATTATTATTTATTTGTCCCGTATAGGTATCGAACTCTAGACCTCCGGCTCAGCAATCAAGGTTACCAACAACTACTTACAAGCCGGTCGATACCATTCAATAAAAACACATTATTGGTTAAAAACATACAAGCGAACCGAACAGGAAACTGTAAACCTGCTGAAGTACAAAGTCATATTACAGTATTATACTTCCTGTTAATGTAGATCAATAATTCCTTCAAGAGATATTGTTATTGAGACCTATTTATATAACAAACCTATATGTTATGTTAACATAGTATAAAGGTTAAATCTAGTGTTAGATAAATGAAGGATTGAATCGATGTTTTGTGTTACAATGTTATTATTTTGAGAAGACTTCCACATACATACAGTGAAAGAAACATTATACTAAGCCATCTAATGAAGACACGCCGAAGTAAGTGATGACTGTTAATCCTGTACCGCGATACGAATAGTTCTCACACCATCATCATCATTATCATCAACATCAGCCTATTGCAGTCCACTGCTGGACATAGGCCTCTCCAATTTCACGCCACTTAGTTCGATCTATGGTTTCTCGCAGAATTAATACAACTTTCAACTTTGTTATGGAGGGAATCTTTACCTTGTTCAATTAAGCTGTGTATTAAGTATTATTTTTCATTGATTGTTTAATCCAAAAAATAAATTAAGAGATTAGTTGCTTGGTATAGATCAAACCGAAAAACTATTATTATAGAAAACTAAAGATTCATCGTATATACATTAACATACACATATTTACACAAACATTCATATACTAACATATCATATACATACTTATACATACGGAACTCACATCACGCATTCACTTTTTTTATTATTTTTTTCCATGCGGAAATTCCCTCTGATACCACCTCCTGGTGGCATTTTTAATGGGCTCGAACCGACTAAAAGCGCACGCTGTAGTGGGTACTAGGAACCGCGGAACCAGGTGGATCCTAGGAAGGAAAGCCCTGGTTTCTTGATGGCCCCTCCTATGTGAAAGCCCCGATGTTTCCGTTTTTGCCCCCAAAAGGTGGGATGCGAGCGCTGCGAAGCGCACGTACCCCTCCACCCGAACCTGCTTCTTCTAGGGCGTCAGATGGTCTCTGTCATCCCCAGGCTTGCGCTTATGGAGGACGGAGATTTTTTGCAATCTCCGGCGCCTGCGATAGCTATCCCGTTCCCGAGCCTAGAGTATCGTGAGAGTTCTAAACCTCTCCCGCGCCTCCTTGCTACACTGGTAAAGAGCCGCAAGGGTCTCGCCTCCAAGTCCCATGGTTGAGTTCCAGCCTGGAGACTGGCCGCCTCAAAGGCCCCATATAATCCTGATGGCCATCTAGTTGCGGTCGTCGCAATAGCGCGATATTGCAGGCCCTCAGGACCACCACCCATTTCGGGGCCCCACATTGGGTCATAGACCGCACGACCCCCTCGTAGAGTCTTCTGCAGGACTCATTGAGCCCCTTCATGCTCGGCAGCAACCGTGCCAATGCTCGCATTGCACCAAGCAACTTCACATAACACTGCACCAATTTGCTTAAGATTTATGCATATGATGGGAGAAGACACTGACTTCTGTAATACAGGTCATAATCCTAGCTCAGGAGTAGGGACTTCAAATATTGATGTACTTTCTATTTTAATCTCTTAAATAAATAAATAAATCCAAGTCAGTAATCACTGACAACTTAGTGACCTTTCTACTAATTTTCTAAAAAACAACATTAATAAAGGTATAGTTAATACCATCTACTCATGTCATCTACAATCATTCAAAATCCATCCAATACATGACGGCGCTCATAAACATTGAAATATGGAGAAACAAACATTACTAACATTCTTGTTAACTCCGATAAGAGTTTGAACAAAATTCGTATGAACTTCCCCAAAGTGAAGTAACTTACGTATACGCCACCTTTATTTACTTAAACGTACACAATTTCATGTTGAGAAATTTCAAACTTTGTAGAAAATGATACATATACGGGCACAAATACGATCCGTGCATACGATGAAGTATGTACACAAGAACTCACACAACTGGAACAGGTTCCGTCTGCTATGTGTATGTCAATATTGAGCTGCGAGATTTGATCAACTTATTGTGAAATAATTAAAAAATGCTATCATAATTAACGTTTTGAACAGTCTGCCACAGGACAAAGGACTTCAGAAACGAGGTTTTGCATAAACAACAAAATATGATGTACATAACTCAATAAGAACGGATTAACCAGTTTAGGTATATCAGTTTAAAAAATAAGTAAATAACCTTCTATCAAATTCATAATACTCAAAAGGATAAGAATTTAAGCGTCCCAATACGTATTTCGCACCCATATGTTTCCAGACACCCCTCGCGTTTCTCACAAATTTTAATATGACAGGTTGGTATTTAAACTGCGTATGAAAAGTTAAAATTTGAGTTGCGTAATTTGTTACAAGTCCGTAAAACACGGAGTGTGTGAGGTATTAGAACCACTCATTACAAAATACAGTCTATAAGTCGATTAAATTTGTGAAAAATTAGCTTTCACCCACAGTTAACGACTGCAGCGGACACGTCTGCGGTGTGTTTCACCGAGTGAGTGAGGATACCGGAGGCCTATAATCCAACCCTTCCCCTCATTCCTCTTCCCATCCCCAAGGCCGGCCCTTGTGACGCCTCTGGTGTTGCGGATGTCCATGGGTGGCGGTAAACACTTACCACCAGGCGGTCTGCTCGTTTGCCCCCTATTCCATAAAAAAACACAATTTCAACTGATTTAAAAATTAAAGACTTTCTCTACCAGTCAACTTTGAGGGGTTTGTTTGTTTGTTTTTCCCGGCTATTTCCGCACATAGCCTCTTGATTGGGCTTTTGTACGTGGGGTTGTCATTTTCTTACTCCAACCGTCCCAAATCATTCCAGAAGCACAGCAGCCTTTTCAGGTCGCTACATGTTTCCGGGAGCGAGGTCGATTGATGAAGAAGTCTGCCAGTTGATCTGATACACTACTAAATTTTGTGAAACCGTGCTGCGGCGATTCTTCTGACTCCATGCATTCCCTATACAGAGGGCTGTTGGTTACACCTATAGTAAATATAGCCTATAGTAAATAGATGCTTGTTTCGGGAACAGCGCCCAGTCAGAATACCTATGATCTTTAGGGGGTCTGGAGATATAGGATAAGATTGATATATAAGTACGTATACCTCTGATTATCTTAGAACAGACTTTTCTTAGTTTAAGATCCAAGGACAATGCGTAAAATGTGGGAAATTATTATTATTACCATTAATTATGTTTCTGAGTGTAATTTATTTTAGGAAAATATAAGTGTAGTTTATCAGTGGTCCGGTTAACACATACGGGTCTCCTTTGCCTGAAAACAGATGGGCATATGTGAAATGAAAATGGTCTTCATTTGGCTCTTTAAATAAGAATGAATATAAGAAGTATTGAAAATATATGAATTATATCAGATACATTTGCGCTGAACCTTAAGTATCTAACAAATTACGGAGTATTTCACTTTAGTTTGATGTAAATAATATTTAATCAAACTATTTAATCCTAATACCGTTCGGACCGTGGGAGAGCCACGCTTCGGCATGAATGGGCCGGCTCGACCGGAGTGATACCACGGCCTCACAGAAAACCGGTGTGAAACAGCGCTTACGCTGTGTTTCATCGAGTGAGTGAGGATACCGGAGGCCCATACCCCAATCCAACGCCCCCTATCCCCCTCACCATCCCCTTTCCCCCCAGGCCGCCATAGTGTGGGTCACCANCTGCTCATGCTTTCCATCAGGTAGGGCAGAGTCTTTTGGCAGCTTAAATATAAAAAAAAAAAAGAAAAAAAAAATAACATCTCAAAAATCAACATACAAAAGTGCCAAATCTACATATCATATGTACTACGAATGAATGAATAAGTGAGTGAGTGACGGAAAGAGTTTGTTCGTTCGCATGAGAAGTACATTTATGTTACGTGACTCGACCTCATTCCGAGTCATTCATTATATGACAAGTTGCTTTAGTATGTTTATGTTTCTATGAAATAACACTTTTAGTTTTGTCATCATCAGCCTATCGCAGTTTGTTGCTGGATATAGGTCTCTCCAATTGCACATAAATTAGTTAGATCTTCGGTTTCTCGTATTCAGCTCCTGCCAGCCGTCTTGTGCAAATCATCCCTCCTACTGGCTTGTGGACTTCCACGTCACTCTACGTTTGCCAGGCCTTTTAGTTTCGTTCGCTTTTAATTAGTGACATCATTATTACCTATTTTTGATACTATCACTTTGATACCTGTCTGAAGTATTGTTAATAATTCTTTGCGTAAAATCTTAATGGAATAGATGGAGATGGATATGAAAATGTCATTCAATCCAAAAGTATAGATGCAGTATATGGATTTCTTTATTATTCTATAAAGTAGCAGTTTTGACAGATGTGACACCTTTTCTTTACGCTTGGAAACCCCCTCGGGCCTTCACCCCACCAGGGTTTACGGCGGGGTGGTGTGTCGGAATCGAACCGACTAAAACCACACGGTGTGTCACTCTGCGNATCCCCAAGGCCGGCCCTTGTGACGCCTCTGGTGTTGCGGATGTCCATGGGTGGCGGTAAACACTTACCACCAGGCGGTACGTCTGCTCGTTTGCCCCCTATTCCATAAAAAAACACAATTTCAACTGATTTAAAAATTAAAGACTTTCCCTACCAGTCAACTTTGAGGGGTTTGTTTGTTTGTTTTTCCGGGCTATTTCCGCATTTAGCCTCTTGATTGGGCCTTTGTACGTAGGGTTGTCATTTTCTTACTCCAACCGTCCCAAATCATTCCAGAAGCACAGCAGCCTTTTCAGGTCGCTACATGTTTCCGGGAGCGAGGTCGATTGATGAAGAAGTCTGCTAGTTGATCTGATACACTACTACATTTTGCCTATTTAAATATAGCCTATAGTAAATAGATGCTTGTTTCGGGAACAGCGCCCAGTCAGAATACCTATGACCTTTAGGGGGTCTGGAGATATAGGATAAGATTGATATATAAGTACGTATACCTCTGATTATCTTAGAACAGACTTTGCTTAGTTTAAGATCCAAGGACAATGCGTAAAATGTGGGAAATTATTATTATTACCATTAATTATGTTTCTGAGTGTAATTTGTTTTAGGAATATATAAGTTTAGTTTATCAGTGGTCCGGTTAACACATACGGGTCTCCTCTGCCTGAAAACAGATGGGCATACGTGAAATGAGAATGGTCTTCATTTGGCTCTTTAAATAAGAATGAATATAAGAAATATTGAAAATATATGAATTATATCAGATACATTTGCGCTGAACCTTAAGTATCTAACGAATTACGAAGTATTTCACTTTAGTTTGATGTAAATAATATTAAATCAAACTATTTAATCCTAATAAATAACATCTCAAAAATCAACATACAGAAGTGCCAAATCTACATATCATATGTACTACGAATGAATGAATAAGTGAGTGAGTGACGGAAAGAGTTTGTTCGTTCGCATGAGAAGTACATTTATGTTACGTGACTCGACCTCATTCCGAGTCATTCATTATATGACAAGTTGCTTTAGTATGTTTATGTTCCTATGAAATAACACTTTTAGTTTTGTCATCATCAGCCTATCGCAGTTTGTTGCTGGATATAGGTCTCTCCAATTGCACATAAATTAGTTAGATCTTCGGTTTCTCGCATCCAGCTCCTGCGCGTCCAGGTGTCTTGCGCAAATCATGACTTTACCTAGCCTGTGGACGTCCACGTCACACTACGTTTGCCGGGCCTTTCAGTTTCGTTCGCTTTTAGTTAGTGACATCATTATTGCCTCTTTTTGATAATATCACTTTCATACCTGTCTGAAGTATTGTTAATAATTCTATGCGTAAAATCTTAATGGAATAGATGGAGATGGATATGAAAATGTCATTCAATCCAAAAGTATAGATGCAGTATATGGATTTCTTTATTATTCTATAAAGTAGCAGTTTTGACAGATGTGACACCTTTTCTTTACGCTTGGAAACCCCCTCGGGCCTTCACCCCACCAGGGTTTACGGCGGGGTGGTGTGTCGGAATCAAACCGACTAAAACCACACGGTGTGCCACTCTGCGCCTGAGACGGGAGGGATCCGGGAACCGCTTTCTCACGCCATCCGGAGATGTGACAGCTAAGCCGATACAGCCGGTAAAGTGTTGGCAACACAAATAATAACGAGTTGATAGCTGACAGGTTAGGGTTAGAAAAAATGGAACGTTACACGCTAGAACAACGCATTTTCATTACTAAACAATTTCTTTCAAATATTGATAGTTTGGTAGCTGCAGTTCGAGCAAAACTATCATGTGCGATGCAGTATATTTTCTTTCACCTTTATGGTCTTGCTAATCATCAAAATTGCCGCATCGGGCCTAGAGAACCCACATGGGATTATCAAAAAACAAATGTATCACAGCGTGTCACTTTTGCTGCAGATTGCGGGCTGGAGGCATCATTGAACTCGATCAAACGCCTCGGTGGCGCAGTGGCAGCGTATGCGACTGCTATGCTAGAGGTCTCGGGTTCGATTCCTGAGTCGGACCAAATGTTTGTAAGATCTACAATATTTGTTTCGGAGTTTCGGTGTTTTTCATGTTTAATATGTACTTACAAAAAAGTTTATATATAACATAATAGCAGTTCTCTAGTAACCATAGTACAAGCTCTGCTTAGTTTGGTACTAGATGGCGTTACCTGTTAAAATTTCCGAAAATATTTATTTATTAAGATATTTATTTATTTACTTATTTATTGGATCATACTTTTTTGAAAATTAGGGTTATCAAGCAGTGATTGTTACTGGTGCTTGATATCGCGTCATGATAGCAGTTCTTTATGAGGTGACATGTAGTTCCAACAACATGGTGTCCCATGCCAATCAGCCCGTAAAGCATTTTAATTTTTGCATGAGACATTTTTTATTCGTGTGTTCTCTTGTTTCGTTGATCAAAATTATCCTCCTAGACCTTGTGATTTAACACCCTTACATTTATTTTTATAAAGTTATATGGAGTCAAAGGTTACAATGTCAACGAGTCCACAACCAACTGCGCATCACAAGAGAAAATTAAACATGGCATCAACGAGTTTCAGCCAAATTTATGCAAAATGGTCATGAAATTTCGATTAAAACCTGCTTATGAGTAAGCAAAGCCGTAAAGGCCATTTGCTCGATATGATATTCCATAAATAGCCCTACCCTATATATTAATTGGTTCAATAAACAATTCTCAATGTTAGGACTTAAAAGTGTATTTTCCTATATATAGTCTAGAGTCTGTTTAACAAAACAAGAAAAGTTTTAAAATATACAACCTGCCTAAGTAAAACCTTTCATAAGATTAATATAGCTTATGTTGGGGTATTAAATAAACAAAAAGAAAATTTATAACTTAGATTAACATAGACGATATGCGATATTGTAAATTTACAAGAATCATTTTCTTTTTTTTTTTCTTTTTAAAAGACAACTCCCGCATTAGGAATATACATTCCTGTGTCGCGGGGATTTTTACAAACATACATGAAACGGACACAAAGTACACCCAGACTTAGAACAACAATTTATGGATCACACAAAGTATTGTCCTATGTAGGATTTGAACCCACAACACTTGGCGCAGTAGGAAGTGGCGTGGCGACCACTTAAACCACTAGGCCAANTACACAACATCTCAACATCAACCGTTGAGCAGCAGACTTCATGTTGGAGGGACATGACACCCGTTCCTCTAATAGTGTATTATAATTTTTTGTTCTTTTATGTCACCGATAAATTCGGCTTATGTATCGTATATACTAGTACCGCAACACAGTTTAACAAACTAAACATGTTATTAACCAAGTGAGTTTGTATGTTTTTGTCACTTTACTTTCAAAATCTGAATGAGATTTGATTTATTTGATTAAACGTCCAGTTCTTATTGTTTTCAAGTCTTACATTGACTTATGTCTCATGAGACGATGAAAGCTAAACTAGTTATATCATCAAATATTTTCAGAAAATTAAAATTTAATAGTACTTATGGGCGGTTTTTTTTGTAGACTGAAATATATGGGTACTTATTGTAACGTTGTATTAAGATTTTGACAAGGCGCATTTTTATCCCAGTAGGACAATAGTGTTTTTACTTTTTTTTTCAAGGACGACTTAGTTTTTAACTATAAAAAAACTGCGCTATCACTGGAATTATTTTAAAAATAGTTTTATGTTTAAATAATGGAAAGCCCGTACGTAAAAAAAATCTAAAAATTATACAGCCTATGACACTAGAGCCATTATTATAAATCTATTGACACTATATTCATTAAAATTAGTATTTAATGCGCTACTATAGAACATAAAAACATACATCAACTGCCAAAACTATTACCCTTCTTTTTGGCTTCGCCATAGTCGGGTACCAATTGGTTTCATCGTGTAATGATTTTCTACTTTCCCAACTGAAATTCTTATGTGTATAATATTTTCTTAGTAAAGATAATCGGAAAAATACATACTTCAANTAGGCCAACCGTGTAGTCAAAGAATAAAGTCTTTACTTTATTCTCATGTCACCCGGGCAATTTTTACGGATATATTGACACTTTATTCCATAAATACGATTCAGTAGGATAGTAACTACGGTAGAACATGTAAACATACATAAACTAAACAAAATAAAAGAGCCTTTCTTCTAACATAGCATATACACTTTCGAATTGAATTTATATATCTTAAAGATTTAAGTTTTCTATATAGTCAACTCCTCGGCGTAGGCCTCCCCATTTTCCCCCGCAGTTCACTATCCTTGCTTTTGTTTCTCAAATATTGCCCCATCTATTTTTTTCCTTTCAAAAACTAANAAGGCCAACCGTGTAGTCAAATAATAAAGTCTTTACTTTATTCTCATGTCACCCGGGCAATTTTTACGGATATATTGACACTTTATTCTATAAATACGATTCAGTAGGATAGTAACTACGGTAGAACATGTAAACATACATAAAATAAACAAAATAAAAGAGCCTTTCTTCTAACATAGCATATACACTTTCAAATTTAATTTATATATCTTAAAGATTTAAGTTTTCTATATAGTCGGTTCTATAGACGCGCTCATAGCCCAGTTGCATTCGGTGATTACAAACAATCAGCGAGGGCAAGCAACGACGGCGCGGTCAGTACCTGGATGGGTGACCGCTGGTGGCATGTTACCATGAGCGTCTCCGTGATTCGGAGGCCACGTTCAGCAGTCGGTCCCGGTTGTTATCATAGGATAACAGTCGTGAAGCTTAGTTGGAGGCCTTCGGGCGGCTTAAAAACATCCAACGGTAAGATTACGTAGCCACAACGTTGTCTTGCCAGTCCCCAACCCGCACTTGGCCAGCGTGGGGACGTATGGCCTTAACCCTCTCCTGAGAGGAGACCCGAGCCCAGCAGTGGGACATTATGGGTTGTTGATATAGTCGAATCCTCGGCGTAGGCCTCCTCATTTTCCTCCGCAGTTCACTATCCTTGCTTTTGTTTCTCAAATATTGCCCCATCTATTTTTTTCCTTTCGAAAACTAAACATTCATAGTTCCGTTCCGCTAGTTAATTATATTCCTGATTAAAACACGAACTTTTAAATTGACTTCTATCCGTCGTCTTTCATAGAACTCTACCTCAAATAAAAAGCGAAGTAGAGCAGGGTTGAGCTATCAGTCCGCACGACTGAGCATTACGCGGGATCCTTCTTCTCAGTTCGGTTTATCTCACGGAAAAGTTATGTCAAGCTTGGCATACTCTTAATAAATTGGGATCCATTTATATCAGACACTGTTCTCGAAATACGACAGTAGTTTACTTTGAGCTACTTAAACAGATTTCCTTCAGCTTCATAATAATGTCGAAGAGGTATAAAAGTTTGTAGTTATTTATTGAGTTGTTGAATGTTATTCTGCACATATGTTTTTTTTATGCCTGCCAGACTACTCTACCTGATAGAAAGTATATATTATGTAGAACCTAAGAGTGGTGGTCACAAGTCATTGCGAATGCAGACAATCCAACAACACAGCAAGGTTTACACCATGGCGGCCTAGTGATGGTTCTAATATATGCATTGTTAATCTTAAAATGGTTTTCCATTACATATTTTTTCACATCAACTTTTCTTTTTAATCTTATCAATTTCTAAAGTAACAAATGTGGAAAGTATTCATTTTAGTATAATATCATTAGCAAAAAAGGAGGCCTCAACTTCTCACAATTACCAAATTAACAATAAACACTGGTTTTTTTCTTCTTCCAGAAAATTAGCTCATTATAATATACATAGAAAAGTAAGATACCGCTATTAGATTCATTCGTAATCAAATGACTGCCTCATTGGCGCAGTGACAGCGTATGCGGCTGCTGTGCTTGATGTGTTCATTTCGAATTCCGGGTCGGAACAAATCTTTGTATAACCTGCAAAAATTTATTTCGGAGTTTGGGTATTTTCTATGTATAATATATCTGTATTTACAAAGAAAGTAAATACGTATTAATATCAGTTGTTTAGTTACTCATAGCACAAGAGCTGCTTAGCTTGACACTGTGTGTTAGATGTCCGAAATATTCAAAAGAAAAAAAAGTGTGTATGTAGTTATGTACACGCTTACTTTGGCGTAACAAGATAAAAATTTTAAAACCTAAAATGTTGACTATAGCTAACTTCAGGGTGTCGATTTTTAGTGACGGTGTGCGCGCGCATCGTAAAAATTTACTCTCATCATTTTTCCCTAACATGCCAAAAAAAGTATAACTTCAAAAATTAAAGGAAAGTAGTTCAGCTACCGATGTATATATACTTTCAGCTATCAATAGTTAAATATCATACCTAAAACGTAACCGCAGTACATTTATATGTGATGTCCTTTTCCTTTGATAGTCACAGTCTAGATAAATGGATTATAATCGTGGCAATGGCGAATGGACAGCCTCCAGGCTTTCACCACGTTATCAGATTACTCGCGTTTCAGAGCAGGATAGCTTGATTGTGTTACGTTTGATTTTGAGTTCAGTGGGCGAGAGAGAAAAACTGACAGAGTATGCACATATGTGATAGATATACGGATTTTTGACTGGCGACAATTAGTTGAAACAATTTAAACTATCATGCTGCATTTGAGTGTCTTGGTGGCACAGTGTATGCGATTACTGTATTTGAGATGTGGGGTTCGATGCCCGGGTATGACCCTATGTTTGTATGACCTGACAGACATTACACATAAACATTTTCGAATAGCGTGATAATGTTTTTATAAATAAATATATAATATTTGTTCCCAAACTATAATTGAATATTGAAAGAGAAATTTTGTACAATTTGAAATTACACTTGAGAATAGCACATATCTTTGTAGGATACAAATATCATACCGTGGGAGAGCCACACATCAGTACGAATGGGCCGACTCTACCGTAATGATACCACGGCACACTGAAAACCCGGCATGAAAGAGCAATTGCGCTGCATTTCACCAAGTGAGTGAAGATAACGTAGGCCCATTTTTTTTCACCTGTGTAAACAACCTCGGGCCTTCACCCCACTGGGGTTTGCGGCGTGGCGGTGTGTCGGAATCGAACCGACTAAAACCACACGGTGTGCCACTCTACGCCTGAGACGGGAGGGATCCGGGAACCGCTTTCTTACGCCATCCGGAAGATAACGTAGGCCCATACCCCAACCACTCCTCCCATCTCCCTCTCCATCCCCCAAAGTCCGGCAACGCACTTGTGACGTCTCTGGTGTTGCAGATGTCCATGAGCAGCGGTAATCGGTAATCATCAGGCGATAGTAGCATCATTTGCTTGTTTGCCCCTATCCCCTAAAAAACATGACCCCAAGTGTAGCCAAAAGCTGGATATTTAATTATGTTTTTAGTTTATTTTTGACTTAAAGATCTTCAATAATAACTAACGACATCAGTTGAAATTATTAATACCTTGGATATTAATATGAAGAACATCTTTTTCTTTTTAGAACTGTCTGATAGC
This sequence comes from Hyphantria cunea, assembly GCA_003709505.1. Lineage (NCBI taxonomy): Eukaryota > Metazoa > Arthropoda > Insecta > Lepidoptera > Erebidae > Hyphantria > Hyphantria cunea. The sequence goes on from PKRV01002711.1 coordinate 124,712, forward strand.
ATGTTACATTATAACATTTGTAAATATACATGTCATGTAAAATGTTCGTGAAAGAATTATAAAACGACATAGAGTTCGCCGGGCGGTAGGACGGTAGGCGGTTTCTGTTTTGGATGAGTTGCGGTATTAACATACCATATCGTATGACCCATCTTTCCATTTCCTACTAATCTCATAAACAGTAAAGATAAAGAACACTTTATCACTTTTAAGCGATATCAATCGAAAGCCATCCCAACTTAATTTAATTTACGAAAAAAGGTCTCGAATTTAAAACGAACAGCCCTAAACTTAAATGATACCACTGTCTCGTAAATCGATTTAACGGCGCACCGAATTCAAACAAGCGAATGAAATGAACCATAAAATTAAATAGAGCCTTTATAGAAACAAGTAATTGGTAACACTCAGATTATTAATATTCTCGTCTCACTCCCCGGCCAAACTTGTATAATTACTTTGCTATATTAATCTACGTAAAGTCGCTAAGAATTTTATAAAGAGTGCCTAAATAATGCCCATCGTAAAAGTTGGGAGAGTTTTGTAACAATTTAGAATGTAAATGAGTTATTATGGTAGGGGATGGTCGAGGGATAGGGGTGTACGTTGAAAGTTTTCGAACAATTTCATTGATGCTGTGATCTGGCTTCAGAGACTGGAATAGGATGGGTTGTGCGAACACTTAAATTATATGTTAATTATGTTGGTTAATATAAAATTATAATTGTATTTTTTTTAAACGAGGCCCTCATATCCCATTTGCACTCGGTGATTGGAAACAATCACCGAGGGTAAGCAACGACGGCGCGGTCCGTACCTGGATGGCTGGGCAGCGTGGGGACGTATGGCCTTAACCCTCTCCTGAGAGGAGACTCGAGCCCAGCAGTGGGAAATTATGGGTTGTTGATGATGATGATGATTTTTATAAGAATGGGTGACTATTAATTTTTTACCATTTGTCTATTAATATATTTTCCTTATTTAACTTGTCACTAAAATATATGTTCCCTATTTCAGGTAAAACTATTAACATCAGAATCTACATGTACACGAACAGGTAACATAAATTTGTCTATAATATAGAATCGAAGGAAGGATTTATCGGGGAAAACTAGATAACGTAAATAATTTCATATTTATTAAATGTTAGATTTGAATACAAATTATAAAAAATAACTAAAACGAGTTTTTGTGACTGCCATTGTCACACAACAACCCATAATGTCCCAGTACTGGCTGGGTCTCCTCTCAGGTGCAGGTTTAGGCAATACGTCCCCATGCTGGTTGAGTGCAGGTTAGGGACTGGCAAGACGTTACGGCTACGGAACCTTGCCGTTGGATTTCAAGCCCAAAAGGCCTTCAACTAAGCTTCACGACTGTTATCCCGTGATAACAACCGGGAGCGGCTACTCAACGTGTCCTTCGAATTACCGAGACTCTCATGGTATCATGCCACTAGTGGTCACCTATCCAGGTACTGACCACGCTGTTGTTGATTACCCTCGGTGATTGTTCCTACTCACCGAGTTCAACAGGGTTATGAGCGCCACCGTGAAGTGATGATCCATCTACTGATATAAGATAAAACGAAATAGGAACTTATTGTTTGACACAGAAGTCCTCCAATGTATGTCTTATTATTAATTTATTCACCGCCTATCCTAAATACCATCTTCAGATTACACGACTAATTAATTTTATGGTGCTAATTGTCTGAAATAAAACCTGAATAATTTGCAATATAATAAATAAATATGTATATTAATAAATTATTTTAAATTTTATCACTTTGCCGGTGTTATTGATTAGGTACGAATATGTCGAATTTGGGTTTCAGATAAGATCAAATACAGACAGACGGATATTGCAAAACTATAATGGTTACTTGTTTTGATTATAGAACCCTAAAAACTAACACTTAATGCAGTTACGGTTACCATAGATCATTTCTATTGAAAACTATGTCGTTATTGTATATAAATCCTCTCAAGTGTAATTATAAACACATATCTACATTTTATTTAAATCTCATAAGAGCCTTGATTACCTTGCCTATTTAATCTCAAGCTCTACACACACAAAAGTAAGTCGTTTGTACATTGGTTCCCACATAATCTGAGGAAGTGTCAGTCAAACCTACTCCAAGCCCATATAAATTGCTTCGCTTTACCTCCACAGACTGATGTAACAGTTTCATACACCGGTGAATGAATAATGGCATTCGGTTACTCTCATCCGTGTGTTTAGTTACAAATCTGTTTACTCCAGTTAAATCGCTCCAATTTGTCGACAGTTCAAGCTGACTTACTTAAAGGTAACAAGACGTGGTGCTTTGAATGGATAACTAATGAATAACTTAGTGATCCTGTCCGCCAGGTAACTTATTACCAACAATGTTGAGGGGTATTTTGTATGCATATAACTGCTTCGGAGTGACTGCCGTGCTCGACGGCTCGGGTTTGAAGTCCGGGTCGGCCTTAATGTTTGTATTATCTGCAAATATTTGTTTAGGAGTTTGGGTGTTTATTTAAAAGATATGTAAGTGTTTACATTAGTGGTCTAGTATCCTTAGTACAAGCTCTGCTTTGTTTGGGACTTGATGGCGTTGTGTGTGGGGTGTGATGTGTATTTCTGCTATGTACCTTTAAGATTTTTTATGGTACATAGCGCTAGTCATTAATATATTAGTTACTTATATTAGCTTTAGTTCCGCATCGGAACTCCTATTCAATGATTACTCTGTTTCAGAATATCCATATTTCCTCCTTAAGTCGAATAAATACAATTGGAAGTCGAAAAATGAATGTTGCATATTATTTTGAATAAAATTCTCGCACAGATACCTCTGTAAATGAATTTTCATTCAAAAATCTCACTCCATGAAGGTTCCATGTCAATGCAATGTATGTATTACCATAAAATGGCAAATTTCACACTTTAACTTCTTTTCTACGCCTAATTAGAAGTTTCCTACTTTTCTATCCTGTAATTAGTACCTTTTCTGGCTTTAGTATACTTGTTCCTGTTTCCTTATCTTAAATGGTATAGAACAGGCTGGAAGTAGAGAAATATTACATAATCAATGCCACAGTGAACCGAATCAACGTCCACCCGTTGTATGATTAATGTCCTTACATTATTTCAATTCACAAAACTGACCGAAAGAAATGTATTTATTAAGAAAAACACTGCTGTTAGTTGTTAAAATGAAATTCGAATCCACAACTCCAGCACATCCCTAATCGATACACCAGCCAATATTGGATAAACCTCATTTAATATAAACCATGATCAAATCACAAATATACTTGTTCAAAAACCAGTGACTCTCGATCTTGGAACATGACATCTGACTCCGGTATCACCTTGATATTTGAACAAACAATTGTAGAATCCACTCATTGGCTTCGCAGATTACTTTGTCAGGATCGAGATGATTGATATAGTAGCGAGCTTGAGTTTCGTAACACGAATCCCTGTTAGGGATGTGACGTGTCGATATAATTTAAATTAATTAATTTAAATTAAGTACCTATCTAATATTTAGTTTAGTATTTAAATTGTTCGTAAAATCAGAAAGCAAACTATGTAATTTCAATTGCCTGTCTAAATACTTTAAAAGTTTATCTGTACTTTAAATGAGACGATAAAAACAAGATTTTTTCAACCTTTCTTCTCAATGGAGTTAGGTAAGGTCGAACTCTTCTAATATATAAAAGCTTAAGTTGTAAGTATTCTTGTAAAATTTCTGCAGAATAAAGTATTTCCTTTCATCTTCTACGAAAGATTTGATTGTGTTTAAATTGAAAATAGTCACTTAATTGTGTCATTTCAAAAGTTATGTATTTAATTTCTTAAGTTGTTTTTTACAGTGAATAAATTCAAAGAAATCTTTATAAACTCATTCATTGTTAGTGTTGTTATTATTTATATATAGATCGCGTTACAAACCATACTACTCGATGGCGCAGCGGTAACTTAAGCGACTGAAGTGCTAGAGATATCGGGTTCGTTTCCTAGGTCTGCAAATATTTGTTTTCCAGTTTGGGTTTTTTGTATATATTTATAAAAGAAAGTATAGAGTTATATGTTTAAACATCAGTTGTCCAATACCCATAGCAAAAACTATGCTAAGTTTGGCATAGATGGCGTTGTATGTAAGATATCCGAAAGATTATTATATCTCTTTTCTATTAAGATACCCTAATAAAATAGACACTATTGTCGGACTAAGTATTTCATACTTATGATTGCTGCTGTTGGTGTTCTATTAAGATATATTTTTAAGAGTTATGCTGATTGTCCATTTGGTGGCACATAAGTATACAAACTGTCACCTACCTACACTATCGTCTCATGGATGTCAATGTTGAACAGTAGACGAAAACTTCTTTTCCAAAGTGAGGCTCATGTCCGGCAGTGGGCTATTAAAATATGCTGCGGATAATTGAACCCTGACTTTTTTTATAGAATAGGGGGGCAAACGAATAAACGTATCACCTGATGGTACGTGATTACCGCCGCCCTACCTGCATTGCCGACCTATGGGGGATGGATAGGGAGACGTGGTGAGGGGTTGGTGTAAGAGCCTCTGGTATCCTCAGTCACTTGGTGAAACATAGCGTAAGCGTTATTTCACACCGGTTTTAGATAGATAAATAGATAGAAACTGCAGAAAAATATGCATGAATAACTCTCATTTTTATAATTCATAATTGTAATTTTGACACTTGATGAATCATTACATATCAATGTTGAATTCATTCATTCATTCCGTTATTATATACGCATAAAATAGTTATTTTTACATATATATATAATAGCTAACAAATCATCAGATAGTAAGGCACGATGGCGACTAGTAAACCAGTTATATCCACGTCCATAACAGAGATCTATACCATGGATCACTATCAACGAAATTATTGCAAGGGATATGACCTGCATGCAACTCACAAGTCTTTGAAACAAAAAATGCTAATTTCTTAAAGGCTTGAACGGTTTCATCGTCATTGAGTAGTTTATGTAATATTTCAAATGAAAGGTTTCCTGTAAAGTTACACAATGTAACAATGTATTTTATGACACATGAATCCAACTATTCAAATAATGCCTTTTGAAACTAACTAATAAAGAAGGAGTACTTTAATAGACGTAATGTTTGTAAGGCTAACTATACAATATGCAGATTATGTTCAATTGCATAATACTATATGTAATATCATTTTTATGATCTAACCCAAATGTTTATTCTTGAACTTGAACTTGTAATGCGTTTGAGACTAGATAATACGGCTTGTAGTCGTCTTTTTACAGAAACTTAGAAGCACAATAAGAATGGTTTTTTTTCTAAAATACATTTTGTTTATTAAAATGGTTTAATTCCAACATTATTTGGTATAAAGTACAACTTACTCTTTTTTTAGCCTCGGTGAGGTGATGAATATGGCAAAAAAATGTAATTTTTAATGACAATGCTTTACAAGACTAGTGAAATGTTTAACTGCCTCGGTGACGCAGTGGTAGCGTATGCGACTGCTGTGCTAGAGGTTTCGGGTTCGATTCCTGAGTCGGACCAAATGTTTGTATGATCAGCAAATATGTGTTTCGGAGTTTGTGTGTTTTCTATGTATAAAATGTATGTATTTACTAAAAAAAATAGTATATATGTATTAATATCAATTGTGTAGTACCCATAGTACAAGCTCTGCTTATTTTGGGACTAGATGGCGTTGTGTGTTAAAATGTCCGAAAACGTTTACAAAAAAAATATATTTTGTTAGTCTGTGTGGTCATACTTTAAAAGCTCACAAGCACTTATCAGGTTTTTTTATCGATATATATTAAGCACAACACTATAGCCGATAACAGAGAAGCTTTCACTATACAATGTTCTCTTATCTCGAGTACCTTAAGATGTCTGCCGCGAAAATTATCCGTAAGAAAGTTAAGGCTCTCCCTTCTTAGGTGTGCGACTGTCAAAAGATATGATTTATAAACGGGTGTGCTTTAAGAATAAAACTATTATTTTAAAATTATTACTTTTTAGTAGGCTTTTACGGCATTGGAATTATAGGCTTTAAGGAAAAGACATATGTTAGATCACAGTTAGTGTCACACATCAATCAACCATGGGAGATCCCTGCTTCGGCATGCATGGGCCGGCTCGACCGGAGTAATACCACAGCCTCACAGAAAACCGGTGTGAAACAGCGCCTGCGCTGTCTTTCACTGAGTGAGTGAGGATACCAGAGGCTAATAATCCAACCTTTCCCCTCATCCCCTTCCCCATCCCCCAAGGCCGGCAACGCACTAGCGATGCCTCTGGTGTTTCGGGTGTCCATGGGCGGCGGTAATCGCTTACCATCAGGCGATACGTCTGCTTGTTTGCCCCTATTACATTAAAAAAAACAGTTGGAATCGGTTTCTTACCTGTTTGACCGTTTTTTTAGACATTATTTCCTAGTAATGAGTTCCCGTATAATGGTGCTGATGGAATAATTATTTTGTGGTTCTGTAATTATATAATTATGTATGGAAACTTCCAAAATTACTTTTGTATAAGTTAGTGACCTCTCAAAGCACAAAAAATTTCAAAAAACTTTTTACAATGTTTCAACAAACTTATATTTCTTTTTGCAAAAGACTCACGTAATCTATTTCGCTTTGAATTTGCAAGAAAGTATTTATAAGTTAGCTACACTGTTTGACTTGTTCTGATCACTTTTAAATACATCTAATAAAATATAACATTTACATTCCAGGCTTTTTTTACATATATGAGCTTACCAAAGTGACTTCTCTGCCCGATGGAAACCATGAGCAAAACTCTAGAGAACTGGTCACCATACTCATAGCAAATGCAGACCTTGCAACCATGCAGGATAGAGACCCACACTATTGCCTTGCACTCACCAACAAAACACGACAGTACGAATGCTGTCATTTAAGGTCTTCGTTAAGAAGGTAGATTCTCAAGTATGAACAGTACCTGAAATTAGTGTCATTCTGCTACCTTATCTAAGTGGAGGTTAACCACAATAATAAATTATACATCAACAATCTTTGACAGTTCACCACTAGACATGGCCTAGAAAAGTTTTTGGTTTGTGCCTACTATACCACGCTGGTCAGACGGGCTGTACAAAAGTTTCTTTTTTTTTTCTTTAAAACGTGGTTATCCTGCTTTGTTTATTAATTAACTTTTTTTATTTTTTTTATATATTTAAGCTGCCAAAATGACTCTGCCCTGCCTGATGGAAAGCATGAGCAGAATTCAAGAGTGGTGGTCACCATCCTCAATGCGAAAAAGAACAATGCAGAATGGTGACCCACACTATGGCGGCCTGGGGGGAAGGGGGATGGTGAGGGGGATAGGGGGCGTTAGATTGGTGTAAGGGCCTCCTGTATCCTCACTCACTCGATGAAACACAGCGTAAGCGCTGTTTCACACCGGTTTTCTGTGAGGCCGTGGTATCACTCCGGTCGAGCCGGCCCATTCATGCCGAAGCGTGGCTCTCCCACGGTAAAATATTAATAGCTTCTTATGGCACCCTGGTGAGACGAATAAGAGGTGAGACACTCCGTGTTTTTAATCCATCTTCATATAATATATATGTAGTTATATATATAAATATTTTATTATTTGATTGGAATACTGTTGGGTTTTTAAGGGGTCAGCAGCCTGGAGTACGTAATATGGCGGTGTTTCCCGCCCGTGTCTCGGAGAGCACGTTAAGCCGTCGGGCCCGGTTGTCATGAACATCCATGACAATCGTTATTGGGAAGTCAGTGCCCTCAAATATACTGACAACTAGTTCAACCTTCGAATTCAGTCCACCCTCAGGATTTCGGAGGTCTGATGCCAGTCGCTTCGTGTAAAAACTGATATTCAGGTAAAACCGGTTGAACTAGTAGCCGACACAAAATCTTGGGAATAATAAAGACCACAAAGATGAAGGAGATGATGATGATATAATATATATATATATATATATATTCATATGTACAATAAATAATGAAAAATATTTCGGATATCCAACAGTGTTATGAGTACTAGACAAGTGATATAAATACATATATGTATATATTATTTTGCGGGTCATACAAAGATTTGATCGAACCCGGGAATCGAACCCGAGATCTCAAGCACAGCAGTTGCTTACGCTACCACTGCGCCAACGAGGCAGTCGTATCGGGAAATACCATGACACGACGGTGCAATTATATCGAAATCCGTTTCGTTTCAACATCAAAAACCATTTATGGATAATAAAATGGATACAATTAACTTAATTTTAAGCACATTACTAAAATTGAATAACACTATGAAATCTCAGATAAATATTAATTCACTGAAGTAAATATAATTTCAGCATAAAGAAAACACAAATATGTTTTCTAAGAAAGCATTTTCACGCCACACGTAAATAAACAGGACCATAATACTCCTATGCGTATATATATGTGCACAGTGCTCGCTATACCTATGGCGAAATTACCTACTAGGGTTGCCTACAAAAAAAATGGTGGTAATAAAAATGTAGATGGCAGGTGTGAGTTATAGCCTGTTTGTGTATGAATATGAACATAAAAATGATATTCGTCACTTGTTTAGTATTTTGACAGGCCTGTTAGTCGAGGGATTAATGATACTGACTGCTTGGCTGGTCGTGGGTTTGTTCCCATAAGGTCCATTAAATGAGTGATGGGCACTGCCATTTCTCTTGGTGTATTTTTCTGTGATAAATATATGTACGTACGCGAACGGTTGTCGTGGGCATGGCATGGATCACTGTGTCGCTCAATTTCTTACAGGCCATGGATGCTTTAAAGGCAAACTACACTCATTTAAATTAGTCGATTCAACATTGTTTCAAACCTCAACACTTGATTATTGCTGTGAACAGTTGGCTTCTGGGCTCTGGAATTGCATTTTTTGCTGCAATGAACGTAACATAATAAAAATATACTTATTCGACAGTACTTCATTATTCATAGTTCAGTGTGTTTTTGCTAGATGGCGTTAAAATGCGTTCTTCATTGGGTTTAAGTATTTTTTAAACTATAACTTGATAACTTTTGGTAAAATATAGCTCTTACAACGAATCTATTGCCGCTTCATTTATTTAAAATAGTAACAGTAATTTAAGCGACATGAGATGGAACAAATTTATACAGACTTGATTGACCTGCCAAAACTTTCGTGTTTTCCAAAAAAGACGCAAAAATAACGAATTTTAATTTTATTTTAATTCTCTATTAAAAATAAAACACTTTACTAAAAAATCTGTGCTACCGTTTTATAATAGTTTCAAAATCAAGTTGTTTAGCAACCCTACGAGCGGGTACCAGGTTCTAAATATAGCCTGTGAATTCAACTTGCCTGAAGGTAGATTATGGTAGGGCAAGTAGTACCAATCAGATGAATATCTCTTTCTGTTTGATTGACTTGAGTAATAATTATTTGTTCTAACTTGAACTATTATTATTATTTCTGAAAGGGCTAAAGATTTGAATTGTATTTGAATATTTTTGGTTTAAACGCTGTACAGAGTTTGGGGTTCGGTCACGCGTTTTACAATAACTTGTATTAAAATTGAAGTTATGGTTATAACTGAACTTTATATACAATATGTAGATAATAAATAAGTGTGGTTCTTATACTATTCCAAATTAATTAATGTTATGCACACGAAAATCTAAGTACGAAAAAGATTATTTTCTTTTTTAAACTAATAAAATTATTGAATATGGAGGATAAAATCCTGTGGAAAATGGTTTTACAATAATACGTTTTTTTATCGATCACAGGCATATCCATGCATGGAAAAGTGCTTTTCACAATTCTAACCCTAAAAAGCGTTCCTTTATAATGAGTTTTCTGTTCAACATTCTACTTTTGTTGACATAAAACATGAAATTTTAATAATAGATGATGAAACACAACAAATAGATGGTGGTTGTCTGAAAAATGAGTGCTGGCTTGTTTGTCAAGTAGGCGGGACCCGACAAATGAGAGGTTACGTCACGGCAACAGTGTTGTATATTTTGACCCAAACTTGACCCAAACGTAGGTGTTGCTATTGCGCGGTTACATTTTACAAATTATTACAAATTGTGTTGGGCTGTTGATGAAGGGAGACAGTTTGCAGGTTATTTAATATCTGTAGTATGATGACTGACTACCAAGTCATATCAGATCCATATTAATATTATAAATTCAAAAGTAACTCTGTCTGTCTGTCACACTTTTACGAATAAACCGCTGATTTTAATTTAATCTGGCATACTTAGTTTCTTGAGGATGATCATAGGCTGCTTTTACTGCGATAGCCGATATACACACGAGCGGATCCATGGATAAAAGTTATTTATGATAAGAAACAATTCGTAGATATACACAAATATATAAAATTAAGGTATCTGTAATGCAAAATTAACAGGATTCCAGGTATATATCTTAGTAAACTGTACATTTATTAGAATCTCTGTAACAGTTGGACCGATTTTGACGCGCCTATCGCTGGTGAATAGCTGATGTTATAATAAGTAAATAAAGCTCCATGGCTTAAGGAAAAAGTTAAGACGAAGACGTTGCGATGGTGAGCTAGTTGATATGTCAGTTTTTTGAGGTGTACTTGACCGATGATTTGTGTCCTCATTTGCCTACAATCTGTGTGTTTATTTTTTTACTAATTTTAAGAAAGCTTTTTTTGTAATAATATTTATATAATAGCCTCCTACATTCTAGAATTAAGCTCAATTGTACCTACTCCACTATTTTTATTCATATCAAACCTGACAAATTTTGCTCTATGGCATTATTAAAGATTAATTCTAGAATGTATTTCCATGAAGTGCCGAAAAACGAGAGTATAAATTACACATTATTGCCTATTTGATGGGTAATGTTAACAGGACAACTACTTTTATTCTTCTATTGAAAAGTAAATCTATATCTTAACCTTTCAATCGATATCGTTTATCTGTTCAGGCGTGACTGAGTCACTAAAAGATATCTCAGACATATCTTTAAGTATTAAGAAATAGAATTGCTTTTAATACTTAACCCTGAAACTGTCTTCCTAATCTCCTGCTAATATCTGTTAAAGAGAGATGTAATCTTAATTATAGTCTCCTTTGAAATGCGGTCCAACGACCATCAAAGGGTTATTTGATTAATATTAATCAGGTGTTACGGAGTTAGGAGGGATTGCTCGTAAAGAGGGAACTTAAAGGATATTTAGTTAGTTCTACAATTAGTTGTAAAGTTTTGAAGATATTGAAACTATAAACCTTTTTGAATAAATAAATTAATTAATACCTTTAAACGTGCAATTCTGTATACATATATTCTGTATTGTATTTATACATTTCAAAATTCATTTTTAGAAATTTTTCCTTGCGGTAAAAAAATAACCAGGTAATTCAGGTCCTCTTTTAATAGAATATATGGCAAATAAGCAGACATATTCATATATTTATGTAAATCAAAATCACTTTTTACCACTTACCAAGATAATTATATTTTTAAGATGTACGAGGCAAGAGACTAGTCTCGTCACTTAATAGTATATTCATTTGGGCCCACAAGTATAAATCAACTAACGAGAAGTATACTATATACGAAAAGGTTTAAAAGTGTCAAAATTCTAGAAAAATAATACAGGTAATTCAAGAACCTTTTTCGATGTCCTTAAAAATCAACGAACCTAAGTTACCAAGTTAGTTATACATATTTACTGTGTAAAAATCTAACGAATGGTTATAGTGTTACATAAATGTCTGACTATCGCTATCAGTCTGTTCCATGAATTGCTCATTACGTATCCGCTTTGTTACTATGGATCATGCATGGTCCAAATTATGAACAGTAGCGGGTACATATTTTTTCGACTGTACGTTTTGCCTAACTAGGCAGAAGACTCAGAACCGATAGTAGGAAACGGCGTAACGACCGCTTAAGTAGTTATTTAAGCGGTCGTTACGCCGTTTTCTACTACGCTGAGAGCTGTGGGTTTAAATCCTACATAGAAGTCTGAGTATTGTTTGTGATCATTTCATGTATGTTTGTGATCATTTCATGTATGTTTCTGATCATTTCATGTATGTTTGTAAAGTCCCCCGCGATACAAGATTTATTCCTAATGCAGCAGTTGTCTACAAAAGAAGACAGAAATAAAATATTAGCCTCTCGTGTCGTATATATTAAAAACCACATAATCTATTAGTAGTAAATATTTGTATCATAAAATATACCTTCTTATATAAATATGTGATTATAATCCAATTGTAATGGCAGTTGACTGAAGTACTGCATATAAGGAGCTTTGATCTGCTCTAGTAAAAATAAAAGTCCTGATATATTTCGGTTTTATTTTTATTTTTCAATATCATTTAGAAGATAACATAAATAGTGATAATATTCAAAGTAGGCTGTGATTCCATAACAGTAGTTGTTATTCCTACTGTAGCGTCGCTTTTGATGTTATAAAAAATATCAGGCTACAACCTAAATTTGTCGCTGTAGCTTGTCATTTAAACCCTCTAAGTACGTCACTTCGTCTGTTGTCGCTCCAACTTATCTAAGTTCCGCAGGCCCTGTAGGTATTGTCACCAAGTGTGGGGTATCCTTGCTTGATAGCCTTCCTATCAGACACTGGGTTCGATGATAAGCCACTAAATTATGTGTTGTATAAAGGTGTAAAAAGAAAATGAGTATAGTGACATTTTGACCCTCTATTATTATATTCAGAGATTTATTTACGTAGATGGATCATTTTAGCTGCAGAACAACCATTGTGAAAGGGTACTTACTTATAGTTAGAGTTTTATCCCGTACTATTGTTAACATATTGTATGGAAAATAACTTCATCGTTATCAACAGCTCCTAAAAATCTAAAGTTGGACATATGCCTCTCCATAGAAAATATGTTTTTGCCTGACTGTAAGTGATTACCCATGGGAGGCGTCTCAAGTGCGTTGCCGGCCTTTGAAGGATGGGGAAGGGGATAGAGGGAAGGGTTGGGGTTTGTTCCTCCGGTATTCTCACTCGTTCGGTTTAACAAGCAACGCTGTTTCACATCGGTTTTCTGTGAGGTCTTGGTATCAGTTTTTTTGATCCAGTTCGGAATTATTTGTACTCACGATTACCGGCACTTGATGGAACTTGTTAAAATACATTCTAGAATTAAACTCACTTATACTTAATTAATTTTATTCCTGAGGCAGTTTTGCCTTTTGATTATGCCCTAGGGCGAAAGTAAATTAAAATAGTGAAACAAGTATAAGTGAGTTTAATCCTGGAATGCAATTCAGTATTCATTTATTTATGACAACTAATTAGTCTTCTGTTTCGTCTGTCAATGTTATGCATGGCATGAGCTCCATTTATATGCATCATGATATCCGTCTTTGCCATGTTTGCCAAGAAGTTAATTCTCAAAGAAACACATGCTAATTAGTATAACAGCTGTGGGCTCGAACTTAAATGTTTTTAGTTTTTATTTTTTATATCCTTACAGTTATAGTGACTTCTGAGATACTTAATAAATTAATTAAAGCGCACAATGTGTAGTGTTGAAGACTTTTCCTTGTAATGGTATTTTAGAAGATGCAAGGTAAAATAAGTAAGTAAGAGTGAAGAATAGGGCTAGGGTAAAAAATTCTCAAACTATCTGAGCGGAAACGAAATTGTAAATGCAGTAAGTAGGTTATCACATTAACGTCCTGTCTTTAGAAAAGCAAGGACAGATAAAACACCAATAGCCAGTTCGTACTTGCTGATAAAGTCCCCGAAAGAATACTTATTTGTCAAAGTAACTAAAGATTTAAGTTTCACAGTTCTCAAATATGTCGGATATACTTATATTTATCAGCAATTTGTTCTGTGAAATAGTGTAAAATAAAAAAATCTGCCATCTAACACACAACGTCATCTACTCCCAAGCTAAGCAGAGCTTGTGTTATGGGTATGCGACAACTGATATAAATTCATATATACTTTTTTGTAAATACATAAATTTTATACATAGAAAATATCCAAACTCCGAAACAAATATTTGCAGATCATACAAAGATTTGGTATGACCTGGCAATCACACCCGAGAACTTAAGCACAGCAGTCGCATACTCTACCTCTGCGCTACAGAGTTAGTCAAATGACAAATATCTGAAATTTTATCAAGAACTATTGAAGTTCTATCTATATGTTTTATATGATACTAAAATGGAGAGTAATTATACTTCTCTGTTTTTCTCCCTTTTTATCAAAAATATCACTAATTAATAGTGATTTCTACGTTAATCTCTATTATTTATTGATGTGATTGTAATGGTTCAATATGAAAAAAATAATAAATGTCACACAAATATACAAAATATATTGAGCTCTTTTCTGCCTATCGGTGTACGAATACATTATACAACTTTGCTCCAAACATTATTGAAAGGTATTTTCTTTCATAGTTTTATGAATGCAGTTTATTTGATGTTTCTATATACATATTAAGGAATAGGGGGCATACGAGCATACGTATTGCCCGATGGTAAGCGATTACCGCCGCTCATGGGCACCCGTAACACCAGAGGCGTGTTTGGGGGGGATAGGAGAAGGGGTTGGGATATGAGTCTGCGATATCCTCACTCACCCAGTGTAACAAAGCGCGAGCGCTCTTTCAAACCGGTAGCGCTTTTTACACCGGTTTTTTGAGAAGTCGTGGTATCACTCCGGTCGAGCCAGTCCATTCAAACCGTAGCGTGGCTCTCCCACCGTATGCTAAGTAAATCTCCATGAAAGCTTATAAGAACTGTTTTCATCATATAAAAGTGTTCAGAGCCTTTGTACAACGGATTTAAAACTAAATTCTCTGTAAGACTGCATAATAGAAAGTCGTCTAGAAAGTTTTGATGAGAACCAGTACTTACAACCATGTAATTAAAACCACCGCTTTATATAAATTAGTTTAATGTTTTCTCTTAGGCGATTTTAGTTTTTTTTGTAATGTACATACATTTTGCTGTTTTAAAGAATACTTAGATTATGAATAGAATTACTGAGTATATTGTCTTAAGAGATCTCTAAGATATGTGCAATAGAGTATAATAGGAGCTGAAATGAATGCTTTTCTCTGCTAAGGATTGCTTGTTGACGAACATGAAGTAGTTTTATTTCTTTTATAATATAGTGGGGATGAGCGTTTTAATTTTGTAGAATGATGATGATTAATGAATGTGTGTAAATCTATGTAAAAATTATAATTGAATATACTTTATTTCTCACATTATATATTATTAGTTTTTATATTTACGCTGCCAAAATGACTCTGCCCTGCCTGATGGAAAGCATGAGCAGAATCCAAGAGTGGTGGTCACCATCCTCAATGCGAAAAAGAACAATGCAGCATGGTGACCCACACTATGGCGGCCTGGGGGGAAGGGGGATGGTGAGGGGGATAGGGAGCATTGGATTGGGGTATGGGCCTCCGGTATCCTCCCTTACTCGATGAAACACAGTGTAAGCGCTGTTTCACACCGGTTTTCTGTGAGGCCGTGGTATCACTCCGGTCGAACCAGCCCATTCATGCCGAAGCGTGGCTCTCCCACGGTATTATACGGTAGTACACTATCTAAAAGGGCTAGTGGTTAGTGTATGCGACTGCCGATAAAGATGTCTCAGTTTTTGTTCTCAGATCGAGCCAAAAATTGATAATACTACAGTACTAGTTTATTATTCACAAGATTTTTTGGGGTTGCTTACTAGTTCAACCGATTTTACCTGAATATCAGTTTTTCCTGGGATCGACTGGCATTAGAGCTCCGCCACCCTGAAGCTGACCTGAGTTCGAAAATTGAACTAGTTGTGAGTATATTTAAGGGCACTGACTTGACGATTGCCATAGATTTTTATGCCAACCGGAACCAGTGGCTTAACGTGTTCTACGAGGCAAGGGCGGCCAATTATATTATTAAGAATTTCTTCTAAGATAAACCCAATGGTAGTTCGGCTCGGGATTCGAACCCGAAACCTATTGATCGGCAGTCGTTTACGCCAACAATGGGACCAACGAGGGAGTCCGAGATTCATCTTATATATACATATACAAGTATTGCTCGTTAAAAACATAGAATACGAATATTAATCAATACAAATTCACCTTACTCCTTGGTCTAATCTCTTAACAGAAGACGAAAGGAAATAAACCTGTTCCACATATTTCCTTCACTAAACAATTCAATTATATCTATTAGATTTTCAATTCTGGACTCTATTGAATATACGTTGGTTCCTAATCCCTTTATCCCAGTAAATTGGTAAGAAGGAAAGGTGTGATGGTTAAAATTGTTTAAGGTGTGATTAATATACAAGTGTAGCGGGCTGGTAGCCTTTTTTTTGAAGATATGATGGGAAACGAGCACAACAGTCATTAGAAATAGAATAAAATACTCAGCCAATAAGATGTAGCAAGGCATAAGTAGAAGCGTTAAAACAAGCATCAGGATCTCAGTTAATACTTTTATTAATCTACTATATAAAATTCTGGTGTCGCGGTGTTTGTTACCAAACTCCTCCGCAATGGATGGATCGATTTTCATGAAATTTGGTATGCAAATCGGATAGGTCTGAGAATCGGCATTGCTATTTTTCTTAACCACGAATCATAAGGGTGACTTACTCCCAAATAAGGTCATGGCAATGAAATCTATACATCCATGCAAATAAGTAAAATTGGAGTGTCTGTTGGTTATAGCAGAATAACTGTTTTTTGCTAAATATTCATTTAGCTATTGTTGTATACACAATACGTACACCAAAGTAACCTTTTTACAATGTTTGTCTGTCTGTTTGTTCCGGACAAGCTCTGGAACGGACTGACGACCGAGCTGGACCGATTTGACGGGACTTTCAGTGGCAGATGACTGATGATATAAGGAGTTACTTGGGCTACTTTTTTAGAATAACTGAGCAGTGTTACTCGCAGCACAACAACATTCGCGGGTATGGCCGAGGGGCAAAGCTAGTCTTAAAAAAAGCATAATGTATATGGCAAAACAACGTTTGCAGGGTCATAAAAAATGTGTCTGAATAATATTTATAAAATGAAATACTGTTTTACCCGCTTTTTGTGGGAACGTAACACAATCCTTATGTGTAGATTGAAAGGGCAAAATGTTGGTAAGATTTTCGCCCTCTCTTGGTCGTATTAAATGGTCAAAATGAGGCATTTCTTGTTAGATTATCTGTGGAGACTGCCGCGCTTTGTTCATGCGCATTGTATATATACGTATATTTATCAAATTAGTTTTTGCTTAGGGAAAATAAATATCGTTTTGCAGATTACGAGAGTTAGGTGAACGTTATATGTTATTATTATAACTGGGCTTTTCGCCCTTCATTTGTAGTATATATTTGACTTGCTTTGCCTCACGGTGTTACTTCAATATTGGTTATAAAAAGTACCCTAAACTACTACTTCTATCATCAGCTATCTGCCAGTGAAAGTCCCGTCAAAAATCGGTTTAGCCTTTCTATGTAAAGGAAGATATATACATACATAGAAAGGCTGCAATAGAGACTTCTTCATTGGTATTCGCATACTCTAACCGCTAGACCAATTAGATAGTATAGTTTAACGTGTGCAATAAAGTATATTCAATTATTATTTTTACATAGATTCACACACAATAATTTAAATATAAATACCTCTACATAATGAAAATGTTCATCTCCACTATATTATAAAAGAAATAAAATTACTTCATGTTCGTTTACAAAGAACGAAAAGAAAAAAAACTATATCTTTTAAAGTCCAAACCATCCTCTCGTCAATCAATTAAATCTTCATATACATTTAGTGAAATACTGTTAATATAAAATTACAGACATTTCAAGTAGATTTCATGAAAATAACGATGAAAAGCACCGGTGTTAATTAGATTTCAATAATTACGAAGTGCCTCCACCCTATTTTGTGGTTTACCTTAATGCCATTAATTTTGGCATTTACATGTACATTGGGTCTCGTAACAGTTGATTACGAGGGCAAACTATACACTGCACAGTAAAGGAACACTATACATTCATCCTATACTACACCAACTCTCTGTCTCTATGGCAGTTTTCTATCTCGTTAACAATGGAGAGTGTTCTGAAAGACTCTTCCAACTGGTCCCCCTTTCTCCCTTCCTCTACAAGACACGTGCAGGACACCGCATTAGATTCATGACGCTCTTGAACTTAACGTTTCGGTTCTTCCTTCCTGTACCGAGTGGTTAAAACCTGGAACCTACTGCCAGCATATGTGTTTTCCCCCCACAGTGGTCGTGAGTCCTTTAATCGGGGCGTTAAAAAACATCTCTAGGCTGCCATAATGTGGGTCACCAAGCTGCATTGTCCACGTTCGCATTAATGATAGTGACCACCTTTCTTGAATTCTACTTGTGCGGGGCGGCGGTAACACTGATAACGGATGAGGAACAATGCTAGTGATAGCTACTTGTGTATATAATTTATTGTTATTCTCATATTTTTCCGTTTCAGATAATAAGTTTAGGATAAAGAATGTATACTTTAATGGCCAAAAATGTAGATTAACGGGTGAAATCGCTAAAAATTGTCACGCGGCTCTCGTTACGGTAAGTTTCGAGGTAGCAAAGCATTAGCCACTCGAATCTCATTGGCTAAAATGTAAGCGTTGTGATTGGTTGTCAATAGGATATCCTACAATAATGAAGAAAAAAATTGTATAAAAAGAGGGCCTCAATCGGATCCTACACAGTTCAGTTCCGATACAGTTCCGGCAATACAGCACAGTTCAGACAAAGCAGTTCAGTACACACAGTTCAACAGGAAGAAACTACAAGCAGTCTCTGGTAGAAAGAAGCCGCAGAACATATCAAGCCATACAGTCCTTAAAGATTCAATATATTGTTTCTATTAAACCCAAAAGCAATTATCCTCACCCAGCACTCAAATATACCCCGTGCACTACTCATGCTTTACATCAGGCAGAGTCTCAACTCTACCAATACAAGTTTTAGATTTGTAAACTAAATTTTTAAAACTAATATATGTAAGTTCTTATAATTCATTTAAGTAAACAGTCGACGTACATAAATCGCACAAATAATTCAATTTATTTAACATATATTTAAACATAATTATTCGGTTGGTTACATAAATGTCAACTACAGATATTATCGTAGGACAATGGTGTAACGAATACAGATATAGTAGTGTTACTTTAACAGTTACAATATACAATTATTTAGGTGTATTATTTTGCATACAATACACTGTTACGTAGGAAACAGCCTTACTGGCGAACAGACCGAATTTAGTCATGTTGTGTCTTTTGACTTGACAACTATTATTTGATTTTATAATCATGATTTTGAGTATATGGCTTGCATGATAGTAACTATATCTACGTCAGCTACCTGAATATACATATTTTTAACAATATAACGAGTAAACCAGTTACCTGAATCAGAAGTCAGAGTGAACACAGGTAATTTCACTGATTCACTGAAAAACAATGATAAAAAAGATTAACACCTTTATCACTGATAAAATATTGATTTATTTAACCATCATGTCCTTTTGGTTATGTTTAACACCATACACGTTATGTTATGTTTGGCGGATTTAGCCAACCATTGGATGCTGCAGAGAAAAAGCTAGAAGGATGTGTCTGAGAATAAAAAAACTAGACAATATAACGAACAAACACAATATTTATACCTATCATATACTTAAAACTGTATACATTATACACATAACCATTTGCATACATATATAGATAAATACCCGTAATACTAGTAGATGACAATCATAATTAAATTACGAATATACTTTGAAATCTAAATTTATATCGATCGGTGAATTAATATGTTATTACACATGGACAAATTAATAGAAAAGGTTAATAAAACTAGTGACGAACATCGGTCACCATACCGTGCATATACCTAATTAAATTCACAAAAATGGTTCTATGGATACCTCCGGAAGCCTCTTTACGCCCACGTATAAGTCAAGGTCAATCCTAAGAAATAAACGGAGAAATGTTATCGTGACCTTTACAGAATCAGATATGAAGGTACCATCTATTACGAGAGTAAGTCAGGACTAGAACAGCAGGTACATCTTTATATATATATATATAAATCTTATGTGCGTGTGTATGTGACTAAAAACCTTTTTTTTTATTGTGATTTTATTGAAATTTTGGTATATATTCCTGAGGAATCCAGAATAGTATAGATTAAAAGAAACAAATTGATTCGATCAGCGACTTTACCTGCGGGTGATGTTATACCACGGGGCTCATCTAATACAAATATACTTAAGACTACTTCGTAGAGATTAATTAAGTACCTGCCCACATTTCGACTATGCATTTAGTCTCATTTACATCATCATTATCATCATCAGTGATAGCTTTTAGCTTCCTTAGAAATAAATTTTGGCCATACTGTACCACGCTGGTGAGACTTACATAATAGAGTCACCTTTGGGTCGCCACCAATGTTATTCTGTTGCTATTAGCAATTGATTTTACTTACAAACAGTATAAGAGAGAGGCGCTTGTAGCCCAGTTGCACTCGGTGATAAGAAACAATCACCGAGGGCAAGCAACGACGGCGCGGTCAGTATCTGGATGGGTGACCGCTGGTAGCATGTTACCATGGCCTTGGGTACTTGGCCAGCGTGGGGACGTATGGCCTTAACCCTCTCCTGAGAGGAGACCCGAGCCCAGCAGTGGTACATTATGGGTTGTTGATGAACAAACAGTATGATATGTATTCTAACGGGTCCGCCTTCGGTAGAAGTGTGACATACTCATTGTGTTGGTTGTGTACAAACATATTATACTTAGAACCACCTCCGTATAATATCGTTAATAATTTCCTAATTAAATTTACTGATACTAATATTTGTTAATATATACAAAAACATAATTAATTCTAAAGTTCATCATACAGCGGCCTTTGTCCACGGGTTTACATAGGTCTCTTGTTATGTTTTATATTATTTTTTGTTTTCTTTTGGTTTGTTTACGTATATTAATTTACAAAATGGCTGCTACTTATATTTACCTATAACTTAGCAATTCATTCTAAATACATGCAGACCAGACAAACGTTTCAACACATAAACCTAACCCCAGGGTTTATTTATTTATTGATTTATTTAATCTTCCTGCAATTACATTGCAAAAGGCGGACTTAATACCATGGGCATTATCTTCCAGTCAACCTTTGGGTAGTGCAGAGCTGCGTGTAGCAGCTGTATTTATTATTGTATTTATTAATGTACAAGGTTTAACGTAAGTGATTGATCCGAAACCGTAGTGTGAGTTTCTTTCACATCAAACTGTTCTTGACAGCAAGCACGTTTGGCGTAGCGGTCAGTGTATATTTTTACATCACATAAATTTTGACTGTCCATCGCTGGACATGGATCTTTCCTCAGCAAGGAGGTTTACTTTGTCAACAGATGGCTTGGTATATGGTTTATTTTAAGTTTTTCAGTGCAGTGTAGTTCTTTTTTTATGGAATAGGTGGCAAACGAGCGGAAGTATAGTCTGATGGTAAGCAATTACCGCCACCCATGGACACCCGCAACACCAGAGGCGTCACAAGTTCGTTGCCGGCCTTGGGGGATGGGGAGGGGGGTGAGGGGAAGGGTTGGATAATGAGCCTTCGGTATCTTCACTCACTCGGTGAAACAAAACACAGGCGCTGTTTCACATCGGTTTTCTGTGAACCCGTGGTATCACTCCGGTCGAGGCGGCCCATGCATGCCGAAGCGTGGCTCTCCCACGGTCGTAGTTTCCCCCAGCTCACGACGAGCTCCCTTAGTCGGCTCTTGTAACACCCATGGGATGAATAAGGATAGGGATATCCCTTAATCCATTACCACATAGATAGATCAAAATTACCCACCTCTAACCCAATCTAGTCACAAGACGACCCCGATTTACAATCATTCACGAGTCTCGCGCACGAGTCTCAGGGACTTTGCAAATATACATTAAATGGACACAAAAGACACCCATCCTCAGAACAACAAATTGTAGATGACACAAAGTGTTGTCCCATGTGGTATTTAAATTCACAACAACCACTATGTCATACGTGCACTCACCATTGAAATGCCTGAAGGTTAAACTACTTTCTACTACAATTAAATTATAAATACATAATATTCATATTGATTTGAGCCACAGCTTCAAACATACTTTTTAGCCCTGGTGTATAAATTACAAAGTATACATTTAACCCACATGTGTATTCATATTTCATCTCAACATTCCACTGCCGCAGTACTATTATATATTTTGGCATTTATATTCGTTTATAGCTAAATTTCAGAGTTCTCTTTGACATTAAGCGATGTGGACGAAAAGTTTCAGTGGTTGAACAAAGTCTAACTTAGTTCGTTTAAACTCAAGTCAATGGTAAAAACCCGAAGTTGTTTCTACTTTACTTTTCTATAAATTCGTCAAATTAATGTTGTAATTTTTGTGGATTTTAAGAGTTTTCGGGCGTTGGTAGTACTTTCTTATTATTGGAGTTTCTTTATACTTCCTTACTTTTGTTTCCACTGCTGGACATAGGCCTCTTTTAATGCGCGCCATTCTAATCAATATCGGGCTACTCGCTTCCAGTTTCTGCCAGACATACTGCGCAAATTATTACTCAACCTGGCCTACACCACGATTGCCGAAACGCGATCTCCACTGAAGTGGAGATCTGAAGATCTCTTCATTCCAGCGCTTGTCAATTCAGCGGCTAATATATCTAGCCCACTATCACTTCAGCCTCCTAATCTCTATATAAACATGATCCATACTAATATCATAAGCTTTTAAGTTACTCTGTTTGTTACGCTTTCACGGGTACACCTCTGCGCTGGTTTCAAAGAAACATATTTGACATAGAGTTAATTTCAGTTTTGAGGAAGGCTGAGAGGCCCTTCAGCGCAATTATCGACATAAAAGAATCGAATAAGAAGAAAACAATTCTCATTGATTAAATAAGTAGGTTTGATTTCTGCTGTGTCATAAAGAAAAGTGTTTTTAAGTGGGAGAGCCACGCTTCGGCATGAATGGGCCGGCTCGACCGGAGTGATGCCACGGCCACACAGAAGACCGTTGTGAAACTGCCTGCGCTGTGTTTCACCCAGTGATTGAGGATACCGGAGGCCCATAATCCAACCCCTCACCCTCCTACCCATCCCCCAAGGTCGTCAACGTGCTTGTGACGCCTCTCGTGTTACGGGTGTCCATGGGCGACGGTAATCGGTTACCATCGGTTACCATACGTCTGCTCGTCAGCCCCCAATTACATAAAACAGAAAAGTTCGAATCATGAAGAGGGAAATAAAGATTTGGTATTTTTAGTAACACGTTTTGAAAAAGATCTTTTATATGATATATGTACGACCTAGTTGACTTTGACCCCTATGAGAATGAAAAAAAGTAGGACCCAGGAAAATATAGTCAGGTAATCGGAGCAAAGATTAGTATTGCAGCTGTTCGTCTATGGAATGCCTTACCATGTGCTATACGCGCCAGCCCTCCTCTCAATGTGTTCAGGAAGAGAACTAAGGATTATGTATAAATGAATGTATTTACACAAATTTATCGTGTTTGTGTAATAATATACAAAATATATTCTACTATTCTCATATTTGATGTTTTTTTTTATATTCGTTTCTTTTCTGCTTATTAACTAAGCATGACTGCTAATATCTATTCACTCAAGGTCTGCTGGAAGAAAACTCAATTTTGGATTTAGCACGCCTCTGTACATGACACTTTCTTGTATTTCTTTTTTATTTATATGTTGAGTGTGTATTTATTTGTTTCGGAGTTTGGGTGTTTTCTATGTATAATATGTATGTATTTACAAAAAAAATGTATTTATGTATTTATATCAGTTGTCTAGTACCCATGACACAAGTACTGCTTAGTTTGGGATTAGATGGCGTTGTGTGTTAGATGTCCGAAATATTTATTTATTTATTTATTTATTTATTAAAGAATCAATATAAATACAGAGATAGCGGAAATATACGAAATTATAAAATGTAGCTGAGAATCACGTCCTCGTATGATGCTCTGTTTTTAGAATANTTTATCGTGTTTGTGTAATAATATACAAAATATATTCTACTATTCTCATATTTGATGTTTTTTTTTTATATTCGTTTCTTTTCTGCTTTTTAACTAAGCATGACTGCTAATATCTATTCACTCAAGGTCTGCTGGAAAAAAACTCAATTTTGGATTTAGCACGCCTCTGTACATGACACTTTCTTGTATTTCTTTTTTATTTATATGTTGAGTGTATACATTAAAGAATAAATATAAATACAGAAATAGCGGAAATATACGAAATTATAAAATGTAGCTGAGAATCACGTCCTCGTATGATGCTCTGTTTTTAGAATAGCCTTTATGAAATCTATATTTACTGTAAAACACAAAACTAATGTACTCATATTAATTTGGTTATTAAACAGTATAATATTTAAAGGAGAGTTAAAAGTTTTTTAACCGATATTAACAGGAAGGAGGTTCTATGTTAGATCATATTTTATGTACTTTTAAATACCACCGAATCATCAACATCAATCATCAACAACCAATAATGTCCCACTACTGGGCTCAGGTCTCCTCTCCGGAGACGGTTAAGGCCATACGTCCCCACGCTGGCCAAGTGCGGGTTGGGGGCTGGCAAGAATACGTTATGGCGTTTTTAAGCCGCCCGAAGGCCTCCAACTAAGCTTCACGACTGTTATCGTGTGATAAAAGCCGGAACCGACTGCTTAAGGTGACATCCGAATCATGGAGACGCTCTTGGTAACATGCCACCAGCGGTCACCCATCCAGGTACTGACCGCGGCGTCGTTACTTACCCTCGGTGATTGTTTCGAGTCACCGAGTGCAACTGGGCTATGAGCGCCTCAGACTAAGTCTTATTCTTTCGTCAAATAACAAACTTATAAATTGTTAATTTGAAATCAAAGAGTTCCTTCCTCTTTTTCTATCAATTACGTTAATTATGATGTATTTTTGTGCCGCAAGTCTCTATTGAATGTTTTGTTTGTGTAACTTTGTCAAAATTCAGGTAAAATTGTGTATGAAACAAAGAAACTAGATTCTAATTGGATAAGATATAAGTAAGCTAATTAGTGAAATATCATTAATATTAAAGCTAAGAATTAGTATAATACACTAAAACAAAACATATACGGTATTTCTTCTCGTTAATTCTTTAAACATTTTCTCATATTTTCGGTCCACGTTCTTACAGAAATAACTGTGTTTAACAAAAGCAAAGGGAACACCGACAATGTGACTTAGAAAATTTTTCGTCTCATAAAAAGCCCTGACTTCGTCGACAACAATTATTTATGTTTGTACGATACCCTTTATTATTGTTCTTAAGAACTTCATTGAAAGTTAATTTTTCCTTGAAATTTTAGGGTTACTCACACCAAATTTTGCAAAGATATTTACTGAGTTAATTGGGATTAAGTTTTAACTAAAATATTCAAGAGTTTGTGGTTGAAATTTAAAGTTCGTAACGATGTTTTCAATGAAAATCCGATTACTGATGGAGTTTCTTAACAGGGTAATGATCAAAGTGATTGCCTCTGCGATTCTGTAGCTTCGTCTCGGCTTGATAGGATATAAATTCCTTCTGAACGACAAGATTAAAATCATCCATGTTACTGAGATTAATTTAATAAGCTTTATTTTTATTGGTTATGTTCATAAATAATATTTTTTAAATAACTAAATAAATATTTTAAGAGGACGCTCATAGCCCAGTTGCACTCGGTGACTCGAAACAATCAGCGAGGGCAAGCAACGACGGCGCGGTTAGTACCTGGATGGGTGACCGCTGGTGGCATGTTACCATGAGCGTCTCCGTGATTCGGAGGTCACGTTAAGCAGTCGGTCCCGGTTGTTATCATACGATAACAGTCGTGAAGCTTAGTTAGACCTTCAGGCGGCTTAAAAACATCCAACGGCAAGATTTACGTAGCCACAACGTATTCTTGCCAGTCCCCAACCCGCACTTGTCCAGCGTGGGGACGTATGACCTAAACCCTCTCCTGAGAGGAGACCCGAGCCCAGCAGTGGGACATTATGGGTTGTTGATTGATTGAAATATTTTCGGACATGTAACACACAACGCCATCTAGTCTCAAGCTAAGCAAAGCTTGTACTATGGGTACTAGACAACTGAAATAAATGCAAGACTTAAGAAACAAAAAACTTAGGAGTGAACTGCATGTGGCTTTAGTTGATGATCTCTATAATAGTTCTAATGTACTATTTTGGAGGTACAAACACAAAAAAACGATACAGAATAACAAAATGAAAACAGAAAAACGCTAGAATAATTCAATATAATTTGTAATAACAAGTTCTTTTTTGAAACTCGTAAAATGCGAAATGAATATACAACTATACTTTTTAAATAGGACATAAAATAAAAGAAAATGAACAACTTCTCGTGTAACAAAATAAACGATAGCAATGCTCGAAAGATTAAAAAGAGTGTTCCGAAAATGACCAAACAAACGAAACTGCAACTGGCGTTCCAACGGGTTTCCTTTGAAAACTTTTTCTGAAAACCATCTCTGAGAAAGAAATGTAGACTGTGCATGCAAGCCAGTACTAAAAGTAACGCCCGTACAATTTGCTGTTCCGATTCTTTTTAGCGGCACTACAAATTGAATTACCATTTTACCTTACAGCTTTATTTCGATACTGTTCAGGGCGATTGAAGTAGATATGTAGCTACAATTTCTTTCTGGAATAGATGCAATTTAGGTGATCTTTATTATTTTGATTTAGTGTTGTGGTGATTTCCACTTACAACGAAAAGAAACACATACGATACGTCGAACTACGGAGTAACGGAAGAAACGAAGAAACAACCAATCCTAAATCGCGCTATAGATGTTCTCGCGATTAGCATATACACGTACACAACATCCCAACATCAACCGTTGGGCAGTAGCCTGCCAGACTTCATCACCTCGCCTGGTCGGAGGATCCTCCCTTTTGTGTTGGAGGGACATGAAACCCGTTCCTCCAGAAGTGTATTTTAATTTTTTGTTCTTTTATGTCACAGCGATAAATTCGGCCTATGTATCTGTTATATATATGTATATGTTATATTAGTACCGCAACACATAGTTTAACAAACTAAATATGTTATTAACCAAGTGAGTTTGTATGTTTTTGTCACTTTACTTTCGAAATCTGAATGAGATTTGATTTATTTGATTAAACGTCCAGTTCTTATTGTTTTCAAGTCTTACATTGACTTATGTCTCATGAGACTATGAAAGCCAAACTAGTTATATCATCAAATATTTTCAGAAAATTAAAATTTAATAGTACTTATGGCGAATTTTTTTTGTAGACTGAAATATATGGGTACTTATTGTAACGTTGTATTAAGATTTTGACAAGACGCATTTTTATCCCAGTAGGACAATAGTGTTTTTACTTTTTTTCAAGGACGACTTAGTTTTTAACTATAAAAAAACTGCGCTATCACTGGAATTATTTTAAAAATAGTTTTATGTTTAAATAATGGAAAGCTCGTACGTAAAAAAAAATCTAAAAATTATACAGCCTATGACACTAGAGCCATTATTATAAATCTATTGACACTATATTCATTAAAATTAGTGTTTAATGCGCTACTATAGAATATAAAAACATACATAAACTGCCAAAACCCTTCTTTTGCCCTTCTTTTTGGCTTCACCATAGTCGGGTACCAATTGGTTTCATCGTGTAATGATTTTCTACTTTCCCAACTGAAAATCTAATGTGTATAATATTTTTTTAGTAAAGATAGTCGGAAAAATACTTACTTCAATCACTCGAATATGAAATTTTTCACCAGAAACATGCAAGTTCAAGAAGAAAATTAACCCTACAACAATTTTGTACCAATTGCGTAATTCTGCTTTATAGAATAAGAGGCAAGACAAAACACAAAAAGACGATGCATTCCAATTTAAACGACCACACATTATATACATATATATTTTAAAGACAACTCTCGCATTACTTATATACATTCCTGTGTCGCGGGGATCTTTACAAACATACATGAAACAGACACAAAGTACACCCAGACTTAGAACAACAATTTGTGGATCACACAAAGTGTTGTGCCGTGTAGGATTTGAATTCACAACACTTGGCGCAGTAGGAAGTGGTGTGGCGACCACTGAAACCACTAGGCCAACCGTGTAGTCAAATATCTGGAAGACTTGATCAACTGCTGTTGTTTTGTTTTATTTTTAACTGAAAACGAATGCAAGGTAATAAGGTAATAACGTATTCTAGCCGTCAGTTTTGTACCGTAAAGCATTTTGTTTAATTATTCCGTGGTAAAATTAGAAAATAATTAATTAATACACAAAAGTTACAAAAAGCATGTCGTGTAATTTTCTATGACAAATAATTCAATTTCAAAACAGTTTAGATTTCCAACTCCAAAACGTATTTTCCAATTTCAAATTGTTGTAGACGTGGACGATGTTGGTACTCTTTTGCGTCGAATCTGATATTCTTCTTCAGTCTTCACAGGAAATTCGGTTTCAATTTCTTCGTTCAATTCATTTGTTTTTTTGTCTTTAACGTTGCTAGGGTCTTTAGCATGTAATACGTTTCTTGTTTTCATACTATTTTACTTGAAACTTTTCGTAGCGTTGGACACGTTTGAATTCAATTGATTGCTTGCAAACTATCGTCAACAAAGTAAATTATTCTACTTATTATATCTAATCGTGAAAGTGATACACATAAACTGTTAAAAGCCCTGCTTCCCTTGCTAATTTACATACAACAACTGTAAAATATTCTGGTTATATATCCCACAATTTTTTTAAGGAGATGCCGAACTCCGATATACCGACCTCTGTTAGTAATCTAAACATTTATAGCGTAATTAAGGCGTTGCTTACTTAGACTTTATACAAGGGCTGGTTGTAGGTTGCAGAAATAGACATTGTCCCAATTTTTATATCCGGAGCAGAAATGTACGTTATTTCACTTCGTAAAAGCTTTTACGTAATATGTATGGACTCGGTAATGTGTTCCCATTTCTGCTAATCATATTAATTGTGCATGCATTCAATGTTATAGAATAATTTAATCGCTTAAAATTGGTTTTATCAATTTAAATAGTTGGACATAATTGATTAATTTATTGGTTTCATATTACCATAAATGTGCTTTTATGTTGCATAAAGTTTGGTCTTCAATTAAATCTGGACCTAATTTATATTAGGTACAGCTTAATATAGTTAATTTTATATACTTTTACTGTTCACCGACTGTCTTTCAACATTTATATTAAAGCGCAATTTCTTATTGTTCACAGGTAATACACCCTGAGGCTACTAGAACACCCTACAAACGTAATGTATTCTGTACTTAGTAGAAGTTCTAAATTATATTTGTTAAAACACAGGAGCAGTTTTTATTTTGAATTGCATCTATATAAATAATAAAGAATATATAGAACCCAAAATACAGAAGAATCTATAGGCCGCCATGGTTCACAATACTGCAATAGCATTTGGATGAGTATGCAAAAATGCATCTTGTCTAGTATTTTATTATTGTTCTTTACACTTTAAAATGATTAAGTGCAGTTAAACTTGCACTGCAATTACTTAATTTTTATTTTTCTTCACGATACAATTTAACGAAGAAATCTAACAAATTTCAGTTCGTTCGATCATTTTAACCCGAAAACCAATCACTGCCAGTTTGTAGGCTTCCTGCAATATTTCTGCTTGTTTATACCCCTTCACTTGTCAAGGTAGGGTTGGCTCTCATTCATTTCGTTCACCGACCCCTGTTCATGCCGACAACGGTTTTATTTATTTATAAAGACGTAAGCATTTTGTTTGATTATAAATTGACTAGCTAAATTACTGGTAAAGGGTTAAACTATACTACTGAAAAGTATAATTTTGTTACTATTCTGTTCTTTGAGTTATTAGTATTTAAAGAGTAGTGGAAATTGGAAACTTGCTATACTTGTGATGTACACTTTTATCAACAATATAAATTAGAAAATCAATTACGTAGGGACATTATTAACTTTGACATTTTATAATTTTTATTTTTAAATGTAATCATCTTTTTATATTTCATATAAATAAGATCTCCGAGTTGGCATAGAAGCTTTTAAAAATAATATAATGCTTTCAGGACGCTTTGAAGTCAAATTATTACAGAAATCAAGCATGTAATTAAATTGTTTTTGTGAAAACTTTCATAGAAAATCAAAACCAACCTGTCACCAATATATTTTTTCTTTGCTACTGAATGGTAAATATAAATTGAAATGGGTCATACGTCAAATTAAAGTAACATATCTAAAATATATCTTTACGTACTTTTTATGATGGTGGTAAGCGATTACCGCCGCCCAAGGACATCCGCAACACCAGAGGCGACACAAGTGCGTTGCCGGCCTTGGGGGATGGGAAGGGGGATGGGAGGAAGGGTTGGATAATGGGCCTCCGATATCCTCGCTCACTCGGTGAAATACAGTGCAGGCGCTGTTTCACACCGGTTTTCTGTGAGGCCGTGGTATCACTCCGGTTGAGCCGGCCCATGCATGCCGAAGCGTGGCTCTCCCACTACTATTTTACACACTATTTTATAAGTAGAATAGGTAACTAAACTAAAAGTAGTCTGTAAGATGATTGTGAGTCATCAAGTACCAGATAGACATCAGTCATCAATTACTGCACAAATGAAATTTAAATTGCAATACGTCGCAATCAGTCTATAAGTGATTTATCACTTCAATCTGTCTGACCTTTCAGTTTATTTATTTATAAAACAGAAACCAAGAAACCAGTGTGGAGTTTCCATTTGTGTTTTGGTTTAACCAAGGATTGTCGTCCTGATATGACAATTCCTATCTGTTGTAGCTTTTCAGTTCAAAATTCAAGAGACGCAATAAACATTGTTTAACTGAATGGATCATATTAAATATTTTTGATTTTTGTTCTATAATAATAGGAGTCCTGACAAGATTAGTTCATTTATCGTTTGTCTGGCAGTCAAGAACATTTTTATACGAACTTAACACGATATTCCTTAAAAATATCAAACCTTGGCAGGGCTTGCTTACTTCTTTTTCTTATTTAGTGAATCTAATCATCAAGCTACTAATAAGAAACGATAACTCTTTCTATAATATAAAGAAATAATTTATCCTTCTTGCAAATCGCCTGCAAGGCTTAAACTTGTAACATTCTTTTCGTAGTAGTTTTGTAGTAACCACTGGATTTCCCCTCGCCTGTTTCAGGTTCATTAATTTTACCCAGTATGGTGTTAATGGTACACCATATGCTCTCTTTGAAAATAATGTCTACAAAACCTTGAATTTTTTACTGTCTATCAACCCTAGCGTTCATTTTTCTCTACGTCATATTCCAGCACCAGTATTTTTTCGGTTCTTCCACTCGCCTATTTCCTGCCTGCAATTGTCTCCTTTCAATTGCCGTGTTCATAAGCTTGGAGTGTAGACTAGACAGTTTATTTTGCTTTTGCTAGCTAGGGAAAATTGATTCGAGAGTGAAACGATTAAGAATATATTTTACACTTCCCTATTTTTTATGAAAGTATTTTATTATCAGTGTGTAACACACAACATAACACTTTTCGACTTCTTCCTTAAGTGGACTTGTTCATTTATAGCCAATAAATGGGACCTTCTAAAGAGTAATTTTATATACGATTGGGTTTCTTTAGTCCGGTCAGAGGTGCTAATAGTTAATTAGTCGAGCTTGATTTATGCTATCGCTTATAAGCCATTGGTTTTTTTTATTTGTGCCATGCCAAGATGACTCTACTCTGCCTGATGGAAAACATAAACAGTATCCTAATATATAATAACTCACTGCGAATGCAGATAATGCTTCAACGCAGCATGGTGTCCCTCATTATGTGCGGCCTAGTTATGGTTCTACATCATTAGACCTCCGGTCGCACTGACCAACGAAACACGACAACACGAACGCTGTCATTTTACGTTGATCCTCTGTGTGAGGGTAGTATTGCCCTGGTTCAAACTTCCCGTTCATGCTAAAATCAGTGTGGCTCTACTACCTCTCAAAAGGATTGGGTTGTGTTACCCGAGGTAGCTAGATAGTTTATCTAAGAGATGTTGATATTTGAGATAGTATATTCATCAACATCATCAAAAGGACTGGGTTGGGTTACTCGAGGTAGCTAGTTAGTTTATCTAAAAGATGTTGATATTTGAGCTAATATATTCATCAACATCATCAAAAGGACAGGGTTGGGTTACCCGAGGTAGCTAGTAGCTTTAGCTAAAAGATTGATATTTGAGTTAGTATATTCATAAAACGGCAAACGTAGTGTAGGGCGCTCTGCGGCACGATGGACCGACGACTTGAGGAAAGTGGCAGGCGGTGGATGGATGCGGACTGCTCAAGACCGGGATGGTTGGCACCCTTTGGGGGAGGCCTTCGTTCAGCAGTGGATGGCAATAGGCTGAAGAAGAAGATTCATCAACATCAATAGTCTTTAGACATCCGTTTAAGAAGAAGGTTTTAGTACACTATACCGCGCTGGCTTGGTATTAGGTTTGGGGTACCGTTTCAGAGTTTCCCGTCTCTTTGCAAAACAGCCTTAGTCGCAATCTTATAAAACGTACGGAGTAAGAAGGGGTGGTCCAACTTCTTATTCTTAATTTTATTTTTCATGTTATTCTTATTCTTAATTAACTTACGAAAAGTAGCGAATTTAAATTGATTATGAACAGCTTTTAGTAGACCACTACTGTATAGACCTCTTGTTATAAAAGTACGTGTATGTTTTAAGAGTAATCTTACATAGAAGATTAGTACTTCTATAAAATACCAGAGTCAAAATAAAAGGTTCAAACCCTTTGTTTCAATATTACTTTTTTACAGCTGTAAGTAAAATAAACAAACTATGTTATATGAGTTAGAAAGAAAGTTGAAGCAAATTTTTGTAGAAGCAAGTAGCGAATTTTTTTTTTATTACTTTAATTCCTCGTAAAATAGCAACTGGATTTCCAGAATTTTTTGTTAATTAAAATTCTTTAGCTAGCTTTTACTTAAACAGTTTTGTTTTCGCTTGCCCATCCCCTTTCTGATACAAAGCCTCAACTCTATATTACATTTTACAACAGAAGCGATGCTAAATACAAATTGATTTAAATAAATATTAATATAAATCAACTGGCAATCAAAAGGTCTCGTAATCAATTTCCACAAAAGCATTGTTGGGTTTTGAAATTAATGAGTCAGTTTGTAATGCTAAACTAATAACTTTTCACTCATTATATATAAAAGTGTATATGATACTTATACGTAATAAACAACTTGTATTGACTTGACCACACGGTTGGCCTAGTGGTTTCAGTGGTCGCCACACCGCTTCCTACTGCGCCAAGTGTTGTGGGTTCAAATCCTACATGGGACAACACTTTGTGTGATCCATGAATTGTACTTTGTGTCCGTTTCATGTATGTTTGTAAAGGTCCCCGCGACACCGGAATTTATATTCCTAATGCGGGAGTTGTCCTTTTTAAAAATAAAATAAAAAACTTTAAAGTTCTTTGTCTCTTTGTTCGGGCTAACCTCTTGGATGACTGGACTAATTTTGAAAGGGGATTGTCACTGGAAGATAGCTAATAATATATAAAATAACTTACCTGCGGTCACTTATAGTTGTGCTGCAGCAACAAACTCGTGTTACACCGCGTGGCTCAGCTAGTATTTACATATATTTTTACTCAAGAATGAACCAAAAGAAAGATATATAATAATAATAATAAATATAAATATTTTCGGACATCTAACACTCAACGCCATCTAGTCCCAAACTAAGCGGAGCTTGTATTATGGGTACTAGACGACTGATATGAATACATAAATACTTTTTTTTAATACATACATTTCATACATAGAAAACATCCAAACTCCGAAACAATATTTGCAGATCTTACAAACACTTGGTCCGACCCAGGATTCGAACCCGAGACCTCATGGACAGCAGCCGCGTTAGCTACCATTGCGCCACCGAGGCAGTTTAAATATATATATAGATATATATATATATGTATATATATATATACATATATATGATATCAATAACTGAGGTGTCAATACATTCATTACAATGGCACGATTGCCATAAGCTATTTAAATTTCATGAAGTTTTGACATCGTCGTTTACTGTTAAAGTCCTTGGTGATGTTTTCTTTTTAAAGTATTAAATATCAAATAATTTGTACCTAAATTTATGTAACATAACAATAATGTTCGTAAGCTTCCAAGGAAAAGTTAAGAAGTTTGCCTAAAAAAACCATTTATGACTTCCTATTGTACTATGCGAACAATGATTTCTAAAGAATTCTGTTAGCAAGGCAAGTACTTAAGAACCAAATTTGGATATTTTGTGAAGTATAATATTTTACTTAATACTAAAAACACTTAAAAATCAATTACATTTTATAACAAAAATAGATATTGTAGTTTAGCCTGTATGGTAGTACATACAAACATATATAGACTGTCAAAATTATTACACTTCTTTTGACTTTAACATAGTCGGATAAAAAATAAAGCTATTTATAACTAAAATTAAAAAAATACTCATTCGCAAGCACTTAATTGAGTGTTCATAATCCAAAAATGCTTTACATCATTTTGGAAAAGAGCTGTTACTTTTATATATCCACCGATATTAACCAAACATAACTAAGAACCATGGCAAGGAATCTGGCTTACAAATAAAAAAAAAACCTCTTCGAAACCACCCGTTTGAGAGCTACGATGTCACAGACAGTCACACACACACACACATACACACACATACACACACAGACAGTCATCGACGTTAAACTTATAAACCCCTTTTTTGCGTCGGGGGTTAAAATACAAATTGAGCAGTTAAAATTTTTAAAATTACTTATAAATGTAAACTTACTAATTATAAGTATGCAGAAAAGAATTAAACGGCTACACCAATGGGACCAAATTATAAGTTTGTTTAAAAATAAAAATGAGTCCCATTCACGGCTGCATGCTTCCAAAATACACTTAGCCTCTGCTATAGTAATGAGACTGCCAGGGAAAGATGCAAAGTGTTATATGAGTCTGCTAATAAACATACTTCAATATTTCTGCATCTTTATCATAAAACAATTAGTCTTCGTTGAGAATCAAACTACCGACATTCTCTCTACCATTTTCATTTTATAGATATCAATTTATTATTTAATGTAAATTACACAATCGAGAAATCTAATGACATTTTTTTCAAAAAGTCCCTTTGACCGTTTAATACTCACGATAAATGTAGAAATCCACATACATACACACAAGTACATTTATTTGTTGTATTCAAATACAAATTCAAATTTAAAATCATTTATTCAATTAAGACAGAAAGTGAGTTCGTAAAGTTTGGGGTTGCAATATTGTCTTTGTGTTGTGTTGATATAACTTTTGGTTTATTAAATATAGCGATATATGTGTTTTTAAAGTTCTTCAAAATTAGGAAGTATTTTCTACATTTTTTTTCTATTAATTAGCTGACTTAATTTAATTTCTTCGAGATTGTTAAGCACTGAAAATTTCTGATCAAACTGGAGTCCTACATTTGAATAAGAAGTTCTATTTAAGTAGAAATGTCTTCAAGGAGTTTTTTTTACAATATACGAGGGACTATAACATAATATGCTTATAGTATTTAAATTAATTAATCTTTACATTACATTTATTATATTATAGTGTTATCCGTACACAAACAAAATTAGGTCGCTTATTAAAAACCAAGAAAGAAAAAGTGTAAGTCTTAAACTACTGTACAAGAATAAAAATGGTGTGAAATATGTTACTACACAATAATAAATAAATTCGGAAATACCGTTTTAATGCATTATGTATGTACATAAGTGTTAATATTTTCATCTTAGTACTGTAAAATATGTACATATCAAATAACTTATATATACCAAATCGCGATAATGATCACCATTTTGTAGAAGAAAGTTGGTATTTAATTTTTTTTTTTTCAAATTGCTATGGAAGTTCCGCCGACAGCTATGAGATGGCAGCACTGCGGGCGCTCTTTTATCGCACATTATTGCTATCCTTATCAACTTGGTGCGTTCTCTATACATCTATCCTTATCTTGTCCTTTATTTTATCTTAAATTATATTTCTTTTTTAAAAGTTGTACATTATTAGAATTCAAATTTACTTTTATATCTAAATAAAAAATAAGAAGATTTTACTTGTATTATTTTAGAAGTTATTGAATAAAATCCTAGATCACGCTATGGAAATTTTTGCTGCGCGTAGCATACATACAGGTTTTGATAAGAATGAAATGGGGAGTCCGTTTCTACACAGTAAAGCAGTGTTTGGGCGTAGAGCTGTGCTAATTCTACCCCACAAGAGGTTCCCAGTATTGTCTTGATGATATGCTGTAGCTATAGACGTTTCACGCAGTCTGCTGCGATGTCGAAGATGCCCCTGCACGTCGTTGGTCCCCGGCGTGCTAGTTGGCTCTGTCCCGGCGATCTCATGGATCCGCCACTGAGAAGGGGGCGAAAGCCCACAAGCCGTGAGGGAAAATGTCTCGTAAGAGGTCAGTTTCATGTGTTGCTTAGGCACGCACTCGATGTTACACGGAGGAATTGTTCCTCAAACCCACTGTTGTAGAAGATTTGACTTCCCTTTTGTCCGAATAGTCTAATATATATATATACCTTTAATTGTTTACCTTTTCATCGTAATTCGGTATAGATTTTACATAATATTTTATTACCCTGTAACAATATATAACACATTAAGGTGTACAACATGCCAAAAATCGGCTTGTATATTTTGTTAAAATGTACTTTAAATTATAAATAAAATTGTAATCTAAATTTACTTAAATTATTTACACCGTGAAAAGATTTTGATTGGATTTATTTATTGTGTCATTTTAATGATCACTACAAAAGTACTTTAACAACCTAGTTAATTGTAGTTTTAATCGCTATTGGGAAGTCAGTGCCCTGAAATATACTGTCAACTAGTTCAACCCTCGAATTCAGTTCAACCAACAAAGATTGCGGAGGCACTGTGCCAGTCGCTCCATATAAAAATTGATATTTAGGTAAAACTGGTTCAACTAGCAACCGACCCCAAATAATCATGGGAATAATAAAGGCTAGGAAGATGAATACTATATTTTATTTAAGTTTAACTATAGTTGTAATAGAGTAATGTTTAAACGAGTATGTAGACGTTTAAACATTGCTCTCATATTGTTGTTACTCTCACGGGTTGGTTTTAATGAAAGTAAAATGTATACAAATAAATAAAATTATAGTGCCTGTTTGTAATATTAAAATAATCGATTTTTACTAAATGCATTTTTTTTTAAATTTTTGTCTCTCTATTTGTACCACTTAAATCTGGACCGATTTTGACGAGACTTTCACTGGCAGAAGGCTAATAATATAAGGAGTAATTTATTTACTTTTTTAGACTAGCTTCACCCTGCGCACTTCTTTATCCGGAGTAACTGTTGTACCGCGAGTACAACATCGTGAGGCTCAGTTAGTTAAGTATTTTATAAAAATTTTAAAATATAAAAAGTTTTTTTAAAAAAATCTTTATGCAGGTCGCTGACAAAAGAATATGGAGCACTATTAATACCTTTGCTTGTAAGTAAGGGTGTCTGTGTAAATGAAAAAAAAATGCATAATGGTAGCCAAGGGCATTGTTGCATTGTTTGCTAAAAGATAAGGGATCTTCTTGAAATCAAATGTTTTTTTTATTGGAACAATATTTTTTATCTATACATATATTAAATAAAAGAGGAAGGTGACTGACTGACTAAGAGATACCCAGTGATTAACGCACGCCCAAACCACTGAACTTAAATACCCGAAAATTTTGCATATAGGTTCTTTGTATTTTTTTTTTTTTTATATTTAGGCTGCCAAAATGTTCTGCCTTGCCTGATGGAAAGCATGAGCAGAATCCAAGAGTGGTGGTCACCATCCTCGATGCGAAAAAGAACAATGCAGCATGGTGACCCACACTATGGTGGCCTGGGGGGAAAGGGGATGGTGGGGGGGATAGGGGGCGTTGGATTAGGGTATGGGCCTCCGGTATCCTCGCTCACTCGATGAAACACAGCGTAAGCGCTGTTTCACACCGGTTTTCTGTGAGGCCGTGGTATCACTCCGGTCGAGCCGGCCCATTCATGCCGAAGCGTGGCTCTCCCACGGTACGAATAACGTAAATGAGCACTAAGAAAGGAATTTTGGAAATGTCACCCATAAGGGAATAAAATAAGAGATGAATATATTTAATTCATCACAAGCGAAGCCGCGGGCAAAAGTTAAATTTATATAAAAGCATTTATAAGTATTTTTTTGAAGACGACAGCGCAGAATTGAAGTTCTGTTTTAAATACTTAATTTTAATAATAAATATTAAATAATACATTATTTTTTGATAAACTTTCTTTGAAATATTGCTAACCTTCTTGGCTGTACCCTATTAGTTGGCTTACTGTTGTCAATTTTTACAATATCTATCTTTATACCTGAGCTTAGAGTTCATTTTAGAGAAACACTTCTGAACTCTGATTAAAAAGTATATTTTGTGAGTTTCTTATTAACATGTTTGTTTGATGTTAGGTTTGAAACTACTACAGTAATTACCAAGTTTTTGACCTAGGGTTGTCAACTTCTGTATACCTATTAAATGATATTTATTGCATGAATAATTTTATTCTAATATTAGTGTTTGAGTATTATATTTAATATCTGTTTTTAGTAATTTATACTCTCGATTATCGGCACTTAATGAAACTTGTTGTAATACATTCTAGAATTAAATTCACTTTAATTCTAGATTCTTTAAATCTAGATTAAACTCACAATTTTATTTATTTATTTTTACACCTGATCGGATCTGTTTTTAGGGTTACTTGCCTCAAAAGAAATAAACGGAACTCTAATAGGATCACTTTGTTGTATGTTGCCTGTCTGTCAAGACCTTTTTTCTCAGGAACGCGTGGTAATCAAACTGAAATTCACATCAAATACTCAAGTCTACTGTTCCTCGGAGCTGTAAAGAAATTAAACTTCTAAGTCAATCAAATGATGCAGCCGTTTATGCTGCAAATTTTCAACACTCACTAGGGAATCAAAACCTACAGGGTACCTCCCGTAAACTCATAATCTTGATATTTGGCGCGAAGCAACGTCTTATAGCACGGATAAAGAAAAAATTAAGAGAAGAGAAGAAAAGATGAAGAAGAGAAAAAAAATTATACCCGTATTGGTTGGGTTGTTCAAAAATATGTAAGCCGCCATTTTGTTACGGCGGCCATTTTGGATTTAATTTGGAATAATAACACCGATTACATATGATTGCATTGTCATCAGAACTAAAGGGACATGGGAAATGGATCAAATTTATCTTGCAAGATTTGATGACAGACAATCATCAAGACAGATGTAACTAAATAATAATAATAAAAACTTGGAAAATCGAAATCGGCAACCCTACCTATCAACATTGGTATGCCTCGAATGCCACACAATATAGTTGTAATCTGTATTAAACGTTATGTGAAATATGCCATTACAATGGGTGAATGTTTGGCAGCTGTTATTGGCAGACGTCTGTTGACCTTGGGAGCTGTGCTCCATGTAAATGGTTGTTATTTGTACAGGGTAACGTAACGGGACAATGTTGCTAATTCTGTTGTTTGTACACTATCTAAACTTAACTAAAAATCACTAAAGTCAATATTATTATGACAAACGACATTCTAAATGTCAAAGATTAGTTACTAAATGTTTAAAATTAGATATGTCATACTTAAATAGGTGTCATCTAAATACATGCATTCATAAGTAGCATATAGGAAACTGCTTTACTAAAAACAATAGAAGTTTATATCAAAGAAATTTTGGTTTGCATAGGTAATATCAGAATGAGGACCAGTGTTTGACTTAATCAAAATAGTCCTTTAGGATAAAAATGTATTAAACCAGCCTTATATATCATTTGAGTCATCAGTTGTGTCTATGACTGTTGTTAATTGTAATGTAGTTAAAGAATTTTTTAAAAACCCATCATTATTTCAAACAAATGAATACCATAATACTTTTAAAATAAAGAAGGTTACGCAATTCCCTGAGTTCTAAATTGGTAAATACTTAATTCTTTAATATAATATAATTCATCACATCATTATCACATTCACAAATTATGGCGTAAAAACATTATAACAAAACTTAAGACTTTCATACTGGGATACATTGTTTTACATCATGTTCTTGAGAATGATTATATGTTATTAGGCTTAATTTGTACCCAAAACTCTGGTTAAAGTGCAGTAAGCGCCAACTAACGAATTGACTCACTGATAGGTTTAAGTTTCCATTCGAATAACAGTGACCTACAAAAATAACTGGCTTACGATAAAACACAGGATATTTCAAACGATTCGAGCTATTAAGATAAGCTGTCCTTGAAGTTTACTGATATACAATATGAGTTTATTTTTAATGTTGACGTTTCCACAACATGAATGTACGCGTATGAAGTGAGTAGATCTCACTGCTGAATCAGGTGAAACATTTTTTATTGTAATATCTATATATAAATAAAAATGCATCAAAAAAATGTATGTACGCGCATAACTTTCGATCGACTGCACCAAAGTGGGTAATTATTTTTAAGTGTTCGTTATTGCCAAGACAAGGTTTGTATAGAAAAAAAAGGGTTGGGATATGGGCATGCGGTGCCTCACTCACACGGTGAATACAGCGCAAGCACTATTTCTTACCGGTTTTCTATGATGTCGTGGTATCAGTCCAGTCGAGACGGCCCATTCGTGCCGAAGCGTGGTTCTCCCACGGTGAACCGTTGAAGAACAACATTAATGAGCGAAAAATAACAACAAGCTTGTGGAGATAGCTGACACAGCTTGCTAGAATATTTTATGCTTTAAATCTTAACGAATGGTCTTATAAGCCCTGATTAACTTTTTCATTGTCAGTTAATTCCTAATTTTTGGTTAAGTAAAGCTAGCACCAACCGAGCTTAGAATAAATTTTGACCTATTTAGCTATATATATTTATGATTTTTTGTAGAAAACAAGTAGACGTAATAGTGAGTGATTACCGCCGCCTATGGACACAACACCAGACGCAACACCAGAGGCGTCTCAACTGGGTTGTTGGCCTTTAGGGGTTCTGGAGGGGGATATAAGGAGGGGTTGAGGAGCTACCGGTATCCTCACTTACTCGGTGAAACACAGTGCAGGCGCTGTTTTACACCAGTTTTCTGCTATCAATTCGGTCGATCCGATTCTTACCAAAGCGTGGCCCTCAGATGGTTTCAATTTTACAATAATTTCGAACCTTCGGCTTCTTGA
This sequence comes from Hyphantria cunea, assembly GCA_003709505.1. Lineage (NCBI taxonomy): Eukaryota > Metazoa > Arthropoda > Insecta > Lepidoptera > Erebidae > Hyphantria > Hyphantria cunea. Next base: position 166,257 of record PKRV01002711.1, read on the forward strand.
ACTATTTTAAATAATCTTAAACGTCTGATATATCATAAAAAGATAACACTAACGTGTCTCAAACGCCACTCTGTCAAATATCAAACCCACTCAGTTTACTAATTACTGTAATATTCAGAATATTGTCTCTAAATTCTTAGCATAGCTTGTGTTTTACTGGTTTATATACACAATTTGTGTTTATAGCGCTAACTTGCTGTAGTTACTAGTTTTAATTGAAAAATCCTTTCATTATCGCTCGAGAGTTCTAGGTTCTAAATAAAACTGAAATCGTGTCCCCATATTACATTCATTGTACTAATAACATGTAATAGACAAAAACATACTTGTTACTAGCTACGTGATTTGTTATTAGCTAGACATATCGACCAAATACCCGTTGAAATATAGACGCAAACATTAAAGCATATTTCAGCACGAGCGGGCTGGCTCGACCAGGGCGGTACTACCTCGCACAGAAGATCGACGTAAAATGACAGTGTTCTTGCTGTCGTGTTTCGTTGGTGAGTGCGAGACCGGAGGCCCAATGATGAAGAAGCATCACTAGGTGGCCATGGTGTGGGTCACCATACTACATTGCTGCATTATTTGCATTCGAAATGAGTATGGTAACCACTATTCTTGGATTCTGCTTATGATTTCCATCAGGCAGAGTACAGTCATTCCGTCAGGGTCATACATAAAATAAAACAAAAATTTTAATCCTAATCGGTAAAGCATTAAGAAGTTAGGTAAGAAAAACGTACAGAAGAATTTTGTATATTGGGGACTACACCCAGACAGTTAAGAAACAACATATAATGTAATTATTTACTTTGGGTGGTATTGAACCCGCAACCTCCGTCTTGACAGTTATTGTCACTAACCACCGAGTGTTTTGTCCAGTCATTAGTGGTTATTTTGTGCTAGGAAAGATTTTACTAGTATTTTGACACTTACTTTTTCACGAACCTAACCATATAAAACATAGTACCATATATATAGCACAGTAGTCGGATCGGAACCACGAACAAAGCCCCATACAGTATTGTCCTATAGTGTGTTATGCATATTAACTACTACTACAAGTTCTCGAATGTAAAAAAATTAAAAGTTGTGAGTTAAAATCCACTAGGGCCCTTTAATTAGCATTTGTATTTTACTTTAATTTAAATAAAAATACGTAAAGTAAGTAACTGATATTTAAGGAATTTGATATTTTATTCTACATTACTTGGAGGAATCTGTTTCTTACGACGTTTCTTCAAAATTCCTTTAACATTTAAGTGTTAATTTTTGCTGATAATAGTTTTTAACAGTCAATGCAATGACAGTAACTTTCCAGAATCTCTAAAAATATAGACGTAAATTAAAAATCGCTCGTATCGTACAAAAGTTCTAAGTTATCACAATGTATAAATTAGAACTTTATGGGCCACAGAATAAATTTAATTAATAATTTGACATTAATGAATTTTCGATATTAATGTGATGTTGTTTACATTAATCTTTAAAATCTGTCTTTGCGCGCATTTAGTAACTGTTCTCCCACCAAATCGTTTAAATGTAAGTTTATGAATGTTTTTTGTCAAACTCTATGCATGGGAACAAATTATATATTTTAACTATAAATTACCTATAAATAAGAATTATAAGCATTTCTNTATTCTTCGCGTACTCGCATGTAAACTGCTAGAGAAAAAGGGAGGTAGGGAGGGAGAGGTGTTTGATATACACTCGATGCACGACAGACGGTAAAGGAACCTGGTCAAAAATGTGTACCTTACTCTTGAATACCTAATGTTTCTAAAAAGGTTTCAACTTGTAAAAGAAAGTCTAGACGCTCTTGTTTATCGCACACGTAGAAATAGTGAAGAGGTTTGTTTTGACTGGCCAATAGATGTTCGACTGGTATATTTTGTTGAATTATATAATTACAAATAATTTTATTAATATTGACAAAATATTACCTCTATGTGTTTGCTTTTTCATTGCGTGTTGTTTTGTTTAACAAGCACTGGTTAGTTTGGTACAAGATAATATTGTGTTTGGTGACCGAAATATTGTTATCAGTACTGTATTAAAACGATGGAAAAAATTGATTTTGGAATATTTATCTGCGTTCTCATAAAAAAATCTTTTCTTGATAATAAATAGCTTTATCACTGGCCAGTCATATGTCCGTTATAAATTTTATAAAATAAATAATGATAGAATATAAAAAACGAAAAACCATTATCAGTATTAAAAAAACAAAACCAAAGCATCATGTTTCTCTGCTACCATTGCCTGCAGAGACCTCTTCAGGCCTCTTTAAATAAGTTATTTCCTTTCATCGAATCCAAGCGAAAATCCTATTAATAATTCTCGTTAACCTAAGCAAGCAATTATTATTAATTAATTCACTAATAGAACGTAGGTTTACACGACTTCAAGGGCAAATGTGTTTTAGGTGCGTTAGAACACGTAGTTCATTTATGACCAAGGGCTGTGGGAATCGAACCCCGAGAGATTATTGGTAATGCGTTCAGTATGTATTCTGTGGTGATAGGAAAACCACAATGGAAGTACGTCTTTGCTTCGTGTAATGCGTAATGTAAGCTTAGATAATGACTTCAGATAATTTATCGATTACTGTAGCGGTGTCTAAAGGTTATAATATTAGTAGATTTTGTCCTCTGCTTCGCCTGCCTTTATGTCGGTTAGTCAGGATTCAAGTTTCTCCATGTGTAATTTCATTGAAACCAGTGCAGTGATTTGCCCATGAAAAACATAGTAACAGACAGACAGATTTATTTTCAAATTTATAATTATAGTGTGGACACATTTTATCATACAATTAACCCTTCTGTAAAAATTCATACATTTGTAGAAGAGCTACAGTAACTAAATTTTAAGACCCAAACCATGCGTTATGGGAATAAAAATGAGTTTCTTGAATCAAAAAGAAAGCAAAAGCAAGGGTATAGAAAGATATGCTTAATGCTTAAACGATTGGATTGAGGAATGAAAGCAGCAGAAAGGGCTAGAAATAATAACAAAAAAACTATAAAAAGTGGAATGGAAATAAAATTAATGAAGGAACATCTCAATGAGCCGTCAAGGTATGGGTCACCATGATGCGTTAATGCACTGTCTGCATTCGCAATGAGCATGGTGACCACAACTGGATTCTATCCTTGCTTTCCACCAGGCAAAGCAGAGTCAGTTTGGCATACATAAAAACATTTGAAAGTTACACAATTTGTTAAGTTAAAGTAAGTATTATCAATATAAACATTATGTGTTTGTACAGGTAACATTGCACGTTAAATAAATATTGCTTATCAATGACACGTGCCAGCCTTTTTTTTT
>PKRV01002711.1:170113-190277 GCA_003709505.1 Hyphantria cunea
ATTTTTGGAAAGAAAAGCTACATATTTTTACTGTACGTAACATTTATTACTATTATAATGTGTGCTAGTTTAAAACATTTATATAAAACTGTTAAAAATATTTTTGAATCGTAATAGTACTTATGACTGGACTAAGTATATCATATAATAATATGTCATAGTATGTTAAATATAATATATATAAAAACATCTAACGCCGCCTAGCGGTGTCACGGGGTATTACATCTAGCGTAGTGACATGCTTTACAATGTGCCTACAGTAAGCATAGGATCATTTACGACCGCGACCTATAAGCTTCTGAGGATTATTATACAGAAAAGGAAGACTGTAGAGGTACCAGAAATAGTTTCAATTTCATCAATAAACTTTAGTGATACGCAATAATGGTTGACCTCCATTTGTTACATATTATCACCAGCTGCGGAAGTCCCAGTTCACTATCGGCCTGACAATGTGTCACTCAAAACTGAAATGTTAGAAATATGCCATTGCATTCGCTAATTAACGAATCTATTTGAGTAATTCTTATTCTTGTGAAGAAAATCCAGGCTGCCCAAGAATGAGACCAATTATAAGACCAACCTATTATGACAGAGTTGGTGAGGGCAAGACCGAATGCCTAATGATGCTGAAGCATTTTAATAGACTCTATTTAGGGTCACTTTGCTGCATTGTTGCATCACCTGCATTAACAATGAGCACGGAGACCACTCTTCTTGGTTTCTGCTCATGTTTTCTGTTAGGCTAAGAGGGTATATCCTTCACTATTGCATGCCCATTTTACTTATACATATAAAATATATATAATATATGGTCATAAAACAAGGTCGCGTGAAGCATGGGACCAGTTATTGTAGCAAACGATACATTAAGAAAAACTAACTATAGAGTCCATATGGTAACGGTTTGAGAATACGATGTTTTACCACACCTATTCATCCCATGGATGTTCATGGTGCTCATAGCTCAGTTGCACACGGTGATGAGAAGCTATCACCGAGGGTAAGCAATGACGGCTCGGTCAGTGATCGTATGGATTATCGCTAGTGGCACAATAACATGAGCATCTCTGTTATTCGGAAGTCGTTATCATAAGATAATAGTCGTGCAGTTTAATTGAAAGCCTTTGGATGGCTTTAAAGCAACTAACGTCAAGATTACATAGCCACAACATTATCTTGCTAGTCTCCAAGACAGAGGAGACCCAAGCCCAGTAGTGGGACATAACGGGTTGTTGATAATGGTGGTGATGACGTTTGTGAAGGCTACAATTTACACAAGCCAACAGCACTGTAAAGAGAAAATACACGGGGCCAGCGTGAGGCCTATGTCCAGTAGACGAGACTGTTGATGTGATATGAGTGAGATAGGATAACATAAATCTTTCATCCAATTTGCACTTCTTAGTACTCGTAATATTTAGTGATATTCTTCGTGCAAATTGCCTAAGATTACTTTCATACATGACTGCGCCACTATCCAATTTGATACAGGAAGAGATAATTAACCCTTTGCCCCGGGCAAAGTTAAAGCAATAAGCTACAGCTGCGTGTGAGTCGGTGATCTTATGAGTTTATGAGTAATGTCTGCATTCATTGATTGTCATGGCAAACACACTAATTTCTTCGTCCATAATATCGGAGTTGATTTTTTTTTATAAATGTGTTTTAAGTACAATTTTAAGTACAAGTTTAAGTACAATATTGCAACTAGATTTTCAAGAGCTAACGCAAAAAATTAGCAGAGAAATCCTCTAAGCCTTTTCTCACTTAAATGACCAGGACCAGCTCCGTCAAATTCTGAGGAAGGCACAAGCTTACCCGAAACTAGTCGACCTAATCACTACTTTGCTGCCCGATCGAGTTTTAATGCGATTAGACCTATTACTTACCTAAACCAACTACAAAGTCAATATAACACCAACAGCCTATTCAATGATTGCAAACCTCCATACAATCGCTGAAATAGAACGATATTGTTCAAAGCTGATTGTGATGACTGATTAAACTAGTTGAATGCAGAGTTATTGTACGCAATATACACAGATTTATCACTTTCCGTTGATAGCGTGAAAGGGTGGTTGTCGGCCGATAAACTCCCAGTGACCTTATCCTGACCCCATTTTACTGATAAGCATATATGTATATGTACTAACTTAACATACTTTTTTGCCTATTGTGTACTTGCCTATATTTGAAAGGGTGAGCGGTAAGTCAATGTTCAGTCACGCGGGAAGGGTTGTGCGGATTAGAATTATACACGTAGGTATGGCCTTTTGTGATTTCTGTGAGGATTTCGGTCTTCAGATATGCGCATTCTTTTTTGTTATCATGCTTGATGTCATCCAGTAAATTTTGTTAGATGTATACGAACACAATCTTGAACGATAAATGTTTTTTGTAGTATGAATTTTTAAGATCCTGTTAATGTAAATTATTTTTGTTAATTTCAGCGGCCTTGATAGTTTTTTGGTTTATGTTGGTCTTTACTCCTGAGCTGAAGGTCGTGATAGCTATAGGCTTAGTCTGTATTTGTCACCATTATTAGAATGGTCATTTCAAAATCAAACTGCTAGCATTGACTGACTAGCTGATCCATCGAGTCAGAAACTAAACCACTGCGGCTTCAAAGTTAAAATTTTAGCAGCCATTCTTTTTTTCTTACGAGTACCTGCACAGAAAGGGTTCTGAAAAAATTTTCCCCTAAGCCAAGCTCGGTCAAATAAGGAGGAACATTTTTGAAAAAAAACCTCAACGAAAATAGCTAGCGAAGTTTGTTTTTCTTTCGTTATATAAGGAATTTTCTTCAAATAAACTATGAATCTTCTGAGAGTTTACTCACATTACCTTAAATCTGAGCAAATAACTTTGTCATACTGAAACACTCCACATACTCATACGGCTCACTAGTCTGACCATTCTATGACGTCACTATTCACGAAACATACATATATGAAATCATGTGACAAATGAACTAGTAACACAACATGGCCAATTACCGTAATCACCATAGAACACGCGACTTCAACAGGTGACCCCATAGCAACAATGGTGTAAAAATAGGTGTGATATCGACTGTGTATTTGCCATAGTTTTTTAGGGGATTGGCTTTGTATTACGTTTAAATAGATTGGATAACAATGGAAGTTATTATAAAGGAAATGAAAAATCCATACTTATATTATAAAATTGAAAGCAAGTCCGTCTGCAGGCTGAACCGCTGCACTTGAAATCCAATCAAATTTAGCGTGGAGATAATACAATTAGGTTCCTAAGAAAGGGCTTAGGCTACTCTACACAGTGATAAGCGACATACATGCGGGCGGAGATGAATGCAAATGTTAGTTAAGTATGTAGCTAGATCTGTTGGCCCGAGTTCGCCGGTGTGATCTCATACGTGACAAATAAAGGCATGATGACTACGACCATTAGTTTCTTTTCTTATCTTTTATGGAATAGGGGTAAAACAAGCAGATGTATCGCCTGATGGTAAGCGATTACTGCCGCCCATGGACATCCGTAACACCAGAGGCATCACAAGTGCGTTGCCGGCCTTAGGGGATGGGGAAGGGGATAAGGGGAAGGGTTGTATTATAGGCCTCCGGTATCCTCACTCACTCGGTGAAACACTGCACAGGCGCTGTTTCACACCGGTTTTCTGTGAGGCCTAGGTATCACCCAACACTCACAGCCAAGCCGTGGTATTAATCCGGTCGAGCCGGCCCATGCATGCCGAAGCGTGGCTCTCCCACGGTCCAAATATTCTAAGGTTCTTATATGTCTAGTTAACGTTATGAACTCAGTATGTAGTTATGTATACCTATATAAGTAGTAGCTTTTGCTTACAGTATATCGGTTAACATCATCATCATCATCATCAGTCTTTCGCAGTCCACTGCTGAACATAGGTCTCTCCAATTTATCGTTTAAAAAAAAACATGTATAAAAGAAACTGGAGTTCGGTTCAGTGGTCAGTTGTGAAACCGCAACAAAAATTCTTCTATATTTTATTAGGTTAGTAACCATACTGCTGATAAATATTATGGTCAGTCTGGTCACTATATTACTTATACACTTGTACTACAGTACAAGTTCTGTCCTATTTAGACCAGACGCTCATTTGTGTCCTAAGTTAGTTAGAAAAGCTATTTGTATAAATACTATAACGGTAGTAGCGTATCAGCAAACGTAGTGTAGGATGCCAACAGGTCAGGTAGAGAAATGATTTGCGAAAGACGGTTTGCAGGAGCTGAATTTGAGAAGCCTATGATCGAATTGGGTAGCGTACTATTGGAGAGGCCATGTCCAGCCGTGAACTGCCATAGACTGATAGTGATGAAAGATTGTGGTATACAGATTAATAGTGAGTATTAAATAATGCAGACGCATTCGGTCCGAATGTGTTTCTGTGTGTGTGTGTGTGTGTGGCGGCTTAAAAACATCCAACGGCAAGATTTACGTAGCCACTATGTATTCTTGCCAGTCCCCAACCCGCACTTGGCCAGCGTGGGGACGTATGGCCTTAACCCTCTCCTGAGAGGAGACCCGAGCCCAACAGTGGGACATTATGGGTTGTTGTTTGTGTTTTTGTAAAATATTTACTAGCGAAAATCATTTTTAGTCTATAAGTGTTGGTATTTTAAATGTTAGAGCAATGCAAAGCAGAATTTCACTATTCTATTATGTTGTTCCTGGTTTTGATATAATATACTGTTAATAGCTTTAAGGAACTCTAAAGAGAATTTGAAAACGATTTTTTTTTGAACGACAAATTATTTTTGGTACTTTACTAAGCATTTTTTACTCGTAAAAAACTGTCATATTACATTACGATATACTTTATTTTAGTTCACAAAGTCGCTTCTGGAGAAATCTAAACTGGAAAACACAAAAGTACAATTTAATCCAGTTTATATTTTTCCCGAAATACAAGGCTGTATGTCGCTAGCTGTTATGTTTTCACTCCGTTTCAACTACACACTACAACAATAAAGTAATCTGGAATGTATGATACTTTTAAAAAAATGTATTCTCTATTTTCGTTTACAATGTGCAGTTTTTTTAATAGTTAGTATATAATTTATCAGTGGTTAATATTATTTAATAATTCTGTGGTTTGATACGTGACCTGGCTCTAATATTAGATGAAACAAAGAGTTCTTTGTATAATCTAGGGCCTAAATTATTTCCGTATTTGATGAAGAACATTCCCACGATGATACCCAGATACCCATATCGAGAGATTAAGACGAATCTTTTAACGCCACTCGCATAAAAGCTAGGCTAAGCTTAGGCTCTAGGGCGTGGCAAGGAAATATACACACATACACTTAAAAAATATAACCCTCCTTCTTTCGCGGTCGGTTTCAAAACAAAATCACTCCAATCGGGTTCAAAAGGGGGGCCTCTTTTTAACTATTTGCGGGCGCCATTTTGAATATTTATCTAGCCTATGTTACTGCCACGATTCTGATGAATTCAACGAAAACTTATATATCAAAAATGGTACAGCGGTTTGGGCTATATTATATGTCCAACAATTATACATACTCTCGAAAACCATAACCCTCCTTCTGACGCATTATGGTAAAAATAATCACTCAATCAATTCTCTAAACTGGAAAATCAACCGCAGTATTATTTTTTCTCACAACGCTCTCTCAAGTATGGGTAGATACTAGACAAGGGATATGAATTATATTTATAATTTTTATGTAAATACATACATATTGTACATATAAAACACCCAAACTCCAAAATAAATATTTATATTTAAAAAATTTTCTCCTACCCGAGTATCGAACCCAAGATCTTAAGCACAACAGTCGCATACGCTACCACTGCGCCACCGAGGCAGTATTTGGGTTTTGTTAATCCCGCTTATTACTTCGGGAAGATATTATGCCGTAGAAAGTTTTCTTCGTATACTCGCATGTAAACTGCCAGAGAAAAAGGGAGGTAGGGAGGGAGAGGTGTTTGATATACACTCGATGCACGACAGACGGTAAAGGAACCTGGTCAAAAATGTGTACCTTACTCTTGAATACCTTATGTTTCTAAAAAGGTTTCAACTTGTAAAAGAAAGTCTAGACGCTCTTGTTTATCGCACACGTAGAAATAGTGAAGAGGTTTGTTTTGACTGGCCAATAGATGTTCGACTGGTATATTTTGTTGAATTATATAATAACAAATAATTTTATTAATATTGACAAAATATTACCTCTATGTGTTTGCTTTTTCATTGCGTGTTGTTTTGTTTAACAAGCACTGGTTAGTTTGGGACAAGATAATATTGTGTCAGGTGACCGAAATATTGTTATCATTACTGTAGTAAAGCAATCTCATAAAAATTTCATTTCTTTATAAAAAATAGCTTTGTCACTGGCCAGTCATATGTCCGTTATAAATTTTATAAAATAAATAATAATAGAATATAAAAAACGAAAAACTAATATCAGTATTAAATAAAATATTACGAAAAACTAATATCAGTATTAAATAATATAAATAAATAAAACAAAACCAAAGCTTCATGTTTCTCTGCTACTATTGCCGAGACCTCTTCAGGCCTCTTTAAATAAGTTATTTCCTTTCATCGAATTCAAGCGAAAATCCTATTAATAATTCTCGTTAACCTAAGCAAGCAATTATTATTAATTAATTCACTAATAGAACGTAGGTTTACACGACTTCAAGGGCAAATGTGTTTTAGGTGCGTTAGAACGCGTAGCTCATTTCTTATCAAGGGCTCTGGGAATCGAACCCCGAGAGATTATTGGTAATGCGTTCAGTATGTATTCTGTAGTGATAGGAAAACCACAATGGAAGTACGTCTTTGCTTCGTGTAATGCGTAATATAAGCTTAGATAATGACTTCAGATAATTTATCGATTACTGTAGCGGTGTCTAAAGGTTATAATATTAGTAGATTTTGTCCTCTGCTTCGCCTGCCTTTATGTCGGTTAGTCAGGATTCAAGTTTCTCCATGTGTAATTTCATTGAAACCAGTGCAGTGATTTGCCCATGAAAAACATAGTAACAGACAGACAGATTTATTTTCAAATTTATAATTATAGTGTGGACACATTTTGTCATACAATTAACCCTTCTGTAATAATTCATATATTTGTAGAAGAGCTACAGTAACTAAATTTTAAGACGCAAACCATGCCTTATGGGAATAAAAATGAGTTTCTTGAATCAAAAAGAAAGCAAAAGCAAGGGTATAGAAAGATATGCTTAATGATTAAACGATTAGATTGAGGAATGAAAGCAGCAGAAAGGGCTAGAAATAATAACAAAAAAACTATAAAAAGTGGAATGGAAATAAAATTAATGAAGGAACATCTCAATAAGCCGTCAAGGTATGGGTCACCATGATGCGTTAATGCACTGTCTGCATTCGCAAAGAGCATGGTGACCACAACTGGATTCTATCCTTGCTTTCCACCAGGCAAAGCAGAGTCAGTTTGGCATACATAAAAACATTTGAAAGTTACACAATTTGTTAAGTTAAAGTAAGTATTATCAATATAAACATTATGTGTTTGTACAGGTAACATTGCACGTTAAATAAATATTGCTTATCAATGACACGTGCCAGCCTTTTTTTTTTACGTGTGGAAACCCTCTCGGGCCTTCACCCCACCGGGGTTTGCGGCGGAGCGGTGTGTCGGAATCGATCCGACTAAAACCACACGGTGTGCCACTCTGCGCCTGAGACGGGAGAGATCCGGGAACCGCTCTGTTACGCCATCCAGACCCTTAGGAGGGGTCCTAGCGCCTGCCCGCACTGAAGCGGGCTCCGTCGTCTTACTTAACTTAATTCATTACCTGATAACATAGATTATTTTGATTCTATAGAAATTTCTAAAGTTACTGAAAGTAGGTGTGGAACAAAAGTGGACTTATATTAGGGAGGTATGAATGAATGGGCTGTTGTGTCCATTAACTACACTCTACTCATGGACTTTATCTTAGAAATAAGTATTTGGCTTATTAGACCACAATGGCCAGACAAGTATTCTTTATCTATGCAATATTGTTGTTTAACAATGTTTGCTTCCTTAGTCAGCTCGTATGGTACACAAAGGATGAATAATCAGGCAAAACAGGTATTCTTGTGTCCATTTAAAACTAAAGAAACTGAAGAAATTTTGATTGTGCGATTTAGAGTGACTAAACTTGAAGTAGGTCACATTGTTTTAGATAAATTGTGATGGGTAACACAATCATTTGTTATTCAAGTATAAGGTATGGTACAAAAATCGATGAAATGAATGAGCTATTTTCAAGATTAATTAGTCAATAGAGCTTCATCAGGCTTGCTCGGAATCAGAGTTATTGGTGCCACGAATTATTAAATATATTTCTATACCAGTCTCAGACTGCAGTCTATCCGACTCATATAGTCTTTGTTTGTGACAAAAATGTGTAAAAGGAATGTTTTCGTGAATGATGTATTTGTGTATATATAGGTCTTAACGTCTTAAGCCACTTCAAAAATGGAGTAGGTTCTCAATTCGTCGGAATCGTTAACTATTAAATAGATTTTTGTTACGTATTTACAACAGAGTACATACAATGTCAGATTTACAAAGAGCGCCTTATTGCCAAATCATTCTCTTCCAGATTGACCTTAGGATGGGTCAAAATATTTGGGCAAGACAATAGTAGTTAATGTAGTTGTAGCATATGTTGATAAACATACCATTGTGGTCTTAGTAGCAATATGTAATGTCTGTGAACCATAATGTACATCTATCAATCGTCTTGTTGTCCCTAATGTATTCAAGCATATTTTATTGAGAAACATAATCGGTCATGATTTTAATCGAATTTGCTTATCAGTGTCTAGAACAAATAACTTCATGCACTTTTACACAACACATGTGTTTCGTATGTTCTCGACCCGCTGGCTTTAAAACAAAGAAAGTGTTCATGCGGGTTATCGCTTCACGGCACCGCACACGTGCTCTTGCGCACGCGATGAGGTGACATAAATCATACGGACAAGTAAAACACTGAGCAAACTGTTGTTGGAAAGTATGTTTCGAAAACTTGCTGCGAAGTATTTTATATAAATTGTTTATGTTGTAAGGTATTTACATTGCGGAGTGTCTTAGCAATATTCATCCTGTGGGTATTGTAAGATTCCACTAAATAAGGCAGCTAAGGCAGATAATAGCGCTGCAATGAGAAGGAAAACATGAAACAAGCCATAAATCAATTAGTCTTGCCAGCATGGCATAGTAGGCAAAAACCTACTGAAGAGAGGTCTTTGTCCAGAAGTGGGCTATTAAAGGCTTTTGGCGAATAGTGGTTAATTTGTATTTATTCACATCACTTCGTAACGCATTCATTCTATTCACTCACACATTGTACTATGTGTGAATGAATGAGAAGGAAGCATTATGTCATCTCTAGTGCATGTGCGGTCGTGACGAAGTTCAGTCAACTGAGAGCGACGGCGGTGAGCGGGCGTGTGCATTTCAGAGCCGGCAATATATGGATATACTACGAGTAGGTTTCTAAAAACCTTAAAAAGAACCTTATTAGTATCAACGCGTCACTTAGTGTGACTTTTCGCAGCGGTTTAACATCGATACTATTATCTTAAAGAAAAAAAAGAATGTTACTTTAATATCGCTGACAAGTAGTAAAATAAAGTCTTTTATGAGAAACTTTTAATCTCTTATAAGATATATTTTTAATAGATATATTTTATATTGTATAGGCTATATACTACGTAATAAAAAATACAACAAATATTAATAATAATTTTAACGGGAATAAATGCGATCACTTATTTGAAGGTTACAGACGGAATAATTTCAGCCTATGATCACGGCTAGTGAAACTTGGTCGAAACTTCAGGCAAATCAGCGATGTGTATCGCTTCGCTTATCAAAACTATAATTCAATGATTTGCATCTGAAAAGTTAAACGTTAATATGTTGTTTTTTATTAAAAACTAGTATCCGCGCCTCCTCTAAACAAGCTCAACTGTTGATTTGTTATTTACAGAAATCATATTCGATATAGTCGGCGCTCAAGACAAGAACAGAGAGTTCAAATTGCCATCATCTTATTAATTTTTGTCTGATTATTCTAAGATTTTCGGACGGTCTAGTTTTAGTAATAACTCCTAAATGTTTGTTAAATTCAACATTTACAATCAAGCTGATTCTACATTGTACAACTGTTTGGAAAGGTAAACAAAAGTCACCGCGTGTTTGGCAATTTCCTGAGACTGTGTGTATCGCAGCTGTTAACGTCGTCTCCTCCAATCAGACGGGTGTTACATAATGTTTGCGTAAGCGTCGCAAATTCGCAAACCGGTCTGTATGTAGTTCGTTTAGATAGAGATAAGTATATATTTATGTTAGTAGTTTGACTGATTCACTTATGACGTACGTTGTATTTTTTTACACATTTGTAACGATAAGTGAAGTGCATTCACTGCGTACACATTACTATTTAGGATTGTTCTGGGTTCTTCTAAAACCAATGTCAATCTTGAATGTTAGCAAGTTTTAAAGTTAGGTTGTTTATACCTTGACAACCCAACATAATAAGACAATCCTAAAGTCCCAATTACTTTTGATAGGCCTGTTAGTCCGGTAGTTATTGACTTCACTATTAAATTTAGATTTAACTAATTCAGAAATCTAAATTTAGCAGATTTCCGTCCAGATCAACTAATTGTGTGACGATTATTGTCATTTATTCTGTCTGGGTGTAATTTTCCTATTGAATTTTGATATTGCTATAACTGCCACGGTGGCGCAGTGGTAGCGTATACGACTGCTGTGTTTGAGGTCTCGGGTTCAATTCCTCGTCGGACCAAATGTTTGTATGATCTGCAAATATCTGTATCGGAGTTTGAATTTTTTCTATGTATATTTTATATCAGTTGTCTAGTACCCATAACACAAGCCCTGCTTAACTTGCGACTAGATGGCGTTGTGTGTTAGATGGCCGAAATATTTAATAGTGTTATTTATTATTTAGAAATAAATCACCCCTGTTGTTATCATAAAACTGGCTAGCAATCCTAGTTACCAAAATACGTGATAGTAATTTCGTATTAACTTCAGATTATTCAGTAAGAAAACTCTGATTCTAACGACAGTAGAAATTTCCAGCTGAATTTGTAATGAGTTTGTGAGTAATTTTAGGAAAATTAAAACGTTAGTAAGCAAGCAATAGTGTTGAGCAATGGACCATAAATACTTTAGAACAATTCAAAATTGCTGACAAAGAATGTTGTTACTCAAAAAATGACCATCGTTTGTTAATTTAATGACTAATAAATTTGAGATAAAATGTCTTGGGTCTCGGGGGGTGAGTTCTTCCCTTGCACTCAGTAGCTTATCTTTTATATAAGTTTCGGAAAGTTTCCGAAAGATTAAAGGAAATTTAGTTTTAAACATATTCTGTGGAAAGTTCCACGAGTTTTAAATACAGGGAAAACTCTCTAGAGATTCTTAAAGTCGTTGATTTAGAAGCTTAGTTGATGTTTATTATAACAAAGTTTAATTTCAGAAGAATACATAAGTGGTGTTCAAAATGTTAGTGTTTTATCTATAGTCAACTCTAGCATTGCACGCGTTCAATGGTCAATATTTTTATTTTTATACAGTGCGTGAATGACCGAGAATTGACCAGTTTCTTTGGTAAATTATCTAACAATGAAACTTAGTTCATTCGATTTATCGTCCCGAAATTTTATGCAAACTAAATTTCATGAAAATGAATGCAGCCATTTCCGAAATTCAGGTTACATATATAAAATAATAGTTGGTTTAAAGGTATTAGATAGATAGATACTTTTTTGACATACGATAATCATAGTTTTAATCAAATTCCTGATAAGTTTTCCAAATCAAAGCTGATAGGAATAGAAGCAGATAGGAATATAAGCAGATAGGAATATAATAGTGACAACGAATAAAGGAAAATAAAGCGATGTTACTACAGAATAATATTGACAATTCAATATTAACAATATGACTACACGGTTGGCCTAGTGGTTTCAGTGGTCAGGGGTCTGGATGGCGAAAGAAAGCGGTTCCCGGATCCCTTCCGTCTCAGGCGCACAGTGGCACTCCGTGTGGTTTTAGTCGGTTCGATTCCGACATACCACCCCACCGTAAACCCCGGTGGGGTGAAGGCCCGAGGGGGTTTCCACAAGGAAAAAAAAATTGGTTTCAGTGGTCACCACATCGCTTCCTACTGCGCCAAGTATTGTGGGTTCCAACCCTACATGGGACAACACTTTGTGTGATCCATAAATTGTTGTCCTAAGTCTGGGTGTACTTTGTGTCCGTTTCATGTATGTTTGTAAAGATCCCCGTGACACATGAGTGTATATTCCTAATCTGGGAGTTGTAAAAATAAAAAAATATCTATGAGAGTTTATTGTCAAGAGATAAATACCATCTATTCACCTTAAGTAAATAACACTAGGTAAAAGCTAGCAAGTAAAATATATCCCCTAAGACTTCGTATCTACGAGACGAAGACCGATTGTCTCCGGGGATTGTCAGCGTGACATAAAAGCGACGAGTGTAAAACCGTCTTTATATACGTAGTTTTAATCAAGTTAAAGTTTAAAATGGATTTATGATAGAGTTAGCATTCAGTTATCAATTTAAATTACTTGTTCAGGGATTTTTCGGATTCCCTCGGTGGCGCAGTATCCGTGTACATAACTGCTGGGCTTGAGATCTCGCGTCGGATCAAATGTTTAATCTGTCATCATCATCATCATCATCATCAGCCTATCGCTCCACTGCTGGACATAGGCCTCTCCAATTTCACGCCACTTAGTTCGATCTATGGCTTCTCGCATCCAGCTCCTGCGAGCCGTCTTGCGCAAATCATCGCTCCACCTGGCCTGTGGACGTCCTATACTACGTTTGCCGAGACGCGGTCTCCACTCAAGAACTCGTTTACCCCAACGGTTATCGGTTCTTCGGCAATCGGTGGCCAGCCCAATGCCACTTCAGCTTGCTAATCCTGTGGGCTATGTCGATGACCCTGGTTCTCTGTTTTACCTGGTTTAATCTGTTAATATCTGTTTCAGAGTTTGTGTGTTTTCTATATATAAAAGGTATATATTTACAAAAAGAAGTTTATGTGTTTCATACCACTTGTCTAGTACTCATAGTACAAGTTACGCTTAGTTTGGTAATTCTAGAAATTGAACTCGCTGGAATTTTTTTAAACTTTGGTAATGCCATAGGCCGAAACCGTTTAGGACAAAAGTCAATAAAAATTGTGATATAAGTACAAGTGAGTTTAATTCTAGAATATATTTCAACAAGTTCCATCAAATGCCGACAATCGTAATAGCTTATGTCGGGTCATTCTTACTAAATTTGTGATACCTTATTCATTAATGTTCAGTAGTTTAGGCATCTATACTGTAGTCTATACTATATTGTCTATATCTGTTTTTATGTGTCGTACACATACTAATAGGTATAGACAGCCAGTTTTTGTCAATGTTTGCAGTAGTCGGGAAAATATATTTTATCCTGGAAGGTGTAGAATGAGATATGTTAATTGTACACATTTTAGCCCTATTTTAAACAATAGAAGCAAGCCTATTACTGTAAAACGTACACATATATTTCATAGGAAACAGCAACATATTTCTTATATATACACAAGCTGCACCCGCGCTATTAGCCACGTGTTTGGTGCTTTTGAATATTATTCACTACTTCATTAGCTATAACCTTGTTTTTGTTAATAATATAGCCTAAATTCCCCCTCAGTCCAGTCGTTCCAGGGATTTACCATTTAAAACAGATGTACAGAGGGACAAACAAACTTTATATGCTTAAATAGAACACCCGTCGGTTATATACACTAACACAAAATAAGAAATATAAAACAATCAATTTGGGCCTACTGTAGCAATTGGATTGTAGCAATACTTTGTATCCACAAAATTCTTGTCTATCGTATAAATCCTCGCTAGAACTGGTTGAATCGAAATTGGATTGTCAGGTGGTGTCGGGTGGCAAGCTTAGTATTATCCTCTTTATTTACCAGAGAAGAATAGCTTTAGATTTAGTTTTTCGTTTCATTGTATCGACAAGAACATCACTCTTGTTAATGTCCAAAATGTTTTTGTATAAAAAAAATAAAGCTTTAACAGTAGAATAACACGAAATATATGCTCGCGATAATTCCAAATTACACATCAAAATTATTTCCTTCTTTTATATACGACACAAGTAAAAAAAAGTGTGTGTGTGTGTGTGTGTGCTTATGTATGCGCGTTAGAAGTTATACTTCTTTGGCGTAACAAGATAAAAAATTTAAAAACTAAAATGTTGAATATAGCCAACTTCAGGGTGTCGGGTTTTCGTGACGGTGTGCGCGCGCATCGTAAAAATTTACTTACATCATTTTTCCCTAACGCGCCAAAAGAAGTATAACTTCAAAAAAATCTGCTTTCATTGATTCCACTAGTGCTTACTCAGGCAATAATTAAAAGCGGTATTAATAAGCATTCATAGTTTGAGGTTCCACAGAATATCTGGGTAAGAATTTTTATTTCATTTCGTAACTGTAAGTATTTTGCTGTCAATCAATCTCAAACTAAGGAGATGTAGTATTTTTAGACAGACATCGTCGACGTTAACTGAATTACTTTTTTCCGACTAATGCGACGCGCTCATCATTGTGAGTTCAAACCCCACGTGAAAAAACGTTTTGTGATTTACAAAATGTTGTTCTGTCCCTGTACGTTTTTTTAGTTCCTTTCTTGTATGTCTTTTTTTTTCAAAGACAACTCCCGCATTAAGAATATACATTCCTGTGTCACGGAGATCTTTGAAACGGACACAAAGTACACCCAGACTTAGAAAAACATTTTATGGATCACACAAAATGTTGTCTCATGTAGGATCGAACCCACAACACTTGGCGCAGTAGGAAGCTGTGTGGCGACCACTGAAACCACTAGGCCAACCGTGTAGTCAGTTAGTAAGGTTCCCCCTAAACATAGGAAGAGTAATACTTCTGGCAGTCTGTTTATTCAATTTTTCCGCTGATCTTAAGCTACTTAATCAATTTTAATGAATGAGGTGTGAAGAGATTCGTGATAATGACCAGAGTGATATATTATATAGGATTTTATGGAATATCAACAATTAACATATACGAAATTGATTTACATTAAAACTTCTAAACTGCATGAATATATATATATATATATATACTATGTATATATTTACAAAAAGAAGTATATGTGTTTTTATACCAGTTGTCTAGTACTCATAGTAGGAGCTACGCTTAGTTTGAGACTAGATGGCGTTGTGTGTCAGATGTTCGAATTATTACTATTATTTAAAAATAGGGTGAAACCGTTTAGGATAAAAGTCAATAAAAATAGTGAAATAAGTACAAGTGACTTTAATTCTAGAATATATTTCAACAAGTTCCATCAAATGCCGACAATCGTAATAGCTTATGTCGGGCCATTCTTACGAAATTTGTGACACCTTATTCATTAAAGTTCAATTTAGGCGGCTATACTGACTGGCATAACATTCATTAAAATCGGCTCAGTAGTCTAGGTATTACGAAGAAAATCGGAAATACGGACCAAATCTATAATCTTTCTTTTCGCCATATTTTACCCGAAACAAAAAACATTTCTGACATTTAACACACAACGCCATCTAGTCCCAAGCCAAGCAGAACTTGTGTTGTGGGTACTAGGCAACTGATAGACATACATACATATCCTTTTTGTACATGTATATATTGTACATACATAAAACATCCAAACTTGGAAACAAATATTTGCAAATCTTATAAACACTTGGTCCGACCTGGGAATCGAACCCTAGACTTGAGGTCTGAGACAGCAGTCGCATACGCTAGAGCTGCGCTACCGAGGCAGTAACTTGAAGAAGAAATGTATATATGTATATATACGTTTAGTTACTTCAGTACCAACATCCTATAACGATTTTATTTCACTGCTTTGTAAATGTGATTCTCTCGAAGTAAATAGAGGCCGGATTCTCAATATTGACTCTAGTATATGAGCTGTGGGACTTGTCGCTCAATGTTCAGGGAGGGTTAATGACCAAATCGAGTCTCTCAGATCATTTGCTGACTTTTACCGCGTAGAAATAACGGGATTGTGTTAATCGAGATATTACGTTCCATTTTACGGTTCTCTGGTCTTTTTATTCGTTTGGGCTAAATTCAATAGGTAGGGGGGCGTTCAGGTCTCAAAAGAATTCTTGACAAAAAAGACCCTTGTTAGCAGTAGAGATTCGGTGTGTTTAGACTTTTTAAATATAAAAGTGTTTATTTTTATACCTCGTAGGGCTTCAATTCTTATTCTAGACTGTAAAAATATCTTTATAAATGTATTTATGGTGAGATTAAGCAGGTATATATTACAACTAAAAATCTGAAGTTAAAACTACTAGTAGTCGTCCGGTGGTCTAAATACATTATGGTAATTAATTTCAATCTTTTTTGTGTTTTTACTGTCAACACTCCTTTTCCAAATGAGCTTAACAATGACAAATTTCATAATTGTCCTAAAACGAAATACAAAGTTTTAGCTTCACGTATTAATATATAGATTTCAATTTATAATTTCTATTATTTTACAATTTACATACTGCTCTTGCAAAAGGGGTACCGAGACTGAAAACGACGTTACGCTATTAACAACAGATAATTTCTCACATTATCCAAGAATATTACAATACATTACCTTGCCATACAATTTTATAAAAACAAAAAGAAAAATATACACATGCCTCAGCAGCAGTAGTAAGATATATCCAGGTTGAATAACTAACACATTAAATCGTCCCATTCAAAGGCCTCGCCACTTCGTACTCAAATCAAATCCTTCCGAATCTAAATTTCAATCAACGAAAACTCTGATCGAATGCATGCAATCTCGAATTAACCAGCGTATAGTATTGAAGTGATCCTCAAGAGAACGAACCAAGCAATATCTCGTTGAGTACCTACTATTACAGACCAGTGGATTTGCTTAGATTATTCCTACGCTCGACTCCTTGGCATTCAGATTGAGTGCTTCCAGGGTTATCGAAGCCAGGTATTTATTGTGTAGCTTGTTTTAGGTACTTGGGAGTAAATATGAGAAAATTTATTCAGTGAAGACGTAAAGTAGGTGTTATTTCGGAAATTTCCAACTGATTTTTGATACGAAATTAAACTTTGTTAATGAATTGTCTCCCGTGTTAGGTTCTCCATCAAAATATCAATCATAATAGTACTTCAGGTCACGCGCCGTGGTTAATTTAATTTTAAAATGGCTTCAATATTCAAAAACGTTTGTTTTGGAGTTGGCCTAGCGCGCCACGCCTAGCCGCATGCAATATTAACTATACAGAGAAGATTTTAAAGCTAAATATAGATCATAAAGATACATATTATGGAGGGCATATATGTGTGTATCATCGAGTTTTTTCTGCGCCTATAACAGCCCCATTAATATCGAAATAATATGATTGAATCAAAGGATTTCCCAACGAAAATAAATTTCAATATTGCGATTTTATTACTTTCCACATTTCCTATTGCGCAGGCTTTCCTTATTTCCATATTGAAATGTCTTGTGTAAGTCGTTATTGTAACAGTATTATTAAATATGAAAAATGTATGTATCAGTTCGTATCACTTAATTGTAAAAAACATAACGTACAAGATGATGTTAAACGGAAGAAAAGAAACAAAAGGTTTCCTAGTGACTAATTTGAAAATAATATTAGCAAATTTTATAATTTATATTTTAGTTCTATGCAAATGATCACACAGTCAACCGAGGAACCCTGTTCGACTCCGTAAAAGCCTGAGCAGCGCCCTTGGCAAGCATTGACCGCCCTGGGATGTGAACTGTCTCGGGTCACAAAGGACGAAAACCTAACTTACCTTTTCTTAATCAAACCGAAGATCTCTAGAACTTAGCCAGATTTGAAAAGGGAATTGTGTAACATATAGGCTTACTCGCACTTCTTTAGTAATAGTTAGAACAATAGTCGTCGACGTCTTAATCAAGTTATGTAGCATCAGGCTGCCACTGAGATTATCATCATCATCAACAACATCCCATAACGTCCCACTGGGCTCGGGTCTCCTCTCAGGAGAGGGTTAAGGCTATACGATCCCACGCTGACCACTGAGATAATAATGCGGAATATAGCTAAAACTTAGATAGTTGTTTTTTTGTCCTTTCCACTTATAAATATACAGAACATCAGCAGGTAGTTTGAAATATTAGAATGAGAAATAGGCGCAAGCAAAGCCGATTTAAGACAGCCAAGGTTAATGTTGTATACTCACGTTACACCAATTCAACTTAAAAGTTTTAACAACTCCCTGAAGAAACTATCGTCAAAGATTTTGGGTTGGTTTATGTGGTCTAAAAAAATATTTTGTATAATTAAAGATGATGTGAATGTGTGTGTGAATATCCATAATACCCGCTACGGCTGCTCATTGTCTCTTTATACTCGAAAGACACCAGTATGTTAGCGAGAGTTACTCCCGGCTCCTACGGGAGAGAGACTCCAGTCCTTCACCCGTTACATAGCATCTCATACTTGTTACCCGAATTAGCTGTAATCCTGCCCGAATCCTTTCATAGAATAATAGAAGATTCCAATTCCGATATTAAATACCTTCATTATTCAGTCATAAGCAATGCAGAACAAGTACTAGACCATAATTAAAAGACCAATAACCTAACCATAGACGTAGAATATAAATAACTCAACTATATCCTTTTCCTTGTAGTGACGTAAGACAATCACAATGTACTTAAAAGGATATGACATCATTCGTATAATTTAAATTATTGCTATTATACAGTATGACGACCCCGCAGACCAGTTCATCTGAGACACACAATCGAATGAAATTTAACTTTATGAATACCATTTAAGGTTTATATTCGTTTGACGTTCTAGTGAAAGGAAAGATATTTCTGCTAGTTTTTATTATATAGGGAAAAATGAACAGGCCTGTCTCCTGGTGGCAAGTAGCCACATTTGCCCAAGGGTATCTGTGGCCCTGCAACTAAAGAAAAAGTACGGCCCCGCGTCACCCCCCACAGAAGAACTAGAAGAGAGTCCGTCCGAAATTCAACTCTATAGTATACATCATAAGATTTAAATTTAATTGATATGATAATTTTAAGTGAAAGGAAATAAAAGACCGCTGATAAAGAAACTTATACATTTCTAAATACTTACACAATATCATATAAATTACACCTAGATACATAACAAGCGATCGTGTTCTTCTTGGAAAGATTTGTCGTGGATGAGAATAGAATTCACGATCACTAACATCTGAATATATATTCTGAATCTATGAAACGGCTCCAACGATTTTCATGAAATTTAGTATGCAAGGGATTTCGGGGCTACGACGAAGGGGATGCGGTAGAGGACACTAGCTCCCCAATCGTCCTAGGGGATCTAGGGGAGATGTGGCCGTTACGAACGACTCGAAACCAGGGAACAACCAGGTGCGACCGAGGGGTGTCGTACAGAGCAGGTCGGTGTTCCGACTCTTACTCGGTAAGAGGCACGACAGCGACCTGCCCCGAGAGTGACTCTGGATACCCTGAGATGTACCTCTTTCGTGAGGTATGGCATGGGGACTCCAGAAGCCGCTAATGTGTTCCTGGAGCACGTCCAGACTGTCGAGGTAGGCCACCGCGGGGTCTAGTGGGTAGACCGATTCGTCGGGACTTCCACACACACCCTTCTTCTGTCCCCACATGGAGGGTATGGTGCAAAAAGCATTCGCCGCGTAAAAAGGGGGTGTTTCGAGGCTATAAATTAATTTACTAGGATTAATTTTTGGAAAATTTAACACAAAAAATTAAACTAAGCTCGGTGAACCAGGAACTAGTTTTTGGAACCACTTCTTGTTCTTAGTTGTTCGAGGTATACAATGGGAAAGCTTCCAGCTGTGTAGTAAGGAAAATATTATATTGCCAAAACTATAAAGAACCCATTTCGTGTTTATTAAATTTCGTTTTCCTTATAAGTTGTTCTGCAAGGTCAATTCTATTTATAAATCATACTGTAATATTTATTTTCAATGTGTGTTTGTATTGTTTGTATTGTATTCC
>PKRV01002720.1:0-224515 GCA_003709505.1 Hyphantria cunea
GATAGAATAATCGGCGCGAAATCCAGCTTGTTCTCTCGGTTGGTTTTCTTCCAGGTGTTTCGATATTCGCCCGAGTATTATTTTTGAAAACAATTTGTATAGATTGGACATAAGGCTTATAGGTCTATAATTATTAATATCATTTTTGTCGCCTTTTTTGTGTAGTAGGATAATGGTTGACTTCGTCCATTGAATGGGTATTTGTTCAGTTGCTATTATTTCATTAAAGAGATGGGTCACATATTTAGATATTGTCGGTAAGGACTGTTTTAGTAGTTCGTTAGATATTTTATCATCTCCCGGAGCTTTTCCACTTTTTTGTGATTTTATAGCCCTTATGATCTCAGATTCTAGTACACAAGGTATTTCTTCTTCTTCGCAAGCTTCCTTATTTTGTTCTTCTGTTGTTGTTCTATTTGTCTCCATGTATAAGTTTTTATAGAAATCTGTCGCCACTTTCGCTATTGATAGTCTCTTTGCCGTAATTTCCTCGTTTTCCTTCTTGTTTTTAGTTTTCATATTGGGTAACCAGTTTGTGTATTCTTTTAACTGTTGTAGATCTCTCTTGATTCCACCTGTTTTTTCTATTTGTTCTTTCAAAATATTCAGTCTTTCTGCTTTTTTATCTTTTCTTATCATTTCTTGAATTTTCTTACTAATACTTGCGATGTTTTGTGTGTTATCTTTTCGTTTGTCTAACATTGCATTTCTTTCTTCCATCAATTTTAATGTTTCTTCTCCTAACTTATTTTTCTTCACTTTTTTCATACTCGATTTGTTTATAAGTTCTTTTTCCAAAAAATTATATTTCCCTTGTAATGTTTCAGTATCTTTCATTTCATTTAATGCTGTCCTTAGATCATTCAATACATGTTGTGGAATCGTTGATGGTATTATCTTGTTCAAGGTTGAGTGTATAATATGTTTTCTTGATTTGTTGTTTCTTTCTTGTATGACTCCTCTTACCATTCTATGATCTGTATTAAAATTTAACTTATTAAGAACTTCAATGTCATTAAATATATGTTTATTTCTTGTAAGTATAAAATCAATTTCGTTTCTATCTATGCCATCCGGTACTAACCATGTCCACTTTCTCGACTTTCGTTATTTAAAAAAGCTATTCATTATTTTAAAGTTGTAAGCGAAAGAAAAATCTACGAGTCTTTGTCCGTTGTCATTTCTGTCACCACTGCTGTACTCTCCTAGGACAAATTCATCTTTGTTAGATTTCTTACCAACTTTGGCGTTAAAGTCTCCCATGATAATTATGTTCATCTGTATCTGTATCAACTCTGTCATGTCTTTATAGAATTTATTTTTCGCTAATTTTGTATCTTGTTCTGTGGGTGCATGTATTTGAATTATCGATCATGGCTGTTTAGATTCTGTTAATTGAATGTTGATTATGGCGATCCTATCTGATATTCCTTGAAAGCTTATTATTTTATCTTTTAAATATTTCTTTACTAAGAATCCCATTCCATATATACCTTTTTGTTTACCATAAGAGTAAAAGATGTATTTTTCATATTCTCTTATTTCTTCTCCTATTCTCCTTACTTCACAAAGACCTATGACATCCCATTTTATAGGTGTTATAGCTTCTTCCAATTCTTGTAGTCTATTATCCGACATTAACGTTCTAACGTTTATCGTTGCAACATAAATCTTCATATGTTATCTATTTTTATGTAGGGATGTATCTATGGGGGGGTGTTGGTCGTACAACCTCACGGGGACCAGCCGGATTGAGGTTGTTCTGCCTCTGGTTGCTAATGTTTAGTTACTACTTAGAGTTGTTCGAAATATTAGTAATTGAGCTTGACCTTGGTCTCATCAAATCAAATGCATTCTTCCTTTATTACAGAACTGTTGGTAACTATGGTCTTTTTGGCTTGATTAAGGTTA
The DNA here is from genome assembly GCA_003709505.1 of Hyphantria cunea. Lineage (NCBI taxonomy): Eukaryota > Metazoa > Arthropoda > Insecta > Lepidoptera > Erebidae > Hyphantria > Hyphantria cunea. Next base: position 1,912 of record PKRV01002720.1, read on the forward strand.
TCCGGCGAACTCAATTGGTCTCTTTTTCTTTTTTCTTTGATTGGGATCCCTTCCTTCACTACCAATTGATCGTATTTAATGTATGCCGTGTTTCTTTTGGCCCGTTCTTCTATTAGTTTTGGCTTTAATTCCCTTCTTTTTTCTAGTACTTCTTTAGGAAAATCTTCAGTGATATAACCATCTTTCAAGTTCCTTTTTATTTTTAATATCTCGCTTTTCTTCCAGTTGTTTGCAAGACTAACGAGAACCGGTCTTATTTTATTCTCTTTGATGGGACCGATGCGGTGGATTTTTGATACATCACCAGCCTCCAAGGTTATTTTGAGATCATGTTTAAAAATTTCTTGGACTCTCTGGAACAATTCAGAAGAAGAGTCCCTTCTCTCATCCAAACCAAAATACAGAATGTTATTATTCCTTTTTTCCTTTTCAAAATACTCAATTTTCTTTTCTAATATTTCTATTTTATTTTTCAAAATTTTGTTTTCTTTTATAAGTGGTTCTAGTTTTTCGTCCATTTTTTGAAATATAATATTTGTTTGCTTTTCCATCTCGATTTTCATTTGGTCGAAAAGTAGTTTAAATTGTCCTTCCATTTTTAGTAGTTTTTTTTTTCACTGGCAACACCGACGTGTTTTGGACGTTAGGTATTTTTGTTGGTCTGTGCTATGATATCTCTCGGCACTGTCAATGTCAATGAGGCATGACTAAATTAATCTTTTTTAGGGAGATCATTTTTGTTTTTGCGAAAGAAGGTCTCCATTTCATGTCATCCACATTTTTTATATTTTTATCATTAATTCCATCACGACGAAGACTTAGAATTGAAGACTTGAAATACTTGACATTGGCAGAAATAGCTGATCCGGCTGATTGTCATTCATCAAAAGAAGAAGAATCTTTTTTAGAATTTAAAATAATGATAATCAAAGCGTATTTACTTGTAACTCCACGGTGTCTATTATCCAAGATATTCGGCGTCACTTGATGTTTATGTTTATTGCAGCAGTTGATGTAATATCGCTTGATAACTAGTGATTTCTAATAATTATCGGCGGACGGGTTGCAAGGTAATGTTTACTTGTTGACAACTAGTGACAGAACCTACCTACCCAATAGTTGACTTTTAATGAGATGTGATGTATGTTCCTTCTGCTGGCATCATTGCGAGTCCATCTCGCTGCTCTTTAAAACGAAATATATTAACAATAGGAGAAACCACTGAACAGTTCCATCTTCTCCTAGTTTTAACATCACATCCAACTCAATTTTTAAGGACTACTTAGTCAGCAGTTTCTAAAACCGATTTAGTAGCTTATAATGGAAACGGAATCAAGGTTATGGAGTTTATTAGAAGCAAACTATCAACTTTCAGTATCAGTGAATAACATCCATTTTCTTTCAGCCTATTAGATCCCCTACCCTATCAGATCCCCTAGCCTATCAGATCCCCTAGCCTATCAGATCCCCTAGCCTATCAGATCCCCTAGCCTATCAGATCCCCTAGCCTATCAGATCCCCTAGCCTATCAGATCCCCTAGCCTATTAGAAAATTAACAAATGTACTGTAAAACAAAATATTAGCCAATAATACATGAAAATAGAGGTAAACGCCTTGTAAAAGAATCGACGCGAAACACTCAAAGGCTTATTCCTTCTTAAAAAGCCGGCAACGCGCTTGTGACTCCTCTGGTGTTGCGGGTGGGCGGTGGTAATCGCTTACCATCAGGCGATACGTCTGCTCGTTTGCACCATACTCAATAAAAGAAACTCAGTACTGCACTTCAAACAGAAAACAAAATGTCCACCAATGTACCAAATTAAAAACCACAATATAGAAATACTATTTCGTTTAATACAATCACATTCGCAAAATATAATATTGTATTACATATGCATATTTACAAATATAACATTAACATACATACTAAGTCTGAATACATGTGTAAAAAAATTACACATTATCTTATAATTTAAGTTAAGTTCGTTTACACAATACTTATTTGACCGGTGTGAAGTTGGTTATTGCTAGTTTTGGTATTGGTAGAGGACTTCAGTTTCCGCATTGAGGCTCAAAAACGATCCTTTTTGCGTGAAGATTAGTTTGATAAGATAATTCAAACTCCTTTCAGAAGTAAAGATCCCCCAGGGCCGTTCATAGACATTATAGTGTATAAAGTATGTTACCTTCCTGAACAAGATTTGCAGCTGTTTTTTCTACCTTGAGATTTGGCTCAATGAGAAGCTGTCTTTAGGTTTAGGATGAATAGCTTTCTTTTCAGGACTTTGTCCTGTAGCATACATTTGTTGGTGAAGAGTGAATAATAAAGATAATGATATTCCTTCACAGTTCGGTCACAAACTAAAATATATTGTTTTATAGCTAAGAATTTTGTTTTACTGTTAACAAGGGAACTAAGTATAGTGCCAATGGTATTCCAATTTCCATAAAGTCTAGTACAAATAACACATTATTTAAGACATCAGTAAAGACACATGAAAGCATTTTTAAACGTGTTTACGTTTTTTAAGTCTTGTCGTAAGATATATTTTGTGTTGTATAAATAGAAATGTTCTGTTAGTTTATTTCTAATAAGTATTATATAAATAAGGCAATATAAGGCTGATTCAGTCAAAAATTCATTGTAATCTGTAAAATTTGTCTAAAAATCCAAATTAAACATTCGTTATTCAACTAAAAAACAATTTTAACTAGAATATTATTATGAAAGTTCAACTTCTATAAAAGCTTATTAGAATTAACTTTTTAATAATAATTAAAACACCTATACAAACCTGTGTAAATCTTATAAAATCTAAAACTAATATTAATTTACTATATATTAAGGTTCTTTACAGGTAATACCTTACCTGTTTGAATTATTTCTAATAAATCGTCAATAAATATTCGAAATACGTCTACATATTTCATCATAAAGTTAAATTATCAACTACCCTTTTTTTTCGAAAACTGTTCGCCTAAAATCTTCATGACTTGCGCATGAGTTCTTGTACCGTCTTTTAATGAAGCGTAATTCTCTTTGACGTACAGAGCAAAGTCGTTAGTGGCGCCCTTTCTGGCGGGAGTTGATACGACGACGCCATCTTTGTTTTTCTTGTTTAGAATCAACTCGAAGGTACCCCGACAGTATCCGCAGCATTTCTTTGTCATGTCTATTGATTTTGAATGGCGTTGGACACTGGTAATTGAGAATTCATATTGTAAAAGCTTTTAATAATGATGGTATACACATAAAATCACATATGTTTAACCGAAAAGGTTCTGCAGATTTTTCGTCAGTGCGTTGGTCCAACGTGAGCGTCGATAACTGGCGAGTTTATTACCGCTGACCAGAATGACTTGTTACATATATAAAATATTTATGTATAAATAAATAAATATTTCGTACATCTAACACACAACACCATCTAGTCCCAAGTTAAACAGAGCTTGTGTCATGTGGGTACTAGACAACTGACATAAATATATAGAATATATCCTTTTTTTGTAAATACATACTTATTATACAAATATTTGGTTTGACCCGGGAATCGAACCCGAAAACTCATGCACAGCAGTTGCATACGTTACCGCTGAGCCACAGAAGCAGTCAGGCAGTATGTTTGTTAAGTAACTCGCGACACAGAATTTATTCCTAGTGCGGGATGTGTCTATTAAAAAAACTTACCTATAACCACACTTAGTACATTTGTACGAGTATTTGAAGTGAATCTCCATATCGTGACATCGAGATATCTCGCCGAGTTCAGGATAAGTTTTCAATGCACGCTTAGCCCTGTAATTTAAAAGAATGTTGATTTAAAACTTCAATTATATTTTCAAAAGAGTCAATTAATTCTTTTAGTGAAAAAAAAGTACACATCTAATGGCATAGACATAAACAGTCTCCTAAAACTCAAGGTTTCATGAGTTATAATGAGTTAATTGTGATCAATTCATAAAATGTGTCAATGTGTGGTCCAAATACATTTACATTCATTCCACGATGAGTTGATTTCGGCAACTTTGGCACCTCACTACTCATAGCACTACATCTCTTTTTCCGGATCTATCGGATCACCGTCTCCTAGGCAACACAGGAACAAGGAGTGTATGATGTTTCCATTAAAAACCACCCACGACAGCCGACCTCAGGAGCAAGAGGGCTCTATAAGTTTCTCTATAAGAGAACAATAGTTTTGAAGTACCCGCCGATTCTACGCACTAACCAAGCCCGATCCCGAGGGAAGCCAGTATTATCTTCGTCTACCGCGAAATGTTGCAGCCCTGCATTTTAGTGCGATCAAGCTGCCAACATTAGTAACCAAAGTAACCATTCTGCCGTCCAGAGATCACTGTACCACTATTTACACACTAACTAAGACTACATACATTCATGAACACAATCAAAACGCCAATGACTAGTTCAACCTATAGAAATTTTAAAACAGAAATCACACTAACCATTTGTTCCACAAAGGCCCATGTCCAGCTCTAAGTTCGGAGTCAATGAGCCATGTTGCCGCATGACACAGTTCATGTATGAGAGTGTCCCGTAGCCGTTGTGGTGCATCTACAACTTTGCTGGATAGTTTGATACTGGAAGTCCTAATGCGGTCACCCTTTGCATTCTTTATAAGGCGATTTGTGGTTGTTCTGAAAATATAGAATTATGTCAAGTATTTTTTTATTTAACCTTGTTTTTTTTCAATCTTGCAGCACTGCTCCTTCATAAACTTCATCTTAAACCAAAACTCATTAAAGAAAATAATAGTAACAAAAGGTACCTTTCTTTTAATGGTCACACCAGAGTAGAAATTAAAAAAATAATAGAAGCTATGACTGATATACACTATCTATTCTATTAGTCTCTTAGTTTATTTAAATATGTACAGATTTAAGACTTTTTAAGTGTGATCCACTGAATAAGTTCTGACCTGTTTAAGGGTGTTACCAGACCAATCGAACGATCGTCGATCGAGGGCATCGATCGATGATGTTAAAATAGTTGGCTCAACGTCGATCGATAGTTTCTAGATCTAGTTTCAGTCAAATCGATCGATGGTCGATCGACAATCGATCGACGGTTGGTCGTCTGAAATTTTTATTTAATTTTGCTATTGAAGGAGCCACCGTATTCGACAAATTTTCAATAAATCTGTTACTTATTCAAAAAGTATCCAATAAACCACTATAATATATTATTTATCCAAATAATATATTAAATAGTGGTTTATTGGATACTAAAAATCGTTCCTTGTTCTAAAAAAAAGGCCGCATCCATATACTTCTGCGCTTGTGTTTCCGTCATAATAAGTACGCAACATTCTACTAGCCAAGAACAACGTGTCCTCTTCTGAATAAATTTGAAAGAAACTGATAGAATATAGCTGGGATTAATAGATCAACGTCGACCGACTGTCAATCGATTGGCTGGTCGAACGGTACCCGTTGATGAATTAAAGCTACCAGACCGATCTTCCGTGATCTACGTTGATCAATGCCTTCAAGCGAGGATTTATCGATTGGTAGAGCTACAAATGGTTTCTTACCCTGCTGTAGTCCTAAGCTTAGTGTCCCACAAAATTGGCAAGTCAGCATCCATGGCATCGTCAAACACACCTTTATTGAATTCCACAAAAAGCCTTCTCGCCAGTTGTTCCCTGAGATTTTTATAGTTATCTCTGTACTGAATTGCTTCTACATGACACCTCCAAGAAGGAACATTGTCTGAAATTGAATACGAAGCTAAATTAGTAAGTAGTATACTTTAAAGCCGCCCCAATGAAATAAAAAAATATGTACCAGTTAACCGATTCATATATACATAACATGAAAAAGTTGAGAAGACTATAACCTGACTATGTACAAACATTTTATAAAATTTATATGGCCTATATCACTCATTCATTAAAATTGGTTCCGTACTTTAGGCGTTACAGTGGAACATACAAACACATAGACTGCCAAAACCCTTCCTTTGGCTTAATGTTAAAATGATGCCTTTGTGAGATATTAATGCTTAGTATTGAAGAAGAAAGCTAATTTAGTATTAACTTACCTGCCAAAGACCCAACAAAGCTAAGCCTCTTGCAAGTGTCAACACTAGGTGCAGGTCTTAACACTGGTGTGTGTTTAACACCAAAGTCTAGGCTAGTCACCTTCTTTGTCAACAAATCCACATCATTCTTCATAATTTCTACCATCTCTGTCACACTCATTGCTTTATTCACTTTGCTCTTCTTAGTTGTACTGTTTACATTCCTCTGCTTTATGGCTTTTATCTTCGGTACCTCTGGAGTACTAGGAACCACTTCGGTGTACAACTTTTTCTTACTTTTCTTATCCGTGTCTATACTAGATATATCAACTTTACGTTTAATATCAGAGTTAGTCAAATACAACATTTTGTTATGTTTCAAGTCATGACGTATGTTTTCTTTCTCCGAACTATCATCGTCAAACTGCAGTTTCTTAGAAACGGCATCATAATTTTCATATTTTGCTGATATAGCTTTGAACAGTTTTGGTATAGACTTCCATGTTTCTCCGTACAAGTCGTTGAGTAATTTCCTCTGTGATAATTGTATTTTTTTAATAGAACATTGTTCTTGTGATTCATTTGCAACGTCTTTATTTGTGGAAGGTGTAGGTTCATGTCTGGGTGTTGCAGTAATGATGTTTTGTGCTGGTGACCAACCACCGTTGCTGGGTCGAGACTCATTGTTTGGTGACACATCTTCTCTTGAGCAATTGAAAGATATCTACAAATATAGTATATAATCAAATACTAAGAGATAAAAGGTATATTCAAACAGGTGATATACAATATAAAATATATAAAGGCATCAATGTATCCCTGGTAATCTACACACTGCATTCACAATGAGTATGGGGAGCACCACTCATGGATTCTGCTTATGCTTCTCATCAGGCAGAGTAGTCACTTTGACAGGCCCATATATATATATATGAAAAACTGCATTTACTTAATGTAAAATTTCAGAGATAAAAATATATTAATTAGATTTGTTCCTTTGAATCAAATATTGTTCACTATTTCATTGGTTATGGTAAATCATTTCTTTTTCTAAAATAATACTAGCCTTAGTTATGCATTATAACAACAGCTATCTGCCAGACATTCATATGCATTTAGTGCATAGTTGTTAATTTGTAATTTTGTGAGAGAAACTTCAATAATATTTATTTGATAGAGGAGGTATAATCAAAGTGATTTACTTACAAAACAAATTGCTTCTTCAAAGTTACTAAGTTTACAGCCTTCTGTTACTTAGATCGCTATATTTTCAGGACAGGGGCAAGGACTGGGACAGGGACAGGGACAGGTCTTGATCAAGAAGAGAGCTCTTTTTCAAGGAGTCAGTCATCCTTATGACAGTCATGGATGGCATCACACCAAACTAACCACCATCCAAAACTAATTAGGCTATGTGTAATAATTTCAAATTATGTAAATGAAAACAAAGAATTATGTACTTACATTCCCTACTTTACTTGGTGGTTCCTTCTCTGCAAAATTAATCTTAGAAAATTCATTATTAAATGATAATTCACAGGAATCATTTATTACAATTGGAGAATATATTTTTGGAGTTTCTTGAACCTGAAATTGATACGAAAACCTAATGAAAAACCACATTCTATATGGGCAGGGAGTTTCTGAGAACAAGTTATGCAAATCTTACCGTATCAATTTTAAAAACATTAAAATTAAAAGACTGTAATATGTTCAACATATTACATATCACATAAAGAAACAGTTTTCTACAAAAGCAGTTGTCCCTATTCAATCTTCCAAATTAATCTCTTTTCACATTAATATTAAAGGAGGAGAGATATGCAGGATATTGTAAAACAGTTGATATACACTACTACACTGTTGGCCTAGTGGTTTCAGTGGTCGGCACACCGCTTCCTGCTGCACCAAATGTTGTGGGTTCAAATCCTAAATCCTACATGGGACAACACTTTGTGTGATCCATAAATTGTTGTTCTAAGTCTGGGTGTACTTTGTCTCCTTTTCATGTATGTTTGTACAGATCCCCGTGACACAGGAATGTATATTCGTAATGCAGGGGTTGCAAAAAAAAAAAGAATAGAAAAAAAATGTTCCATTGTTCCAGAATTATGATTATTTGGGCACATTGATAAATGGGTAATTAAGGCAAGTTTTTATTTATAATTAATAATCTATACTATGAAGAGGAAAAAAGCTTCTTAAAGTATTGTTAAAAATAAAGAAGATACTACGGTATTTTGTTTCATAATCTTGCGCTTCATAAAGTCTTGTAAATAAGTAGAAATGATGCTACGATGCTTTAATTTATATTTCTGATGTACAAAGTAGATACTCGAAGAACTTACCGTTTTAAACGAATCCGATTTTAATCTGTCGAAAGACTCGTCAAGTATTATAACATCAGAACTGCGGTTTAGCTTCTTAATATCCTGAGTTGCCTTTAATCTGGATTTCTTGAGAGATAATTTGAGATATCCTACAATAACATGTGAAATTAAAACCAAACGAAATTTACAAAATAATGAATTTTTAATAGAAATACATACGCTGTCTTTGATTACTTTGTGTGGTTTTAGTGTCCATTATTATAAAATGAATATATATCTAATAAATTGGTCAGTAATTTGTAAAAGTTCATGCGATACCAATATGTTTAAAATACAGCAACCGTTGGGTTTTGACTTCTTTGACAAGTGTTTCGGGGATACGTGATTGCAGGTTAATGTATTTCTACCAAACTCTAAATGTAGTAGAAAGAGGTCCCATCCTCGAATCTGCATGAAGGTGGAAATTCTAACCGGCCTAGATAATCGCCATTATTGAATCTTATTTTTGACTTTATTTTGCTATAATATATTGAATAAATTTCCTTGTCATCATCAAACTATTACACTTCAAAACTTTGTATTTTAAATTTTTATCAGCGGCTCCGTCCCCGGGCATGTTGGTTATTTAAATAGTAGCCTATGTACTTCCTCAAGTCAAAGGATGTCTCATGACAAATTTCATTATAATCGATGCGGTGGTATAACCCGGTTTTAAGTTGGTCCTTAAATTGATAATATATGTCGTAAGTAAGTATGGTGGTAAGTATAGTAGTAAGGATGAATCTCTTTTATTATAAATGCAATGATCTGCCTAATTAGTCAGTTAAAAAAAAATCTTACTTCATTAAAATATTGTTGAGTAGATAGAATTTAATAGATTTATTTAATTTATCTTCAAGATCTTTTATCCAATTTTACTAATATCCCCGGGATTATACTCATACACATGTAAAAGTATAAGTATCTATGTTCGACACGAATTCCAACGTACTCCAGCCCTCCAATATTCCTATCACATAATACACTTGGTATTCCCTTGTAACTTTAAATTATATATTAAATAATAACCCTTCGAACATTTATATAATTTTTTCAAGGTATTCTTTGGATTTTGACCCATCACTTTTTAATTTGACTTCCTAAAGTCCTGCATTTAACTTTAGTCCTTGTATTTCACAACCTTACATATTACAGTAAGTGCGGATCATTACAACCTCCGAGATTTGGAGGTCACGTTAAGCAGTCGGTTCCGGTTGTTATCATAGGATAACAGTAGTTTTTAGGTCTTTAGGCGGCTTAAAAACATCCAACGGCAAGATTACGCATACCACAACGTAGTCTTGTCAGTCCCCAACCCGCACTTGGCTAGCGTGGGGATATATAGCCTTAATCCTCTCCTGAGAGGAGACCCGAGCCCAGCAGTGGAACAATATGGATTGTTGATGAGGATATTGATGATTACACCTGAGCTCAAAAACACTTTCCATGACTTGACTCTTCAACCTTCATCCAAGTTTACTTGTCAATAAGTAATTTGCCATTAATGTAAAATAATTTGTTTAAACAAAGTGGCGATTACGTTTGTTTAAGTTTGAAAGCCTTCAGAGCAATAATGTCACGCCTTTCATTTATGTATTTACGCAATAAAATAAATTGAAAGCTTGGTGGAAGTGCACCGTTGCGTTCAATTAGGTCAAGTAACAAAGTAACACTAAGTATACTTTTATGATGAAACTATTTTGGGCAGATTCACTCAGAAGACGTCGTTATGATTTTAATTTCTTGGTTTTATACCACAGCACTATGTATTTAGATTCTAATCGTGGTTTTAATGGGGCTCGACTCGTTGTTTTCGCTGAGTATGTAATTACCTTCTAAAAAGTATTATCAAATTTGAAATACACGTATCATGACGACAACGCACTCGAATAGCACTGTCACAAGTCTATGGGCACTTACTATCAAGTGACTTATCTGCTCGTTTATCAGATTTGCCACAAAAATAATTAGTTGAAGTGATAATGTAAATAAAAATTGTTTGTTGTACCTACGCACTTTCATGTCTTAACAATTTTGCTGAAAATTATGAAATTTTACAGTACACCTACTGTAATGGATGTATGTAGTATAATTTTTAGCTATATAGCTAATTTTTGTTTAATACATATTTTAGCGTATATTTAAGTTTATCGTTTAGATCATCTATACTTCTAAAATACATATAAAAATATTAAAAAGAGGAAAAATTTGATTGTTTACATCGAATATTCTCCGAAACTACAGAACCGATTCGAAAAATTCTTACGCCATAAGAAATCTAAATTATCCCCGAGTGAAATAAGCCATATTACATTTGCAAAAAAGTTAGAGATCCGTATGAAATCTTCGATAATGAAGTGCAAGGTATAAACAAGTACCCAGAAATTCCCTATATTGCGTGCGCTGCAGAAAGTGTTGACGATATCCACAAAAAAAAATTGGGTAATTAACTAAGACTTCCCGTGCAAAGTCGGGGCGGCTTGTTAGTGTTTAGATAAAAACAAATCGCAACGTAGCTTTCCTAGAAAGCGGACTTGAGGTTTACGAAGAAAAACAATTATTTCAGCATGATCGGCAAAATTAGTTGATTGTGCGATTATTATATCAGTGTTAAAACAATTAAATCGGAAGTGCTGTTTATGTAACATATTGTGAATCAGAACACCAGCTAAGCGTCATTTTTACAAATCACGCTACCACGAATAACTCTTTTCATTTTATTCTTCTTTTTCTACCGCTTGTTTTCAGTATTCCGAATATTTTAGAGTAAAATAAAAAATAACTTGCTTAAATTGCGTGAAAAAACAAAATGCATAAAGAATAAAGTAGAAAGAAAATATTTAATAAAAAAAAGTAGGACTAATTTTTGCATGCGGCAACCAATAAATGGTAATCTATCAAGGACCGTGACGTAGAAAAAAACATTTAAATCACGACAAGACTACCGCTTTTTTGAATATATTATTTGTTACGGGGACCTTTTACAAACATACGCAAAATGGACTCTGATGTAAAAGAAGAATTTGTGGATGGATGGAGTTGGGATTCGAACCTGCAACACTTTTATCTACTTACACTAAATCTAAACGTTTATGGGTGTAACATATCTATATCATCATCATCATCAGCCTATCGCAGTCCACTGCCGGACATAGGCCTCTCCAATTTCACACCACTTAGTTCGATCTATGGCTTCTCGCATCCAGCTCCTGCCAGCCTTCCCGCGCACCGTAAGTGTCCACGTTTCAGCTCAACAGAATATAATTTATTTATTTTATATAACACTTGTCAAACGTAAAATGAAACAGAAGCAGAAGTATACAGACTAAGATCGCTTTTATTTTTGCGAAAGACAGTTTTTTTTACGTGTGGAAACCCCCTCGGGCCTTCACCCCACCGGGGTTTGCGACGGGGCGGTGTGTCAGAATCGAACCGACTAAAACCACCCGGTGTGCCACTCTGCGCCTGAGACAGGAGGGATCCGGGAACCTCTTTCTTACGCCATCCGGGCGAAAGACAGCCCCTGCCCTATAGTCATCGCCATTTTATTATCTATTTTCATCATTATCTCCTTATAAGACTTAAGTGAAGACTCGACATCGATATGGGCAGAAATAGCCGATGTTATTCGGCTGGTTGCCATCTCGTCAGAAGAAGAAACAGACCTCATAAAAAGAGAAGTGTACTGTGTACATTACCTTTTCATATGCAATTTGCTATTTTTCTTCTGAATTAATGCATTATTAATTTATGTTGTAGGTATATATTATTATTAAAGTACAGCTACAATAGCCGAATACTCTTTTCCTTGAAATTGCAAAACAATAGGTTCCTACCTAACATATTATTACAGATACTTACCGCTTCTAATTGTAAAGTTCATGCGAACTGCAATTAATATCTTCAAGATAGGGTTAATTATACCTAGACTGAGCTTTATACGGTGAGTGCTTTAGATATTAAATGAATTTCAGATCTTAATCAAGATAATAAAACCTAATAAGGAAAAATGTCATTATAATCGATTTCAAAAAAGAAGATTCTTAATTCCACTGTTTTTTTTTTAATCAAATCGTCACGTTTATGGAAGGGCATTAGCAATTCATATTAGTGTTGCAATTATTCAAAGACTACTCACAGTATAAAATTTTTGTATCCATTCTTACGAAAATTAAGCGAAGCAGATTTCGACCACTGGGTGAGCACTAGTAAGTTTAAAAATAAATCTTTTGGACAATTAAATAGTAATTTCCCCCTGGATTACCCGACTGCTTAGGAAGGCCTAAAATAGCCAATTACTAAGCTCCTACATAGTTTAATAGATCTTCACTAGATGGCGTTAGCCTAAATTTTTATAGTAATTTGAAGTCGGCTAGAGCTTTAGATTTAGAACCACTGTGACTCATGACTTAAACAAGTTACTTTGGAATTGTAATGTTTTGCTTTTTACATACTTAATATTGTGATATGACGTTGTAATTGAACAGATTTAATCTGTTGTTGTTTAACGATAGCAAATAAATAAGTGGCACTGTGATTTTTTGATAAGATAGGTTGAAAAATAGATTCAATAAGTATCTACTCATTTAAATAAAATACTTTTACAGTTGACAAAGTATTTGAAACCTTACCTTCATAATCTTTAAAATTAAATTAGTATTCTTCTCATTGAGTAAAAATCATTGGCAATTATTCTAATAAGTTTTATTATTTGTCATCGTCATCAGTTATCGTCTTAAGGTAGTAGAGCTACGCTGATTTGGGAACGCATGAACCGGCCCAACGGGGGCGGTACTACCCTCGCTCAGACGACCAACCTAAAATGACAGCATTCCTGCTGTCGTGTTTCGTTAGTAAGTGCGAGACCGGAGGTCTATTTAATAATACAGAAGCATCTTAGTAGGCCGTGTTGGTCACCATGCTGCAATGTTGTACTATCCGCATTCGCATTGAGTATCTGTTCAGGCTCTCCATCAGGTAGAGTAGAGTCGCTTTGGCAGCCATATATTATATACTAGTTTATGCCCGCGGCTTAGCCCGCGTATATGTCGGTCTATTCTGATGTATAAGCTATATTACTGTGAAGTTTCATCTAAATTCGTTCAGTATTTTTTGCGTAAAAGTGTAACAAACATCTTCACAACTTTCACATTTATAATGATCTCTTATCGGCACTTATGATACTCAGTTCATACGTAAAAATTCTTAACCCGTTACCATGAGACTGTAAAACTTGAAATAAAAATTTGATTTTGATTTCTAGCAACGTTCTGATTTCTACGTTAACTTTACTTTGAACTAAGTGGTGACCTGTAACACAGGTATCTCATACCTATCACAGTGCACCAGTTTCTCCCAAAACGTGGTTTGAATTGAATGTATTGGATACAAATCCCATTACAAAAACCATTCTTTTGTGAAGAGAAAATAAACTTTTTATTATAGGGCGGACAGTCTCAACGGAGCTAACTACGCAGGAGATATTAAAGTGCAGAAGTGTGTACGCAAGCACAGATGCACTCTCAGTTCCCTCTCTCTCGTAATCCCATTGGACGGTTTACCGACACGATTGGGGAGAGATGAAGCGCAAGGCCGACGGTTTTAAGTGCACGTAAGACCCCAATTTCCAAATTCCGAGCTGTTATTAAGTATTTATCAAAAAACTCAGAAAAACTCAATAATACTTTTGGCACGATCCGGGATTTGAACCAAATCCCGGATCGTGCCAAGCTGCCTTTTGCCTGCTTCAAACGCTAGACCAACGAGGCAGCATTATTGATTTATTGACATAATTTACTATTTTTTTAAATGTAATAGCTTATAATATTTTTAATTTTCAATTATTTTTTTTTCTTCTTTTGATGAGATGACAACCAGCTGGGACAGTTATTTCTGCCAATTTCAAGTATTTAAAGTCTACAAATCTTAAGTCTTTGAGTCTTCAAGTCTACGTCGTGATGAAATTAATGTTAAAAAATATAAAAAAATGTGAATGAAATGAAATGGGGACCGTCTTTCAAAGACACAAAGGTCTCTTAAATAGTTACCTTCAAGTTTTTATCTACAAAATTTTGTGAAAACCCAAACGTGTTCACGTGTATTCTTGACTGTCTTCTTCTTCTTTGGATGAGATGGCAACCAGCCGGATCAGCTATTTCTGCCAATGTCAAGTATTTAAAGTCTTCATTTTTAAGTCTTCAAGTCTTCGTCGTGATGGAATTAATGATGAAAAATATAAAAAATGTGGATGATATGAAATGGGGACTGTCTTTCGCAAAAACAAAATGCCGACCGCAATCTATGTAGGGGAAACAGAAGAAAAAAATGTAACAAACCATGGAGTTTGTGCTATTTCGTCAAAAGAGCGTGATATGGTAAGCTAAAACCTCCCTTCTAAAATAAGGCCTATGTCCAGCAGTGGACTGCTAAAGGCTGTTGGCAATGATGGTGTCACTGTCTTTGTTTTAACACACTTCAATGTAGCTTAAGTCTATTATGTGTAACGGAATTTTTGAACGTGATTAACATTCATTTCGAACTTCGTATTGAAATAATGTTTTTTTTATTCTTAATAACTTTGGGTATAAACCACATTTTGTAATATAAAAAAGTTATTTTGTAATAATTTGATTTTCTAATCAGAAAATTATTTCTACTTTTTATTTTGGCTAGTTCCAGAAGCGCATTTTTTTTAACACAGTTGTTATATACTGTTATAGAATGTATAACTGAACATGACGGGTATGTATTCCAAGATTATGAACAGATTAGGTACAAAAATGATATAGGGTACATCCTTATGTCATTTCTGTACCTTTAACAAAGTGTATACAATATTTCTCAAAGATCATTTAAGCACTTCGAACATAAAAGCTAATTGTCTTGTTTAATTTTTTCAACCTCAACCACTTTGCATGGAGGTTTCGAAGAAAAACAATGATTACAATCTGCAAGGAATTCTGCTTAATCTAAAGAAAAGATTATATAATCTACTTATATTATTAGATTTTATCTATATTAATTAGTATATCTTATATAATTGAACAGTAATTCACCAATAAATAAATTTTTCACCTAATGCGCTCCATATCTGAAACGGGATTGTAAAAATTCAAGAATTTTAATTTTTATCTAACCTAATTTATTTACTATTACCATTCCTTGTGCATATTATATTTTCAGTACAGTATGGTATAGCGCCTATTAAAGCGACTTCCGTAGTACTATAGGTAGGATTTTATGAAAAATATGAGGGTAATTTTATTAATTTCATCGCTTTTATTTAATATAATATATGTATACATATATTATTACGTATTTCGATTATAAATCGTTTCAATTTGACTTCTGTGGCTTGGAAGCATATATTGCTGTCTACCTTTGCCCTCAAATTGACGCATGCGCTGTTTGAGCGACGACCTAAGATGGCGACTATTTTCTATAAATAACATGCCATCTAGACAAAAACAAATGCCTAATCAGCAATTCAGCAAATTGAAAGCTTAAATTACAGTTTATTATTATATAAAAACTACCAAAGCCTTCATTAACTTACGAAACGGCGAATTACAAATCAGTATGACCCTTGACTCGAACACTCGCTGCTGTAAATAGAGCCGAGTTTTAGTTAAAATCGTCAGTGCACAGAGGTCAAGTTACTGTGGAAACAGCTGTTTTCAAAAATCGAACATTTACACGGACTTAAAATTGTGAAATTCCCCAGTTTGACACCAGATTTTGTTGAGTGCGGATGGATTTTTGCACCGACCATGTAATGGTGAGTGGCAGTAGTCGGTGGAATTACGAAATAGTGACTTATTTTAGAGTAGTGTGTTCATTTTGTACAAGTGGAATGCGTTAAAGTGCTTTTTTCTAGAAATCAAGTGTTAGTGGATGTTGTGTGTAGATTTTTTCTTTTTTTTATAAATTCTTTTTTTAATTTACATCTGGTCCTGATTTAAATATTAAATGAAAATCGATTATGTAAGTACATATCCGCGTGTTAACCAAATGTTGTCACAATTTTGTACATATGCATGAAACAACCTTTAATGATAGTGGACAACTCATTTGGAATAACAAAATATATTCGTTAATGCACGTCACCAAGGTCGATGTTGTAATTTTATCACAAATTCTCTCTTGTGTTACCTGAATAATAATTTAGATTGTTAATACCTGTTTAAAATAACAGTTTTATTCATGAATTTTGTAGGTTTAACTATTATCTCCTCTTTAGATAATAGTGCTGTGTTAACATTTTAGCGAGAAATTTACTTAAAGATTACTCAAAGGTATATCTTGTTTTCTTCATTAAAAAAAACATATTCGAATTATTTTACGGAGAATTCAGAATAGTGTTGGTTTCAGGATCGCAGTCGTTTAGAAGAGTGAGTAGATAGATAATAAATTGTGAAGTGGGAGAAGTATAAGAAATGACAAGGTATAGTTTAGAAAGTTATTGATAATAGTCTTTAACAGTTCATAAGCCTTCCCGTAGAAAGGAGGTTCTGGCATACAATACCACGCTGGCCAGACTGTTGTATAACGTTTGTTTTAAGGTTTCCTTTGCATTGGCGTTGTCCTGATATATCTTACTATAACTATAATATAATTGTCTCTGTATGGTGACGGATTTAAAAAATGGAGTGTCACCATTCCTATTCATCTCGTGGCCACCGTAAAATCCTAAATAATAATAATAATCCGTAACGATTAAGGAGCAAACTACGAAATAAACGCTAGACATAACATCGTAGCACCAAGCCTCGTTTCCACGGTGAGGCTTATATCTAGTAGTGAACTGTGGAAGACTATTGGCGATAAAATTGTAAACTATACCTTGTCATTTCTTATATGTACTTATCCTACTATTTATTTATCTATTTACGCACCCTTCTAAACGGCTGCGATCCTAAAACTTCAACACTATTCTAAATTCTCCGTAAAATAAACCGAAAATGTTTTATTTAAGATCCTACTAAAGTAACTACTCTGTTTGATGAAAAGTGCGAGCAGAATTCATTATTAGGAATATCATTGGGACTTAGTTTCCCCTATTGAATAACAGATGACGTTAGTAATCGCTTCTTTAGTTGGCTTTCATTTTTGTCATCTACCAATGGTGGTGTCGTTATCAATTTAACAGTTGTGATCAGATTCATAATAATCCTTATTTAAAAAATCTGTTCAGGTTTAATTATTTCGACTGCCGTAGTGGTAGAGTATGCAACTGCTTAGCTTGGTCTCGGGTTCAATTCCCAGGACAAACTAAATGTTTGCATGATCAGCAAATATTTGTTCGGAGTTTGGGTATTTTCTAAGTATAATATGTATTTTTATAAGCTATCAAGCACCCATAGCAAGAGCTCTGCTTGGTTTAAGACTTTATAACGTGTGTCAGATATCCAAAATATTTTTATTAGAATTTAAAAAGCTGTCACGAGTGCTTTAGGAAAATACCGCTTACGTGCAGAAATACATGAATATTTCTTTATCAATAAACGCGAAAGCTACAGATAAAAAAGTATATATGGACTGGAAAATTTGAGATATAAGATACTAATTATTTGATTAAGCACGATTGTGACTGTTGTAATTATATTGTAACTAGGTTTTGTTTCACCGAGGCTCCGCCTGAGTGTATGACGATTATCACCGTAAACAGTTGCTTATCTCCTACTCACAGAACAAGACTTCTATTAGCTGTGTTCCTCTCTCAAAAATCAAAGTATTTCCTTACCAAATTTCGTTTTTTTTTCATATATGAGCCTACCAAAGTGACTCAACTCTGCTTGATGGAAAAAATAAGCAGAATCCAAGAGTGGTGGTCACCATACTCATTGCGAATGCGATCAAAGCATCATGCGAGCCTTTTTTTTTAAATATATTTAAGCTGCCAAAATGACTGCCCCGCCTGATGGAAAGCATGAGCAGAATCCAAGAGTGGTGGCCACCATCCTCAATACGANATTTAAGCTGCCAAAATGACTGCCCCGCCTGATGGAAAGCATGAGCAGAATCCAAGAGTGGTGGCCACCATCCCCAATACGAAAAAGAACAATGCAGCATGGTGACCCACACTATGGCGGCCTGGGGGGAAGGGGGATGGTGAGGGGGATAGGGGGCGTTGGATTGGGGTATGGGCCTCCGGTATCCTCACTCACTCGATGAAACACAGCGTAAGCGCTGTTTCACACCGGTTTTCTGTGAGGCCGTGGTATCACTCCGGTCGAGCCGGCCATTCATGCCGAAGCGTGGCTCTCCCACGGTGAGATGTTGAGATGTCCCATTGAGATGTTTCTGTATCATTGGGCCTCTGGTCTCGCACTAACCAACGAAACACGACGGTACGAACTTTGTCATTTTAAGTTTGGTCTTCTGTGAGATTATTAGATCATTGAAATAGATTTATGCGCTCATAGCCCAGTGAGGCGCTCATAGCCCAGTTGCACTCGGTGATTAGAAACAATCACCGAGGCTAAGCAACGACAGCGCGGTCTTTACCTCAATGGGTGACCGCTGGTGGCATGTGTCCATGAGCGTCTCTGTGATTCGGCGGTCACGTTAAGCAGTCGGTCCCGGTTGTTATCTTAGGATAACAGTCGTGAAGCTCATTTGGAGGCCTTTGGGTGGCTTGAATACATCCAACGGTAAGATTAAATAGCCACAACGTAGTCTTGTCTCCTACCCGCACTTGGCCAGCGTGGAGACGTATGTCCTTATCCCTCTCTTGAGGGGAGACCCGATCCCAGGAGTGGGACATTATGGGTTGTTGATGATGATTTAGGCTTAGCCGTGAAAGCATAACATTTAAACTTATTTTTGTATTTAAGATTTTTCATTTTACTTTATAGTGTGAGTACTATAAGCGTGATACAGCGAATGACAAGCAAAATGATTTTTTTAAAGGCTTTGTGTATAAAGGCAATCATTATTTTACCCAGCATATCTTAATCATTGCAATGCAAAAAGTTTATCTATACATAATACCTTACCACAGTCATCAACACCTGCAAAGAATGATAGGCATCAACAATCATCATCATCAATTATACTAAAAGTAAAAATAAAGCTCTATCAATGGGGATCCTTCGACCTCACTGAAACTCCGTGCCTCGAAAAACCACGTTAAGCTTTCGGTTCCAGTTGTTATACAAACATCGGGTAGTTGGAGTCTCAAAAAATCCGGACTAGGACTTCGATATCATCTAGTATAGTCCAAACGCTTAAATACGGTTGCTTTGATCGCACAGCCGTCCAACGTGCAGCTATTTGTCAAAACAAACTCAAACAAGCCGGCTGCGGTGTACACCGAAAAGGAAAATATAATTTGTCAATTTCCGCCGAAGTAATGTTGTGAATGGTTGTGTTTGTTGACTTTTCTCTTTCTCTCTCTCTCTCTCTCTCTCTCTCTCTCTCTCTTTCTCTTTCTCTCGCTCGCTCTTTCTGATGTTTAAACTGAAAATGTTTTATTAAACGCCAGGAAGATCAGATGTTTTTTAATGTAATTTGTCAGTTACGCTATATGATGCTTGCCTAGGTAAGGCAAGCATCTAATTTGTATGAATTAATATATTCATATTTCACAACACTAACCACAATTGCGTGCGGGTGTACCGACACCATCTAAACAAATTTACGATACGTGTGTTGACGGTTGATGTCGCTTCACGTGAAAAATGTCAGTCCAACCATTTCGTATATAGTTTACTATCAAATGCTGCTATTACATAGCTTTAAATCTGCTTAAAGCCGCTAACCCATTTTAATATACCATAATTTAAAACTAATAGTTAATATATAATATCCAGTGACAATGGCAAGTCAACTCATCTGTGACGTATGTACGTTTAAGCCATGATAGATCTATGATAAAAATGATAATATTGATTTTAATAAGTAACATTCACGCATTTCGTCACGTTTTGTCAAGATTTCATAATCAGGTCAGATACTAGTCTTCAAAGCACTTTAATCAACCATAAAGCAACCTGGAGTACCAGCTAGACAAATAGGGATTTTTTTGAATAACATAATCAATAAGTCAATTTTAAATAAATTATTTGTTTATATAAGGGTCGTTTTAAATCGTTGTCTTTCTTATTTCAAATTCGAAGTACCTAAACTTTTGTTACCGTAAGATTATAATTCTAAAAAATAAATATGAGAAATGATGTGTGTACCATAATAATAATAATTTTGAACTGTACGTAGAACCTTTCCTTTTTCGAGGGGTGTATACTTTTCAATAGAGGAATCATTGGTAGCAGATTTTAAATAAACGTTAGAATATAATGTAATTAATATAATATTCAAATTATAGGTGTTTGTAGCAGTCTCATACTTGAACAGAAGTTCCAAATAGGTACAATGCAAATGACAAGGACTTCTCAGTTCGTAATTAATATTAAAAAAAAATATTTTAGGTAAAAATATCTACATTTTAGTCTCAACAACAATAGAATCGTTATAAACGAAATGTTTGTTATGCAACTGTTATCACAGTAATTTTATAATTTGGTTATTATGGTATTGTTATATCGTAATAATGTTATATTACTGTTCTCATAAGTTTTAGTAACAACGCTTACTGAC
Source organism: Hyphantria cunea (assembly GCA_003709505.1). NCBI lineage: Eukaryota > Metazoa > Arthropoda > Insecta > Lepidoptera > Erebidae > Hyphantria > Hyphantria cunea. The sequence continues at coordinate 22,919 of PKRV01002720.1, forward strand.
TTACCGCACGTTAATAAAAAAAACAGTTTATAATTTTCACAAACAGATTGGTTATATAATAAATTAGCTTTTTATATATTATTATATTACTCTAAAGGAAGTTAAAATTAAACTAAAAAAATCATAAACTTTAAATCTAAATAATACTATTTTATATGAAAATTATTAAAGCTGTAAATTATAGTTAAATAGAACACAAAAAGATATTGGCAGCGGTGGGATTCGAACCCACGCCTCCGAAGAGACTGGTGCCTTAAACCAGCGCCTTAGACCGCTCGGCCACGCTACCACTTGTTATATTGGGCGAAATTATCGTTTGTACTCTCATAACATTTATTTATACGATTTTTGAATATATCACTTCATTGTTGAGCTGTATACATGATGATATGCTTTATTATATTGACAAACGAATGGTTAAGTGATATTTATAAACAAAGTCAGTGTTTAATAAATATATTCTTTTAATTTTACTTAACCTGAGTTACGAGCATATTATACGTATGGTAGTGTTTTGGAATCGAATCCAGTGCAGTATCTAGTGACTGATATATTAGGTACCTACTACAACTGAAGCATTTTAGATAAGGTTTGCGAAAAAGTACTTAAAGTATTATCATAAAGAATTATAATAAGTAGGTGTTATTGGAGATAATTATTGTAACTAAATCACCTACTTCTTATATTAATTATAGTTTACCTACGAATTTGTCAGTATTATTCAAACTCAAAATCATATAGTCAATTAAGACACTAAATGACATTTATATTAAATTGAAACTACAGTTAAAAACCGACATAAACAGACGTACTGGATTGTCAAGGTAAATTAGGTGAAAACACAAAAAAATACTGCCTGTCTGTATCGACCCATAACTTCCAGTTACCAAAATGCGTAAAGCCTTATGAGAAGAATACTGGCAAAGAAACTCAAGGCCACTCTTTTTAAAATTCAAATATTCAGATACGAACCGTTCCATTTTCATTTATTTGACTAGGTGCTATTAAAAAAATCTGTTTTGTCCCCCCTGACCCAGAACCTGGGTACCCCCTTGGCTGTCCATCAGTGAACTGTTAAAGACTCCCTTCAATCTATTGTGAAGTTCAATACTCAAGTATTTGTACCGATATATCAGATTAAATGATAGCATGATCCAGTGTAAGATATAAAATTTTTAACAAGTTTTGTTATGTATTAATTACATTTATGCAAGATTGTAAGATAGTCTATCAATAAGATCTTATTTAGATTGGATTCCCTACACTGCCACTGTCATTATTTTCCTGCTATTTATTAGTAAATAAGGCAGGAGTATTTCTAATAAAAAAAAACATGTATGAAAGTTGACGAATACAAGAGTAAAAGACGGAGAGAACAAATTAATGAACTGCTAAAATGAGGATATTATTTAAATATTTTTCGGACATTTTAACACACAACGCCATCTAGTCCCAAACTAAGCAGAGCTTGTACTATGGGTACTAGGCAACTGATATTATTAAATATATACGCATTTTTTTTGTAAATACATACATATTATACATAGAAAACACACAAACTCCGAAACAAATATTTGCAGATCATACAAACATTTGGTTCGACCCAGGATTCGAACCCGAGACCTCATGGACAGCAGTCGCGTACGCTACCACTGCGCCACCGAGGCAGTAGAGATATTTTTAAAAGGCAATTCCTGCACTGGAAATACATCGTGTGTCGCGGGGTACTTCACTGATATACAAACGCACAGATTGCCCCTACAGATACCGCGTTATTGAATATTTGTTCCGATTCAACTTTCACCACATTTTGAGGAATGCACGGGATGCGCGGGACGTGTCAACTGCTCTGTGATTGGATAGTTCAAGGTCAAACTTAGTTTGCATCGAACCATAGTGATGGGACGGGGTTAGGACGTTGATCGATAAATATGATTGAATGATTATTAGAGGATTTTATTTTCATTTTTTAAGATTTATTATTGAATAAATACGTTGCAAAAACTAAAAAATGTTTTTAAAACTTTTAATATGTACCTATATTTCACTGAGTAACACTAAAATACAAAATATTTTCGTAATTTTTACACATTTTACGATTTATAATTACACTAGCTTTTGCCCGTGGCTCTGCCCACCCGTATATTGCTTATCGTTGGTACCTATTTGTTATTCTAATATTTAAGCTATATATTACTGTAAAGGTTCATCTAAATCCGTTTTAAGTATGGTCCAAAGTATTTTAATATTAGCATTTACGCGTGGCTCAATGATATGCGTAATCAAAAATATGAAGAATACTCTAAAAATTTTATATTAAAAAAGTGTCGAATTTAATTTTAAAACACATTTATGGATCATTTTTATGATATATTGTTGACCATTTAAGAGTTAGGTATATGCTGTCATGGACTTTTATTTAGAACTTTTTAAGACGATCTATGCCCATAGATAAAAATATGTACTGACGCATCAATACCACAGTACATTTAAATCACATAACTCCAACGGCTTAGGCAGCGTTCACCAGGATAATGCTAAACAGCAATCATTTTGTTCAAGTTATTTAAATTTAATATACTTTATAAGAAGATCAAATGTCACAAAACCTTATTAAATTGTAATATTTGTAAGATTAAAAATTTTTTGACGTGTAAGGTTTTGTATATGTTATTTTTGTATACCCATTATTAGTATTATACTAAAAGAAAGTGTGAATGTCATTACCAAAACTGGCAAGTATAGACTAGGCATAGCGGAATCAAACAGACATGTGCAATGTTTATACATATTATATGCATTGTTTCTTGTGGAATCTCTTAAAATTATCATATTATTTTTGGTGGGAAACCATTCATAACCCCGGGGCATTTAGGAAACCTTTAACATAATTATATCTCAATAATAGGACACTTCTTAAAGAAAATATCTTTGGCTTAGAAACATTAAAAACGAGCTATTGCCAAAGAATCGATCAATCGATATTGACTAGCGAATCACAACCCTATCGATACACGTGCACCATTAGACAAAGACAATTGTTGTAATTAACATAATGAGTGAAAGGGACATTTCAGAAAGACCGTCTGCTTTACAATTACCAGTATAAGTTGAACTCCAGTGTATTTGAAATGTTAGTGAAATGTTATCGTTATAAAAATACATTATATCTACCAATCAAATGTTTTGCCATCTTTTGGAAAACTTAATAACATAGATGAATAACTGTTCTTTTTACTGTACAGAAAGCCATTTGTAATATATTTTGGATTTTTAAATTCAAAATATATTACAAACGGCTCTTTTAAAATTGTCAAGATCACGGATCGCGAACGTGGTCGACACTGATATCGTGATTCTTAGCGTTAATTAAATTACTAGCTCCAACACTTATTTATGTGTGGCGCATGTTTGTTGCCCTATATGCCGAATCTATTGGGGGTAATCTGTGTACAAACGCGTACAAAGAATACCCAGACTCGGAACAACAATTTGTGGATCACAAAAAGTTTTGTCCCCTACGTGGATAAAATATTCAGCGCAGATGAGCGCTAAAACCACTACGCCATATGGTATTAGGGTAAGGGATGAAAGAAAAAAAGAATAGACAGCTTACGATACGATTTGAAAGGGAAACAGCAGTAGATTAATGAATGATAGAAGACAATGGAAAATAAAATTCTATATTCTAAATATTAACGAAATCCGGTAAAAGTGTAATGTGTTGATGAATGTTAAGGGTAAGGTATGATAATATTATAATACATTTACCTCTACATACGTCATTATCTTCAAAGGCCATATTAAAGACGCACATTCGGACTTTATTTTCCTCCCATTTACGTAATAAAGCTCAAGACTGACCTTCAATGGCACACATAAATTTCTAAATGTTTAATCAAATATAGACATAATGTCATAATTATTTAGAAAGAAGGTTTATAAATATAATTATGCATGTCGCAGCCAAATAGCTTAATTATCCGTTCAATCACCAGCCCAGCGTAGTCTAGCTATTTACTAAACAGCGCTGTTAAACTACTAATTTAATAACAACGTTTTTTTTTACCTGTGGAAACCCACTAGGGCCTTCACCCCACCAGGGTTTGCGGCGGGGCGTTGTAACGGAATCGAACCATCTAAAACCACACGGTGTGCCACTCTGCGCCTGAGACTGACGCTTTCTTATGCCATCCGGACCTAATAACAATCTTTCTTTTTTTACGTGTACGTGTTGGAATGCCTTTACGCACTTGGCTCCCCCCCCCCCGCGGGGACAGGGGGTTCGCTTTGTGTGGGTCTCCTGACTGACTCGCCAGACTACCCACTAAACCACCACGGTGTGTCACTCTGCGCCTGAGACGGGGGAGATCCGGGAACCTGATACAACGTTTCCCTAGTTCCTCCATTCGTAACAGGGCCGCTGTTTGATAAAGAGACTAGGCTCTTGATTGAACGGCTAATTAAGCAAGTTGACTGCGATGTCGCGTTACACACTGTACCCGTGCGAAGTCGATTCAAAACAAATTATTGTACACATTATTGCTCATTTTATTGGGACCGCGGCATATGCTGAGCTGTGGCTTTTAGGAGCCCCCGCAAAATAAAAAACTTTTTAATCTGCCGATAGTTTGATAGAGTTTGCTTTTGGTTTATTTGTCGATACCGAATCGTTATAGTTTACCGTGGGAGAGCCACGGTTCGGCATGCATGGGCCGGTTCCACCAGAGCGATACGGCCTCACAGAAAACCGGTTAGAAACAGCGCCTGCGCTGTGTTTCACCGAATGAGTGAGGATACCGGAGGCCCATAACCCAACCCTTCCCCTCATTCCTCTTCCCATTCCCATGACCGACAACGCACTTGTGACGCATCTGGTGTTGAGGGTGTCCATGGGCGGTGGTAATCGCTTATTGTCAGGCGATACGTATGCTCGTTTGCCCGCCTCCTAATCCATGAAGAAATGGGCACATACATCTTCATTCTGATTAAGAAACCAATCAAACTCTTGGACGATCAAAAATCTGCAGTTTGTGGAGGCTTCACAGTCAGCAGTCACACAACTTTAAAAATATTATTTTTATTATTCTTTGTTGTTGCTTTGTAATGTTGTTTGTTTGCGATTAAATATTATTAATGGCTTAGTCCAGTTGCGTGTATAGTTTTATTTGTATTCTTTTCTTTTGTCTGGTTTAATTCATTCTTTTAGACAGTGTCGGTGCACCCGCACGCGATTATGGTTATTAGTGTAAAATACAAATATATTAATTCATACAAGTTAGGTGCTTGCCTTGCTATATGCTAGATAGTAAAGACAAATTACAGTGCAACCTCGATATAACGATACTGAAGTAAACGAGAAAATAATTCGTTATATCAACTAATTTGTTAAAATAAGGTTCGTAATAAGGAAGTTAGGTTGGCCTACGATTCGTTTTGATAAGGTTAAAAAAACTCTTTTCCTATTATAGTGAACGATTTCCACTAATAACTGAAATCCCATTTTATTGATAATACTGTACTTTTTATTTAAAATAGTACAAACAGTTTGTTGTTACAAAATAATCAAAATATGTAATATTCGCATAAACGTAAAAATTAACAGAGACAATTTTTACGAAAAATTTAACAAAGATAAATCATATTTTACTTGTGGTAGTACGCCGCCATCGGCTTCTTGGATTTTCTTGAATTTGGCAAAAATCAGCACGTGCGGCGCGGGCGCAATTAAAGTGACCATATCTAAACGAATGGGCTATAAACATATTTTCTTTCTTTCTTTCAGTATACAATGTTTGGTTTAAATGGGAAGCGAACCCACTACATTAGTCTTAGCAGTCAGAATTGCTAACCATTACACCAAGTAATATACTTTGAATTACGTTTACGACATACTTTAGGACTAGATTGCACAAGCCGTGGTTACAAACTGACTGGCCCAACTGACCAGATCTGGAGACGGCTTGATGGGTGGGAAAGAACCTTGAGTTGTCTATAAACGATGGTAGTAGTCTTGCTATCAATGCTTTCTGCTTATATGTCCCTTTTTTCATAGGAAAACAAGTTCGTCGACTTAAAAGTATGACATTTATAAACAAAGCATTACCAAGAATATTGTCACTCTCTTAATGACCGAATGAATTAGATTAGATTAGCGATTAATTGAAACACATTCACTATTATTTATTAGTATATATGATTAGTCAAACAGATGAGAAATCAATTTTAGATATATAGGAAGATATTAAGCACTATTGCGCATTTCAATCGAGTTTCTGCCCTTTTTGGAATGCTGAAAACCTGTCCTGGAATGCTAGGTCTTTGTCTAGTGGATAAAAATCAAAACTGTACTATTCTTTTCTTCGCCAAAAATGCCTTCGTCATACCTTATGCAAAACATCGCAGCACGGACTATAGCGGCCTAGTCAAATGCTTTAAAAAGATATATCATTCTATTAATTTTAATAGCAAGTTTTTGGAAGAAGCGGTAACCGTACCCTGTAACTTGGTATTGAGCCTTTCTAAAATAGTGCATCCTAGAACCTTGATGAACCATCAGAAGCAATGAGTAGTGCTATTATGAACAACTTTATCAATTCAAATACAATACCTTTAAGGAAATTTTAATTAAACGACAAGTAAACAAAAATAAAAGAAATTGCTGCGACAAAGGTTAGTTTTGCCGCCAAATTGCAGTGTTGTAGAAATAGTTAAACACACCACACAGATTAAAACAACTATCTGACAAAAATATATTAAAAAACACAAGGTAAAACTATTTAAAAAGTTGTCGTTATATTCCAAATTTAAATTAATTGTGACAGGTAAAACATCCATGTTTTTTCTTTCATTGTCAGAAACTTAAACCTTCAATCGAAAGTGTACATGTCAATGTAAGATGTAAACGTAAACACTGTTAGATTATAATCTATCTAGCGAGATTGTAAAATGTCGAAAAATTGTCAACTGTGACGTACTGCTTAAAATTTAACTATTTTTCCGTAAAACGGTTAAATCGCAATCAAATTATCATCTGTCCCTGGTTGATGATAATGTCGGTCATACAGTAGGCCGTTCCATGGCCATAGAGTTAGGTTAGTTTAGAACTTCTTTGACTAATCAGAAATTCATTTTACTGCCACAAAAATTTTATGTAACTAATTCTAAAGCTGTGAGGTATTTTCGACATTAAATTAATTTACAGAAATACTTTAAATTCGGCAACAAAAGAATTATTAAACAAGTATGGCGGCGCGGGGCATATGCTGTTCAACCAATCAGTGCGCGAGATACGATCCATATCATAATTTGACGGTTTAATTTCGAATATTATAATATAACTAAAGTTATTACGTTAAATTGTAAGCAGTATGTTATAGTTCACGATCTTTCGACAGTTAACAATCTCGTGAGACAGATTTCAATCTAACGGTTTTGACAATCTGACGGTAACATTTATAAAAATTCAAGTAAGCAGAAGAGGAATTACGTATAAGTTTGATTACTGTTTTTAACCATTGAGATATAAATATTAGTTGTTCAAACAGAAAGAATAATGTTCACCGAACAGACCGTTAGTGAACAATACACACTCGTCAGAATTTAATTATAATTTTATTTCTTTTTACAATTCTTTCAATACATTTCAACTATATTAATAATTGGAACGAAATTCCTTACGGCAGGTTTGGAGGGGAAAGGGATTTTGCTGCGCGACCGAACTGAAAAGAATGTGTAAAAAAAGTGTGTGTAAAACCGTAAGAAAAAATCCGTGGAAAAAAGTGCGTGGAATAAAACCGTTAAATGAGACGTGCGCAGTCGCGACTGCCGCATACACAAGCGAGTAGTGTATAATACCTTTCTCTTTCTCCCTCTTTCTTTTCGTTCTCTCATCCATTCTCTTTCTATAACCACTCCACCCCGCCAATGCATAGTATATACTCATAAATTCATGGACAAGCACGTGGCGAATACTCACATTATAGATACATTTTACTCGTGAGTAGCCACGTGAACTTCGTTCCTACCTGGTGTCCCACGACACCACATAATTTTTAATTTATTTTGTAATCTAACCTCAAACATTAACTATGAAGCGGATGATGCCATGGTTTTTCCTCTTAAAGTTTATATATTTTGTCTGTTTAATTAACATGAAGATTAGTTTTAAATTTATCTAATACCTTTAAACGAATAAAATCTCGGCAACGGTTCCAACGATTGTCATTGTACTTAGTATGCGAGGGGTTTCGGGGCTGATAAATCGATCTAACTAGAATTTGTTTTTAGAAAATTTACCAACACAAAAATACGGTGTATGCCAAAACCTACTTGCTGAGGAGAGGTCTACGTCCAGCTGTAGACATTAACGCACTTCTGACGCATCTGGTGTTGCGGGTGTCCATGGGAGGCGATACGTCTGCTCTTTTGCCACCTATATTATAAAAAAATGATGATTTCGATCTTAAATTATCCTTAGTGATACAGCAACACTATGTATAATAACTACAATTGACAATAGAGGTTCTTTAAAACATGTTTAACAAATTTTTATCATGGTGAAAAATTGCCATGAAATTCCAACACGTGGTGTTAACAGACATAGATAACAGAATTACCATGAAATAGTAAAAATTTTTCACACAGGCAATAAAGTATTATTTTCTTCTCTGTTATTGTGCACATCTTTAAATATTCCACGCACGATGTCCGTTGAATTATAGGAGATTTGCCGAACCAAGGTTATGTTAGAAGGTGATAAGAACGGTGATAAATTGTTGCAGGGATATTCCCTTACGTAAATAGCTTAGAATACTAATTCCGTATTCGTTCTACTTGGCTTGATGTATGAATATTTAATACTATGTAGAATATAAAATATATCTATTAAATTATCTAAACTTTTTAAGGTTTTACCCTTTGGGCTCGTACCCAAAGGTTGAAACCTTAAACGGGGCTCTATTACTAAGACTCTGCTGTCCGTCGTCTATCTGTGCGTCCGTCACCAAGCTGTAGCTCAGAAACCATGATAGATAGACAGTTGAAATTTTCACATATAATGTATTTCTGTTGAAGCTATAACAACAAATACTAAAAACAGAATAAAATAAATACTAGGGGAGGGGGAGGAAACCTTACCACAAACGTGTTTTTTGTTCGATATTAATAACGCTTGATATGTATAGAAAATGATACGGAAACCTTCTTGCGCGAGTCTCGCACTTGTCGGTTTTTATGGTATAGTTGCGAACGAGTCAATGGGTATTGATGGTAAATGACCACAACTGCCCATTGACGATTTCAACTCGACAGTCACGAGTGCATTATCGCGTTTCAAGCTTGGGCGAATGGTCTAGCGGTTAAATCGATTACCGCGCTGTTTTTTACTGCACTGAGTATTGTGGGTTCAAATCCCACATAAGACAACACTTTACTTGAACCTCAAATTCTTGTTCTGAGTCTGGGTGTCCTTTTGTCTGGATAGTTCCCCGTGACATAGAATAAATTCTAATATAAGTGCAAAAAGTTTGAAATAAATAAAGGAAACTTTCATTTATTTTAAAACTTGTTGCACTTATTATACAAAGGTGGACTTAATGCTATGACGGATTCTATCCTAGTGCGACCTCCAGGTGATGTAAAAATAAGATGCGGCAGGAGCGTATCTTACTTTTTGGATTGTATTCAGTCATATTAAACGATGACTTTATAAGTGGTTTAAAATCCATTATGCTTGCGTGGATATTTTTGAGTCGAATCCTTTTTGGGTCAGCCTCTAATCAAGATTGACATAGACAGTGGTATACAATCTTAGAGCTACTGTATTATAATCACAAAAGATTACATTCCTTATCATCATCATCATCATCAGCCTATCGCAGTCCACTGCTGGTTATAGGCCTCTCCAATTTCATGCCACTTGGTTCGTTCTATGGCTTCTCGCATCCATCTTATGAAGGGTTAGAATCAGACTAGTCATGAGAAATACCAGATAAAACAGTTTGAAATGTTTTCCGGCCATCAAAAACATAATTGGTAGATTAACAAATCAATAGTGATTATATTTTTAGAAGAAGCTTTTCACATAATTTTCATTTCTGCGCAGTTTATAAGAATTTTATATGCATATTTCAAGTTCTATACTTTATGAAATATAAGTAAATATTTGTTTCTTTAAGAGTTAATTTTACGTACAGACGAGCTGTGTAATTTAATCGATATGGCAATTAATCAAATGATTAAAAGAATGAATGGATTTCTACAAATTGTGTACGATAGCCATAAAAAAACTGTTGGATAATTAAGTGTAGACTCAAAACTTTATCCATTTCTTCGGTTATTAGTTCAACCGGTTTTACCTGAATATCAGTTTTCATCTGAATATCAGACATGCGCAATCCTGAGAGCGAATTAAATTGAAAGGTTGAACTACTATTGAAGGGAGTTCCCAACAACGACTGACATAGGTATTCACGACAACCGGGGCCAGCTGCTTAACGTGCTCCCCTAGGTACAGGCGTGAAACACCCTCTCATACATCATCATCATCGGTAAATCCGAATTTTAAGGAAAGTGTGGTTTATTTTAAGCTGACTCAACTGGAGATAGCGGTTTGACATCATTAATAGTAAACTGACAGAAATAACAAAAACAGTGTAGCAGAAACAAAGGCCACCTTGTGTGGGACTGTGGGCCATCATTCCGCACTGTCCGCATTAGTAATGAGGATGATAAAAACATTCTTGGAATGTACTCATGTTTTTCATCAGGCAGAATATTTATAAAAATAGCCTATGGGCTATTTTTATAAATATCTGAGCAACTGGGCTAAGGCCCACTTGCTCAGATTAGAGATTATACCTAAATATAATAAAGACAATAATAGTAACAAATTAAGGAAATATCTGCAATTGAAGAGGTCTATGTCTAGCAGTGGACTGCGATAGGCTGATGATGATGATGAAGGAATTATCTTATGTCTCTCTCTTAACCAGGCAATACCTATCTGGAATCAGACTAATAAATAGTAAAGGAAAAGTATTCCAAGACTGTGTGTGTTTATCTATCTACCTTGCTACGAGGATATAACAAACAATAAGTAGACGTGACGTCATCTTCCGGGGCAAGTCCAGGGACGACTTAAGTCTTTGTTACAATACTCGCAGATAATAATATAAATACTTTATACTTTAAATAAATTAGTAAGGAAACTGAAATAAGGAAATTCATTACTGGAAAATGTTTTTACTTGAAAAACCACCCATATATATATATATTTAAAATACACATACATGTTTTACATATATTAATAAAATTGTTATATATGGGTTTGTAATTAGTTGCTACATAGATAGATACATAAATAGGTATTCTTTATTACACACCATAATATGAAAGACATAGAAAGTAAATAAATAAAATCAATGGTACAATGGACGCCCTTATCGCAGTCTGCGATTTCTTCCAGGCAACCTGTAGATGGACTATGCTAGGTATTTGTAGCTTGTGGTGCCTATACAACAATATTAGCATAACTACATATATACATATATCTTAACATATATATTCATGCACTTACAGACATAATGTAAAGCAGATAGTTATTAAAGAGATAGGTAGTGATCCTTGACAAGTCTCTTAAAACTTTATTGATTATGCCTGCCTTACGGCTCCTGATAAAGAGTTCCACAGTTGCAGTTTGTACTGTTAAACATTTATCAGTGACAGTGTTGGGGTGTGTTTGTGTTTTTAAGGCTCGATTTTCCGATGACCTTAAGCACCGTGTATGTTTCATGAACAAAGATAAATCTTTCTTAAGTAGGAAGGAGTAGTAGGGTTAAGTAGGATATACAGTAGGGAGAGTCGATGGCGAAGTCGAATTGGAAGTCACTTGTGTTTTGTACGAAATTCGGAAATGTGATCATATTTACGAAAATCAATAATAAATCTGATACTGAAAAATAAATCTTGTTCAGGCCGTGATAGCTGACATCGGTGTAGTCGAAAATGGGTAGAAGAATTGATTGTTTTAGTGGCAGTTGGAAGAAAATTGCGTACACAATTAGATAGTGCCGTAATCGATTTGTCTCTCAGTACATCGATTTTAGTGACAGTAATCCTACAAAATTGATATACCGATTAACAGATAAGGGGATCGAATCCAATCTATATTAAATTCAAAATTGCTTACATTAGTGCTCTTTGCAAAACAAATATTAGTTTTATTCTGAAAAAATATCAATTACGCAACAATTTGGTATACAAAAGAAATAATATTTAATAACGCAAGTGATTTATTTAATAATTATAGAATATAATAGAATAAATGTATAAAAGGGCCATCAGCTAAGTACTGAAGCTGTGTGATATAAAATTTTTAGGCCCAATATATGTTACTAACGTTTTAATTTGGTTATTTTTTGAGGTAATTGTAATTATCATAATAACAGACAGTGTAGCAGAGGACAAATATTTTGTTATAAATACTAGGACACTTCATTGCCGTTTGATGCCTCCAACTGAGCTTCACGACTTATCCTATGATAACAACCGGGACGGACTACTTAACGTGACTTCCGAATCATGGAGACACTCATGGTATCATGCCACCAGCGCTTACCTATCCAGGTACCGAATGCGCCCGTCGTTACTTACCCTCGGCGGTTGTTTCAAATGGGCAGCTAGACTATGAGCGCCTCTCGTCGATCATGACTTACCGTTGAAATGACGTCATTGTTCATCAACACTTGTTAGTGTTCTAATAAGGTTTAAGTATGTAGAATGTAAATTTGGCTAGGAGTCATAGTTCTTGGTGTAAAGTTACCAAAACCCACGGAAGTCTTGCTTGCAACTCAAAAGTTTTAAGTGAGCTTCCAACTTTTGTTGTACTTGCAGTTGATGTTGTGGAGACATGCTAAATTAGGGGTAGGTGTCAAATCATCAACACATACAGCAATAAGTTTAACAGTATTTTTATTTTAAATAGCTAAGAGTTTCTATATTGTACATCTAATTTCTATAGCATATTGTTTAAAACTACACAACAAGTGTTTGTGCAAGTTTATGTGCGGATCTTAGTTATATAAGAGTCACCGCCTACCAGCTGACACTACATCATAAAATGCCACAACTGGACAACATTGAAGCTGCCCAAAAATCTTTAGAGGAGTGCTTCACAAGGAGAATGGAACAACTGGAGTCACAACTGCATTGCACGGGTCCATCGAAGGATACAGTTTCTAAGGTTGCCGAAGAGTTCAGAACTTTTCGGGAACTAATGTACAGTATGCTGGGGCTGCTGCGGAAGCAGATAACTCAATGTTCTCAAGCTGTTGACGCCTTGGAGACAAGGCATCGACGCAAGGCACTGCTTTTGATGGGGGTTGCAGAGAGTGATAGTGAAAATTGTAGCCTAGTAGTACTAGACATAATAAAAGATAAGTTACACCTTAAAGGATACACTGAGGAGTCATTCACCATCTGCCACAGACTCGGACCACGAAATAAGGATCATCACAGGCCCATATTAGTTAGGTTCCGCAGTACGGAGCTCAGGANTAAATAAATAAATAATAAATTATAGAGTTATTATTTAATCATTTCTTTTTATTTGGGTTAATATATGGTGCTTAAGCCAAAAGTAAAATAAAAACCGGACAAGTGCGAGTCGGACTCGCGCACTGAGTGTTCCGTACAAACCTGTGGGTATGTTATATGATGTATCTAAAAGTTTATGCTATTCGCAAATTTTGATTCCCTCGTGAGTGTCGAAAATTTGCTACATAAACGGCTTTTGGTTATGTTGGCTTAGAAGTTTGATTTTTTCACAGCTCCAAGGGACAGTACTGAATCAGTAGTGTATCTACACTGACAATAAAGTGATCCTATAAGAGTGCCGTTTTTTTCTTTTTGAGGTATGGAACCCAAAAAATGGTTTGGCAGTGATTTCTGTAATGACATTATCTGTTAACTTATACGCTACTACTTATAAGTTTCAATTCCGGTGTTACTAACAGTCATTCTACGTACGAGTGACGTACAGCTTCAAGCGTAAACTGTATTTCTATAACCACATAAATCGAATCTTGGCGATTCGCCATTTATTTCGCAGCTGAGTGCTTTCAAATTTCATGTTATGTGAAGGTGAATATACCACTCGGGGAGCAATGCTTTTAATTATTAACCAACTTGTAACTTAAAAGTATTCCTAAAGTTGATTTGAAATTAATATTTAAAATTCTCGTGTCGTGGTGCTTGTTTCCAAATTCCTTTTTTCAAATGTTTTTTTATTTTACTTATTTGGTTTATTTTACTTCACTTTATTAGGTTTTATATTCGCCCATGGACACCTGCAAGTATGTTGCCATCTATTAGAGCCCCTCCCCCTGCCTGGGATTTACCAAGTGAAAAGCAATGTACAGTGTTTTAATTTCGAACAACAGTGAAACAGTCTCATCATTATCATTATCATTTCACTGTTGGACATAGGCCTCTCTCGAGGAGTCTCATTCACTGCCAGCCCTCCTTTAAAAATCGTTCCACCGTCCCACCGTGGAGACAGAGTCCTACACTACGCGGTCTCCACTCCGGTTGTGTTTGGTTGCTTCATTAAAGGATATTTTCAGAAGGGATTAGATTTATTTATTACACGACAATTACCTGCCTATTGCCAATATCAAGTGTTTAAATTCTTCAAATCTTAAGTCTTCGAGTCTTCAAGCCTTCGTCGTGATAAAAATAATGATAAAAATATAAAAAAATGTACACGGTCTTGCGAAAAAAATTAATATATTTTACAGACGAACCAGTCTCAACACTGACGTAAAAAGGAAGTGTGCTTACATGACAGTTGTATTAACGTTCTACAACATACTAATCGGAAAGACGGTCCCCATTTCATGTCATCCACATTGTTTATAATTTTTATCATTAAATCCATCACGACGAAGACTTTAATACTCAAAGACTTAGAATTGAAGACTCGAAATACTTGACATTGGCAGAAATAGCTGATCCGGCTGATTGCCATATCATCAAAAGAAGAAGAACATACTAATCACTGGCAGTAATATAGTGATGAGACATCCCAACACAGTGTACTCGTAATAAATATTGCGGGTCTTCTTAAAATGGTACTCCATCTAAACTGTGTGTTCCACGCTTCATTTTCGTTAATCTATTTTCCATTATGTTTGCAATATTGTTCGAAGAACAATAGCAAGATAAATCAGTAGAATCCTCAATTGACTAGAACGGTACGCCACGATACACGTAATAATTGTACTGTACGAGCAATTAGACATGGATCTCTTTACCGCCAACCATAAAAATATATCTTATACATTATACCTTTAAACGCAGCAGGAATTATTGAATATATTAAGTCCTTAGGTTCAAAGAACCAGGTCATCGACATAACCCACAGGATTAGCAAGCTGAAGTGGCAGTGGGCTGGCCACATTTTCCGAAGAACCGATAACCGTTGGGGTAAACGAGTTCTTGAGTGGAGACCGCGTCTGGGCAAACGTAGTGTAGAACGTCCACAGGCCAGGCGGAGTGATGATTTGCGCCAGACGGCTGGCGGGAGCTAGATGCGAGAAGCCATGGATCGAACTAAGTGGCGTGCAATTGGACAGAGCTATGTCCTATGAGCAGTGGACTGCGATAGGCTGATGATGATGATGATGATGGGTCCTTACACAACAATTTGTGTAAGGCCTAATCATCATCATCATCTGCCTATCGCTGTCAACGCCAATGCGTTTTGACGCACTGGCCACCGAGCTAAACTCTGTCATCCAGGTTCTTACCTATATATAACTCTCGTGTCACGTTCCCGTTGTTACATTGCTCACGATGTGCCCCCAAACTATCAAACCGATGTTAAACATTTTTTTCTGGCGTGGATAGTTGACGTTATGCCTAGATCAATAGGAGTATAAACGAAGCTAGTAGAATCATATATTTTTCTTCTAGTCTTAGGAAGTATAAGAAAAGGTGGGTCATTCGAATGACAAGATAAGAATAACAACAAAAACAATAACGCTTAGGACCTCCGATAACTTTTGGAATTGTTTTACAGCTGTTTTCTGTCATAGTTTCTTAGGCGATAGTTTCATACTTTTATCGTTTATTATAATATTATAGAATTATTCATCATCAACTTATGCCTCTGCTTAGAAAGGAGGTTTTGGCCTACTATGCCACACTAGTCAGCCGGGTTGATGTACGTTTTTTTTTTCAGCATTTCCCTCTCTTGGTAGTGCTGTTACCGGCGTAGTTCTTCTTTTGATGATATGGCAATCAGCCGGATCAGTTATTTCTGCCAATTTCAAGTATTTCGAGTCTTCAATTCTAAGTCTTCGAGTCTTCAAGTCTTCGTCGTGATGGAATTAATGAAAAAAAATATAAAATATGTGGATGACATGAAATGGGGACCGTCTTTCGCAAACACAAAAAACGATCTACCGGCGTTGTTTGTTTCTGTAATCCCTTCTTACGACACCCATAGGATGACACACCGTATTCTTAATCTGTCACTACACGGAAAGTTAGAATCCGTCACGTAAAGTACCAAATATCGTATTTTGTAATATAAGGATGATAAAAGTTGTTAACGTATGAAATCAGAAAGATCAAATCAAATATAATATATCAAATTATTTACAGGATTATTTGATTTGTATTTACAATAACACGTGATGTAATCTAAAGATAAATACTTAATTGTATTCGTGATAAGCACAAAAAGGAGCGCCATATTTTTTTCACTACTCTAGTACGTGAAATAGACGATAGTCCTAAACTCGATATAAGTAGTTCGAAATCAAATCGCCTTCGAATTTAATCTTTGGTTTACCACAAAGGCATAGACAATATACAAAGCTAGGTATGCTTTTATTTACTATGATCAATTAAAAAAAAAACTTTTGGAAATGTAATTTTCTACAAAGTAACTTTATTGGTACTCAATATTGGATTTAGTTAGATAATATTTTTAAAATTAGCGTGCCATCATACCTCAAGTATCTTACAGAAAATTATATTTTACATTTTAAATCACAAAGTGTTGAACCATGTGGGGTTTCAACCTACAATACTTAGCGCAATAGAAAGCGGCGTGGCGTCCGTTTGACTAAATACGCCGTCTGGTTATATATGCGTTGACAACTGAATTAATCTGGATCGTTATTTTATATTTTATCCTCAAGTATATTTGTGTCTATCAGCAACATCTACTGTTCATTGTCAATTATTATATTGACAATATATCGACACAAATCAGACACACCGTTAACGGGGCTGTCCAAAACCGCATAGGTTTTCTGATTGTCTTTAAGACATCTTGTTTCCTTACCTATTTGTAATTCAGTTCAAGTCTTAGTCGAGGAAAACGTGCGAGGCATAAACTCAGCGGGATTTACCTACCTCTCAAGATAATAAAACATAATTGCGCGTTTAGCTTATTGATATGTGCTATAGAAAGTCGGGGACTTTGCTCCGTTCGAGACAAGTTGAACAAATATTAATATTAGTGTTATTCCTTTGTGGATTTGGAGCGTAGTAATTTTGAAGGATTTTAAGTTGACCAGGGTTTTATCAGGGTTTAACAGAAAACCACTTGAGTGAGCAAGGTTCGCCGAGTGAGTAACTGGTGGAGGTTACTGGAGTCAGAATCTAATCCCTTCCTCTGATTGTGGGAGTGGACTCAAAGGGCATATTTGATTCTTGAGGTTCAGGTGTCCAGGGGCGGCCGAAGTCGGTTTCCATCCCAACATCATCTATAGTAACGTAATTTAAGAGTACAATAATTATTACGTAGTAAGAAGTACAGTAGGTGCATTCGCTCTTAGGCTTATAGCCCACTTGTAGTCGACTAGTCTCTGTTTTGAGGTAGATCAATCGTTGTCTTTGTATAACTGGCTTCACGCAATAAAAATGTTTTAGAATAAAATTATTGAGAGCTGTTAGTGTCATGTTTATTTATTTATTTATTTATTACTTTATGCACAATTACATGCATCGGCGGACTTAATGCCTAAGGCATTCTCTGCCAGTCGACCGATTGAGCGATGCAGAGATAAAGTGAGTGTTTAAGGTAGGAGATATAAAAAATATATAGAAAAAGACCCACCTTACCATAATTGTTGTCTGCAGAAGGTATCAGGACCCAAGACTTAGATAATTTCTACAAAAAATAAATGAAGGTTTTCAGAAGTAGAAATAAAAACCATGACAACCTCATTGCTGGTCACCTACGGTGTTCGTATCACCTGTATGCTGATGATCTGCAGTTGTATTCACAGGCAAGGGCATCTGGAGGACAATAACAACATATCGTAAAAATATTGAGAGCTGTTAGTGTCATGTTTAAGGTAGGAGATACAAAAAATATATAGATAAAGACCCACCTTAACATAATTGTTGTCTGCAGGAGGTATCAGGACCCAAGACTTAGATAATTTCTCCAAAAAATAAATGAAGGTGTTCAGAAGTAGAAATAAAAACCATGACAACCCCATTACTGGTCACCTTCGGTGTACGTATCACCTGTATGCCGATGATCTGCAGCTGTATTCACAGGCAAGGGAATCTGGAGGACAATAACAACATATCGCAACCCATCGACAACATCAACATTAGTAGCACTAGTAAGAATACGGTGATGTGTGTTATTTTGACCTGAATGCAGATCTCCCTAATACAATTGGCCGTCTTCTTAATAACTGCATCCGATTCAAATTACAATGTTTGCCTATTCGCCAGCGCCGCAGTCAGCGAGTGTTGACGTATTTCTTTTCGTTCCTCAACTCCCCATCTTCACTAACATACCTTGAATCCTATCTCCGTTTCTTATCCTCGAATCACGATAGAAATCTTCGCTGATCTAACAATTTGCTTTTCTTGTGTCCCTCCTACAATTCCGACTTCGTGAACTTTCCGTTCTTTGTGCAGGCTGTAATGTTATGGAACACGGTCCCACTCGAAATCAGGATGTCTACAAATAGCGTGCATTCAAAAAGAACTTTATGAACTACGCCTTGACGAGATGGCAGGAAAACATTAATTAAGAATCAATTTAGTACCTACTCAAAGTGTGTGTTAAGTTTATGTATTAGTGTATATTTTATTATGTATATACGTAGTTATATTATGTAAGTTTATATCAATTCCTTATATTGATGACCATAATAACTTCTGACTTCCACCACAATGCACCTACCTCAGAAAATTTCTACACCACCCAAAAGTTGACAGGTAGAGAATGTCTTGGGCATCAAGCCCGCCGTTGTACATGTGTGCATGAAATTTTAAATGACAGTTATACCTTATGGAAGCCCTAACAGTCTATATACTCTTATAGCTTTATGACAAATATATATGTTAAGAAAGTAAATTTATATGAACACTTTTTAAAACAATAATATTCGTGGTCAGTTCCAGTGGCATCTTCGATATTTACGTCGTAGCTCGACGTTAATATCTACATTCTCAGGCAAGATTTCTCAGCCGGAAATTGTGCTATCTTCTAGATCTACAAAGTTCCTTAGTCCATTTTGCCTTCATCCGTGGTTCCGTTTGAAAATGATTTCATTACCAAGGAGACTTAGGCAGGTAACAGAGGCATGAAAGGAACCAGTAACATCTCTTAACTATGTAATATTAAAAGCACTTTTTGTTCTTTGATTCTGATAATCAGTTTTGTTTACATATATACCTGTGCACTATAATATATTCTGGTTAGTTGACTGGTTAAGATGGCTGCATGGGGCATAAACGCACCAAGATTAAAAATTCATGAAAATTCGGCATAAAAGGAATTAATGTATGATATTTCAGGAAAGTCGGCACAAAGCTGCAACGGGCTTTTACCCTTTAAGATTGGCCGATGTGACCGAAATCAGCTGGGAGTCCATCACACTTATTATATGGACCGAGCACAATATAAATTTTTCCAAATTACAGGAATCTTAATAGATTGAGATTCCTGTAATTTAGGTAATTAATTTTGGTCTTAATGGATTGTCAGTATTGCTTTTACGAATCTTAAGTTGTTTTTCTTTTGTATATAGAGGGTAAATGATAGTGACACGTCTATTCGTTTTGTGCAATGACCACCAGTTATATAAGAAAGCAAATTATGAGCCTCTAGCGCGTTATCGACCTTTGAGGTAGGAGCACGACCTTTTGTTTAATCCTAGTAATTCATTCTGACAATACCTTACAATGTATGATGCCATTTATATGTAGTCACAGTTAATTTTCAAGATTTCTGTAATGAGGTGTCTTATTAATTTTGAAACCATGTGATAATTTCATTTGTCATTGAAGAATTTAGAATTAATATCTAATTACATAGTTAATTTACAAATGTTTTACAATGACAATGCGAAAAGAATAACATGTTACATAGGGTTTTATATCTCAACATCATTATCAACAGCTTTTAGTGATCCAGTGCCTTGCTTTAGAACTTAGATATGAAGTTTTGGACCAACTATAAACGCTAGCCAGACGGATTGGTCTACGATTTATGTCAACTTATTTTTTCTCTTTGCAATGCGGTTCTCAACGCTATCCTAAAGATTATTGCTGTACCTTGTTCAGCCCACGGCAATACCACATTTTTTCGGGATATAAAGTAGCCTATGTGCTATTATTCCAAACTATAATATAACTCGATATCATATTTTGTCCAAATCCGTTTGATCGTTTTTACGGACTTGCATTAAAAAAACATCTATAAAAGCTAACTTTCCTGTGGCTTTACCCGTATGTATATCGGTGATCGCTGCAAAAAGTAAAGTCTAAAACATTTATTTAGTAAAAAGCTTTAGCCTACGTTTTGCTGCCCGCTTATATCATTCCTCAAGGATAAAAGAATTTCTATGCCAAATTTCATTTGTGAGGGAACGTATGTCACGTACTTCCAACACAAAGGGAGGATCCTCCGACCAGGCGAGGTGATCATGCCTGATGGGCCACTGACCAATGGTTGATGTTGGGAAGTTGTATATAAGTTAATCGGCGCAAAAACTTCTATTGTGCGATGCAGATTGGTAGCTTCTTCGTACACTACGTTACTTCGTGGTTCAGTGTATCTTCGGTAGATGGCGTTGTCGTATGTTTTTGTTGCCGTTGTATTTGGAAGTCGCCATGCATTGAAATGGATGTAGGGGATTAGCCGTGAAAGCATAATAAACAGATAGACAGAGTTACTTTTAAATTCATAATATTAAGAATGGAGTGGAGGAGTTTTAACAATGATGCCGACAATGGCTCGTTAAAAAAGACGGCAATTAGTTACTTTCTTTGTTACTCTTTACTTATATGTGTACCTAACATAGTTTAATAACTAACTCACAAATGATTCATATCAGTTTCATTCTATGGAACATTAAAACAGAAGGTTTATGACGTCATTACCGTACTGATGTCAAATCATTTACGTTTAATAAATTGTGTTGACTATGATGAAATAGATAAATAAAATGTTTGAATAAAAACTTGTGACATATACAATACGGAATATGCATGTTTTTTTTATTTCTGATCTGTTAATCAGATCATTTACGTCGCTATAACCTGGAAAAAATAATTTTCAAACTAAAACACTGAATAAATTTGAGCTATTCAAACGCCGTCGTTCTACGGGCGCTTTTGACACAGCTAATGACGTCATTGTCATTTCGTGTTTATCTACTGTTCGGTGTTTCAGTTACTTTATACTTATAAAAAGTTTTGAGTTTTGTAAGTTTGAATTTCCCTTCCTTAATTTTCACTATTTTTAAAATATTTTCTGGGTTTAAATAGTCACTAAATGAATTAATACCTTTTAAGTATATTGTAAAGACAATAAAGAACATAGAATAAATATTTGAGTCAAATAATTTTTTATGTATTTTATATTTCCTATTATTTCTTCTAATAGATTGATCAGCAAATGTTTTAACACAGTTTTTCTTTATTTATACTTTCATCCTCATCATCAGCCTATTGCAGTCCACTGCTGGATATAGGCCATTACCATTGAACACCACTCTGTTCGTTTTTGGGTTTCATTATCTTCCTAAACTATGTGGTTAAAATTTGGCGAATGTGAAACATTTTAAACCGAAAAAAAACGAAGTTAAAAGCACTCAGCAAAGTGCTTTTATGTACCGCTGTTGTGTCAATAGATTCGATTGATTTCATGAACTGATAGATAAATTCTATCAGATCATGAAATCAATCTAAAATTAACAATGTACTAATTACGCAAAACATATCAATTATACAACAATAAAATGCTTTTTCTTAATAAAAATGATATCTACGAACATCCATCAATTTAAAGGTACTCAAATGTTGTCATTTATCGAAGGATTATTAAATCTGGCAAATTAATGAGAAATAATAGAAATGTTTATCGATACTTTAGATATACAAGATAGCTGCTTCTGATTAGCTAGAACGAATTCAAGCCCCTTGGGGGGGTTCCATGCATATAATCATATTACGTTGCAAGTACATCCATAAAAAAAGCGTAAGAGGTAGTCAGACAGTCCCACAGTCACCAGGTATACCTGGTGCCATGACACACTCGAACCCACTAAAACCGCACACCGTCTTGGGTACTAAGAGCCCGGAAACAAGACCCTAGAAAGGAAAACCTTGGACCCCCACGTACCTTTGTCCGCCTACGGTTCTTAGAGGGTTGCCTCCTGTGTGAAAACCTCGATGTTTCCGTTGCTGCCCCAATAGGTAGGGCACGAGTGTTGCGAAGCGCGCACACCCCACCCGTACTAAAACGTATCTAACAACATGTGAAACACCAAAAACATTCAAACCTTGAATGCTACGCTGATAACTACTATGGCGCTAAAGATACTTGAAAAACAGAAGTTTCCTTCTGTCGCATTCGGATAAAAATCAACAATCTTCAACCAGTGGCCAGTTAGCGCGAAGGAGCTTCTTATAGATCACAACTGACTAGTGGACCATAGAACGGAGTGGACTGGCCATAGGGCAGACATACAAATACATGACCCCAGAATCTTTAACCTACTATAGCCTTTGTCTCATTTCCTCTTCTTGTAAATGGTGTCATTATTTTAGCAATCTAATATATAAAATTCTTGTGTCCCGGTGTTTGTTTCCAAACTCCTTCGTAACAGCTGTACCGATTATTTTGAAATTTTGTAAGCATATTGGGTAGGTCTGCAAATCGGTAAACATCAATTTTTCATACCCCTAAACGATAAGGGACCTCCCTACATATTTTTTTGTATTTTCTTTTGTTAAAATCTATGGCAAAACAACTTATTGTTGTTGTATATTTATATAGTTTATAAACATCTTTTGATGTTTACCCGCGCTTTATTTACTATTTATATTCAATATATATATTCGTTTCGGGCTAGGCCGAAACGGACATTTAAAAAAAAAACGCTTTTCCAACTTCGACAGCTTTCAACAGTAGGTACTATGCATGCTTAAGCATATTGGGCAACTTATATCGAAAAGAAGAATTTAGGGAACAACCTTGAAAAAAACGGTAGCCAAAAATTTCCTTTTTTTCAACCGACGTTAAAGAAGAAAAGAAATCTTTATAAGCGAATGTGAGCACGCAAGAGGCGAATTTCTTCCTCTGTAGTAGAATTTTAGTTGCTACAATAAAAAACGACAAACCTACCAAAAAATGAGTTTACTAGAGTCCATGACACTAACAGTTGATGTTATTGAAATGTTTTAATGCTATGAAGGGTGTATTATACACCCTATTTTACCCATGCGTCATTAATACAAGGCCTGTCCCTTATTTTTGGGCAGTTTCCTACGAATACCTAGAAACAAAGGAATCATTGAATATGTGTTAACCGTATAGAAATAAATTAAACTATGAACGGACAGAGAAACAATGATAATACAACTACAATGGTTACCTTGTCTACTATAGAATTCAATACCTCAATAGCTTTATGCGCCACAATGGAGAGGTGACCAATTTAACATTTATACCATCTCTGCCATCATTTATTATGCTCTAGATTTAATCGTAATAACTTTAATATATTATATATTTATTAATAATACTGGTCATACAGTTATCTCTGATCAGCAGATCAATTAACATCAGGTGACGTATATGTTGTCACCTGATGTCAGGCCATACCGATCGATTGCGATTAGTCAATGTTAACTTGATGGATGCATATTTAATTGTATTTTTAAGAGGATTTAATAAAGCCGGCGGAAATAGGGTCCAGATTTGCTGCTATGAGTTATTGAGCTGCTTGGATAAAAGGAAAATAACGAATGAGTGAATTGTTGAGTATAAAGTGTAACATTTGACGATTTTATATACGAAATATATACGAAATTTAATACTTAGTATTAAATTTGAATCAAATTGTTCGTTCTTGCAATTTTTCTATTACATACTTTCGTTCTATTGTGATTGTTAGGCGAAGGGGGGATTCTAAGAGCGGTATCGTGTGATGTGACTCTTGAGTCATTGGGCGGCGATAACCACTTACCTTCAGGTATAACAATCCGCCTAAAATAACAACATTTGTACTGTCCGTAACAAGGCGAAAGATTTATACGTTAAGAAAGGAAATCAGAGTTATTCGTGCTGTCGTGTTTTGTTGTTGAGCGCGAGACCGGAGGCCCAATGATGCACAAGCATTTCAATAGGCCACCATAGTATAGGCACCATGCTGCAATGTTGCATTGTCTGCATTCGCAATGAGTATGGTGACCACCACTCTTAGATTCTTCGCATACTTTCCATCTCGCAGAGTATCGTAACTTTTGCAGGCTCATATACATGAAAAAGTGGTTCCTTCTCTTCTTTAACTTCCTATGCCACAAAAAAGACTATTTTATCTATGCTGTTAGATCTAGCTTTTTCCTTTCTTGTTCCTCTTCTTGCAATGTCAGTAGTGAAAGTCTGATCTTGTAACATCAAAAATTGGATAACAATTATCTTTTGCAACTTACTACATTCAAATGAGCCATGAAATTGGTCAAACAGTTCAGGTATGTAGTATTTATTTACACGATCAATACTTAATTTCCGTACGTATTCATAAATATGCATCACTGAAGAGTTGTGTGTATATGCAGTCCTCTTTATTAATGTACTAGTTTTAGACCAGGGCTCCGTCCACGTCTATGTCTAATATTGCATTAATCATTTGTCGTATTAATATATAACCTGTAACACTTTCAAGTAATGTAGCTTTCTATCGAAATAATTTACGAAATCGATTCAATAGATCCAGAGATTACCCCTACTACCTCACGAGATTACAAACTTTCATCATCATCATCATCATCAGCCTATCGCAGTCCACTGCTGGACATAGGCCTCTCCAATTTCACAAACTTTACCTCTTTGTTTTTTAATATTAATGTTACACAGAGGACATTTAGATTCACTACATCTCAGGTAAGGTAGTAGGTTTTTACCGTAGGAGAGCCACGCTTCGGCATGAATGGGCCGGCTCGACTGGAGTGTACAGAAAACGGGTGTGAAACAGCGCTTGCATTGTGTTTCATCAAGTGAGTAAGGATGTCGGCCGCCCATACTCCGACCCTTCCCCATCCGCCAAAGGCCTTGTGACATCTCTAGTGTTACTGATGTCCATGAGCAGCGGTAATCGCTTACCATCAGGTGATACGTATGCTCGTTTGCCCCCTATTCCTTAAAAAAAGCTAAGAAAAGATAGAAATTATGAAAATGAATTGAGTTTGATAAGAGTCTCGGTGAATAATTCTTCGAAATGATAATTTGGTATTCACTTCACCTTTGGTATTCGAGGACACAAATTATAACATAATGGCTGTGTCTTTATCTTAAGGTTGTGTCTTTATGACTACTGTCCTTGAATTGGACAGAACCCATGACAGTACTGTACATAATTACTACTAAATGATAAAAGAATATGCAGCACACTCGATCGTGCTTGTTATCATTGCGTAGATCTTTGTTCGAGGAACAATAACATATCGGTCGATCGATGATATTGAAGTGAACATCTATACAATATGATCGATACAAGAATATACACGATTACTGTGGAGACAAGTTATTTTACATTTCTTTAATCAGAAGGTGCAGTAAATCTAATATAAATGCCTTTGTATAAATAATTATTAGTAGTAGTGTCTATTAGTAGCTCATACATTCCTGCGAAAGGAGATTCGTTTATGTGTGTAGTTTTAACAATGTGTTTGGAGATTCTAAGTACGCACATACGTACTTCTACTAGTTTTTCCAGTCACATTTATGTACATTATGATCATACTGATTTGTATCACCTCACAATCAATTACTCACCCGTATTAATATTATCTTCATATACTAAACGGTTCAGGCGCTATTGACCCCTAAGCATGATTGATCAAACCCAAGTGCACCATTTCTCTCATAACTCACTATTGATTAGTTGTTTATCACTCATATGTACACGCGTTAAAGGTCTCACCTATGTCTAGGCTAAAATTATTCCAGGATGTAATAATGAATCTTTAAATAAAATCCAACTCTATTTATCTGTATATCTATAAAACAGTAAGGTTGCCGTTAGCGGATCAACAAATTTCATAGAAATATTGTATAAAAAAAAAAATTAAGCCCCAATGGTCTCCCTCTCTAGAAATATTCCCATGTGGAACCTTTAGGTACAAACATACAGAACAACAATTTGTGAACACGCAAAGTGTTGCCCATGTGGGGTTGAACAGACTTCATCCACATTCAAGACAAGACTCAGCACAAGGGTAATCGACGGGGTGACCGCATAATTCAGTACGCCATTTTTGCATTCAACGTTAATATTCTGAGCTTTTACGATAACATTGTGGGCTTAATTGTTTAATTAAGTCTTAGGACTCTTTAGTCAGTCATACATATTTGGCCCGGCTTGACCGGAGATGGACATATGATGTCCTTCCTGAAAAATAGTGCTAAGCAATTATTTCGTAGGTTTTTACCAAGTGAAAGAGGTTATCGAAAGCTCAACTTCAAGCATACCCAAAATAGCAACACGCTCGTCTCTTGAGAATCATGTTAATATTAGTGAGTACTCTTAATATTTGGCACTATATTTGGTTACCAGTCTAGTCTCTCGCCTCCATATTATAAAGAAAAGAACGTTATGATTTTTAAACCACACAGAACAATAACTTTGTGAAAACGATCAGCTCGCATTACATTAATTTCATCACATTCTAAATGTTGCTTTTGTAATAAATTATTTTTTAAATAACTGATGAAATCATTGTCTAGTACAAGGTGTTGCTACTTGTTAAACTAGTATTGTCATTATTTATATAGCTCAATACACAGTTTTATTGGTATGTTCTACAAACTCTTTTTATTACAGTGTTAGATAAAGCCTAGGTAGCACTGAATATATTACAAAATACTGGTCTGTAATAGAACGGATCCAAGCGTTTTGGCACTTTTCATGTTATGCTATGGCGAACAAGCTCGCAAGAATGGGGTAGCATTTAAGCGATCACTACTCTTAACGTTGTGTGATCCACAAATTTTTGTTCTGAGTCTGAATGTTCTTTGTGTCCGTAGTTAGTTACCTTATTATGATTTTTATGGGATAGGAGGTAAACGAGCCGATGTATCTCCTTTACCGCCGTCCATGGACATCCGCAACACCAGAAGTGTCACAAGTGTGTTGCCGGCCTTTGGGGGATAGGGCGGCGGTCGAGGGGGAGGGTATCGGCCCCCGTTATCCTCACTCACTCGGTGAAACACAGTGCAAGCGTTGTTTTACACCGGTTTTCTGTGAGACCGTGATATCACTCCGGTCGAGCCGGCCCATTCGTGCCGAAGCGTGGCTCTGCCACATCACACATCCATATCTTCGCCTCTTACAATAGCCATGTAATGAATAGGGGTGATACTTCGTTTCTTTATGGTTACGTCAACACGGATAGTTACATAGGTAAGCCATTTACTGTAAAATAATATCAAGTTATAATATAAGTGACGTATGCTTATGGCTCAAAAATATTACCTAGGTTTTACTATTTAACGATAACATAGGTTTTTCCACCAATAATTAGATATTTTGATAAAAGCCTCATTTCATAATCAATCGAGAGTCATTTTTATTAGTCGTGATGATAGATTTATATATATTACAATAAGCGGTACGTATGTGGGCTCTTGTTTCTATAGGTTGTATATATAGATTTATGAATATTACGATAAGCGGTACTAAAGTGGGCTCTTGTTTCTAGGCTTAGTTCGGGCAGCTTATGCAGTGTGGACGGTACGTCAGCTCACTGATACGGACACGGCTAGGCTAGTTTATTTAGCTACTTTCGCAGTGTCATGTCCTATGGTATACTTTTTGGGGCAAGGTAGCTGATATTGAAACGATTTTTTTTTCTACAAAAACGAGCAATACGCTCAATATACAATTTGGGTTCTAGAGTCCCTCTTCGGGGGTTTTTAAGGATGTTGGTGTTTCGACTGTTGCATCATACTATATATTTGCCAATATAATGTTTGTTAGACAGAACATTGGTAATCATAGGTAGAACAGTGATGTACACAGTATTAATGCGAGAGGCAAGTCTAAACTTGTTGGTACCTATCATTGTTTATATAAGGTACACAACTCGTTCGAGGGCCTTGGTATACGTTTTTACTACAAAAATCCTATACATGTAATTTACCTTCTTGTAGATAAATTCAAACTGTAAAAAATCACCTTATTAAGAAAGCTTACTATATGATCAACGATAATCTAAACGACAAACTCAACGTGGGCCTTAGGTGTCATCAGATATTTACAGAAAAACTTCGTTGTCTTATATTTAAAGTAAATTATTAACAAATCATTGTTAGTTGAAAGTAATGCGTGACGATTATTAAGGAAATTTATTAGTAGTGATTTTTTTCAGTCATGCTCACTAAAATGTCATTGATTGCGGTGTCGTCGTGGGGCGGGTCGTTTCTTTCTGATATGGCGAGATATGATGGCTGGTCCATGCGTCATATTCGTGAACGGGTGCTGCTTGGGGTGATCGGCCTAGTTAGCGGTGCTTTAGCCAATACTATTAATTTAGTTCGTTCAACTAAATTTCTAGCCTCTTAATCCAGTCACGAATTATTTTTAACAGTACATTTTGCAACTGAATGTAAGTAGATGTGCACCTTGAATGATTTCTATCTTTAAGTTCAGACCTTTAATGGTATCACGGAGAGTTTTTTGTTTTTTTTGTTAGTACGCTAGCTTTTGAAGCATTTTAATAAAACGAACACACAGAGTTAACCATTCATGTGATACTAATACTATTGTACCTAAAAATCTGACTTTTAAAAAGAGTAGCCATGAGTTTCTTTGCCAGTATTATTCTCATAAGGCTCTACGCATTTTGGAAACTAGAAGTTGTGGATCGACACAGGCAGGCAGTGAATTTTGGTGTTATCACCAAATTCACCTTGACAATAGAGTGCATCTGGCGTCTATTTGTGTCGATCTATGATTCTTATCTGTAGCTTCGATTTAACATTCATAAGTGTCACTTAGTGTATTAATTGAATAAATGATTTTGAATTTGAATTTGAATTATAATTGTGGAAAATTGTGATGTATCGAACGGCGTTTTAACCAAAAATTTGTTTATGTTGTGTCATTTTGTATTTATTATACTCGGCAATTTGTTTGCCGTGTGGTGACGAGTTAGGAATACCGTGCGTCACCACCCCTATTCCAAGCGTGGTTATTTCATGGGATAGGATTTGGATTTGGGATTGAGTTCCCGGGTTCGATACTCAGGTCCCAAAAAAGTGTTTTAGAGTGTATTGCCTTCACGGTTGCCCTGGTTTAAGAGGTCGCCATGCCGCTTTCCACTGCGCTAAGTGTTGTGGGTCCAAATCCTACATGGGACAACACTTTATGTGATACATAATTATTGTTGTGAGTCTCGATATTCTTTTTGATCGTCTCATGCGTGTTTTTGGAACACTCCGCATCTTTTTTAAACAACAAATAAAATAAATTGATTATTTTGAAATTTACCTGATGTCAGACAATAACAGCGCGGAGTTTGGAAGTGGGTGTCTTAACCTCCGTGAGTCGGTGAGTATGTAAAGCTGTCAGTCCAGCGCCTTATCTCTTCCCGGCCGGGTCGAATAACAATTCTGTGAGCAAATGAGCAAAGCAATGAGAGCGAGGGACCGGGAGTGCACCTATGTATATTTGCACATATGCTTGTACACTATAATATCTCCTGCGTGGCTAGTCTCAGGTGGCTGAAATCGACTAGGGGTACATCATTATATCAACAAAAATGCATCAATATGTGGGAAAGTTTGTGGAAACTTGAATCTGATCGGATAGAGGAAGTCATGGAAATACCAAGTTTGTGAAACGGAAAGCAGAATATTTTGTTACTATTAAATAACTTGATCTCACAGTTAACTACACGGTTGGCCTTGTGGTTTCAGTGATCGCCACACCGCTTCCTACTGCGCCAAGTGTTGTGGGTTCAAATCCTACATGGGAACAACACTTTGTGTGATCCACAAATTGTTGTTCTAAGTCTGGGTGTACTTTGTGTCCGTTTCATGTATGTTTGTAAAGATCCCCGCGACACAGGAATTTATATTCCTAATGCGGGAGTTGTCTTTTATAAAAAAAAAAACATTTATATAAATATTAGAAACCATTCAAATGGGTAAACATAATAGAAATGTTTTTTAAAGGTTAAAGTAATGCTTATTTAGCGGGGGAATTTCAAACACAATAACACAACACAAAGAGCCGTTCGTTTTGGAAGGCTATATTAATATTCATTGTAATACTTATATTTAATAATCTAATTCATATAACCATACTCAACAGAACTTGATCCAATGGTTAATAATGGGAAGTTATGTACATACACAAGAGTGGGAACTTTCAGCGTGCCATTCAAAACGAATACTTACTTGAGTAGTTTGATGGGACATTGCTAGATGGCGTTTTTGCTCTCTTCGAGGTTGTTTTGTAATTTTTTTGTGTTGCTAATCTCCTTTAATCCTTTTCTGGTAATCCACTAAGCTATACTGACGTATTGTTTCGTATTTAGTTTTTCCAAATATGAATTGTTGATCTCAAACCTATGCATGCCAACATTTTCTAACAAGGAGCGATTCGAACGATTACATGAGTTGTAGAAATTAATATATTTTTCAAACGTAAATATATATTCAAGTATTGCAGTCGTATTTCGTTGGTGAGTGCGAACCCGGAGACCCAATGATGCAGAAGCATCACTAGGCCGCTAAGGTGTGGGTCACCATGCTGTATTGTTGCATTATCTTTGATTCTGTTTATGGTTTTCTCCAGACAGAGTAGAGCTACAGTGGCAGGCCCATACAAAAAAAAACGGACACACATTCGTTCATTTTGTATTTCACCAGATAGGTAAACTTTTTAAAATTTGTTTCTTAGTGCTTACAATATAGCACGCATCAGCTACAACAATTAAAATTTGCAATCCCAGTTGTTGGATCAATCAGTCAGGGTAAAAAAAATTACACGTGTTGTTACTCCCACATACGACATCAAAAACATACTACAGGGCCATCTACCGGAAACACACCGAACGAAAAAGTAATGAGCTACGGAACAACTACATCACGATATAGAAATTCATCATATATACAACTTCCCAACATCAAATATTAAGCCGTGGCCCGCCAGACATGATTACTTCACCTGATCAGTCGATCCACGACTCAAAGGAATGTATCTTTTGTTAATTCATTCCATCACATTGATATCTTTAAATGCCTTTGTATTGCATTTGATTTAGAGAAGGTTGTTTACAAATCTGTAGGTTCGGTGAACTTATTCGTTAAAGCAATGGGTTTCTTTGCATAGTTTTGATGAGTGTTACGTGTTTAAATCGACTATTAAATAGTCCCAGTCACTTTCTCAGTAGTTTATGTTTATATCAATGGAAGATAACTATTATCTAATAATAATTGGACAGGTTTAAGTAGACGCGAATGCAGTTGGTTAGTTCGAAATACAATTTAGTGTAACCATCCAAATGGGTGTTGGATCACGCGAAGGGTCAGACACACACACAGACAGACATCGACGACAAACTTATAACACCTCTCTCTTCGAGTCGGGGGTTAAAAAAGTAACTTGAAACAAATTATTTGTCCCTCCTTTTAAGAAAATTTCAAAGTCAGAAGAATATGAAATATAGAATGCCATTTGCTTATAGATAAGTAATTTTGTAAATTGCGTTCTAAATATTTTGAAATTTTACCATCTTTTAAATGTTAAACTTATTCATAATATTCTAAAATAAACATTTAAAAAAATCTCACCAAGCGACACAACCTGTTGACGAGATAAATTTGTTGACATTTAACTAAATATCTACTTTTACCAACTTAAATATATTTAAAAGTATATTTACTTCAAACACAAAATCTTATTATCTAATTAAGTACTTATGAAGCAACTGCACCGCGCGAATGGAGATTGCCTCATAGCCAGGGCTGTATACTACCATGAGGTACGTCGGGGTTCCACCGATTTCCTTTCGAGAGGGCACCTGGTTCCCCGGCTTCTAGTACCCGAGACGGTGTGCGGTTTTTAGTCAGTTCGAGTCAGACATAACAATCGGTGGTATCCGAGGGGATATCCGTACAAAAAAAGGACTACTCAACCTGATTCTTAAAGCGCGTGTTGAAATATTTTAGGTCACTGTTGAAAAATAATTCGGGATTTCCCTTTGTAACATTTAAGTACCTTTATATGTCTAAATGTAAGCGTAGTGAATAATATATATAGGGTTTTGCAGGGAATTCGGGCGTTTTGTGTCCCTTTTTTAAAAGAGGAGGGGGAGTGGCGGGGTGGGGGTAGAGTTGATGAGTGGTTTAGGTAGCGTGGGCCACCTCATTACTGTTACCGCCAATGTACTCAAGCAATACACGTGCGTGTTAATATTACACACCTAAAGTATGCCTCATAGATAAATTCCCGCATTACATGGAGAAATGATTGACTAAACCACACAACCATTTCTTCTGGGAACCAAACTTACGACCTCCGAGTTATTAATCAGACTCATTACTAGACTAATAGGCACGCCCGTCAAATATGAAGAATGTAGTATGAAATATGAATGTATGTAGTTATGTTTTGTTTAAATTCGATAGATGGTGTTGTTCGGTCTTCTGAATCGCGTCAACAAAGCACTTGTCAGTCAGTCTACTGTCTACATGCAAATTTCTCATACTACATCGTTTATACCTGCTTTGCTAGTTAGTATGGTCTCAATACCGAGTGCAAAGAAGGTAACAACTTAGATTTATGTATATACTAGCTGAAGAGGCAAACGGTGTTTTGCCATAAAAATAAAAAAAAATATTTAGGAGTAGATCGCAGAGGTATCACTTCGTTGTCCGTCTGTCAAACCTTTATTTCTGTGGTTCTTTACGTCTGTGGTTTAGGAGATGCAAAGGCATAACATATTTAATCATCTGTCCTAGGAATTGATCCCACAGCCTCAGTCTTACTAGTCAGAGTCACTGATAGAGAGCCATTAGGCCCGTCAAATATGAAAAATATAGACGTCATCATCTTTCTAGTCTTTATTATTCCCTAGGTTATTCAGGATCGGCTACTAGTTCAACTATGGTTGGGTATGTGCCTCTGGTATTCTCATTCACTCAGTGAAACATACCGCAAGCGCTGTTTCATACCGGTTTTCTGTGCTGCCGTGGTATCACTCCGGTTGAATCGGCCCATTTGTGCCAAAGCGAAGTTGTCAGTGTATGTCTTTGTTATTATAAAATTACTTATGTATAAACGAAGGGCATTCTATACTTGATATTCTTCCAACTTTGAAATTTTCTTAAAAGGAGTCATATATAATGTGTTTCAAGTTACTTTTTTAACCCCCGACACTGTGTCTGTGTGTGTCTGAATGTGTCTGTCTGTCTGGAGTATCATAGCTCTCAAGGGAATGGACCATCATAGCTCTCAAGGGAATGGACCGATTTCGATGCGGTTTTTTTGTGTGCTTAACAAATAAACGAATAAGCAAACGTATGAGACGTAACAAGATAATAATGTATTAATTGACTCCGACCTGTGATAAATGATGTCAAATTCCGTAAGTAATAGCTTTTTCTAAAATATATAAACACTTTAATGTAATAATGTATATGAGTGTTAAGTTAGTTAATAAATTGTAGGTTTAGGTTAAAAAATCTGGAAGTAAAAGTGTGTGTGCGTGTGCATGTTTCAGTAGCGAAAAATGACTGGAGTTTACTCCAAAAGTTTAATATTCATATTTATGTGTTTTATCGTTGATAAGTATGTAAGTAGGTACTTGAGGTAAAGGCGCTAGCGCAGTAAAACACGTCCATTCTTTAATATGCTTACGTATATTATGTTACAACCATTATGACAACGGTGCTTACATAGTAACAAATAGGACTAAACCAGTAATAGCCAGTTACGCCAGGTACCCGTCATTTATTTATTTTATTGTAAAGTGCGCAAAGGAACATAACGCTTCATCAACAACCCTTAATGTCCCATTGCTGGGCTCGGGTCTCAATTATACTTGGGCACGCCGTTATTGCGGCGGTAAGACCCTTTATGGAGGATTGGATACAATAGGGGCTACATTTTAATTATTTTAGCTGATGCATTCTATGTTGTAAACACTAAGAAACAAATTTTAAAAAGTTAACCTAAGTGGTGAAATTAAAGATGTTCGATTGTATGTAAGTTTTTTTTTGTATGGGCATGCAGTAACTCTACTCTGCCTGGTGGAAAGCATAAACAGAATCCAAGAGTGGTGGTCTCCTCTCTCTCTCCCTTTGTGTTGTGTTATTGTGTTTGACATTCTCCCGCTAAGCAAGCACTGCCCTAAATATTTAGAAACATTTCTGTTTTGTTTACCCCTTTGAATGGTTTCAAATATTTATACAAATGTTAACTGTGGGATCAAGTTATTTAATAGTTACGTGACATTCTGCTTTCCGTTTCACAAACATGGTATTTCCATAACTTCCTCTATCCGATCAGTTTCAAGTTTCCACAAACTTTCCCACGTATTGATGCATTTTTATTGATATAATGATGTACCCCTAGTCGATTTCGGCCACCTGAGACTAGCCACGTAGAAGATATTATAGTATAAAAGCATATGCGCAAATATACTTAGGTGCACTCTTTGATCCGTCGCTCTCATAATCAGATGGGATGGTTATTCGACACGACCGGGGAGATATCAGGCGCTGGACTGACAGCTTTACATACTCTGCCAGACACGGGGGTAAGACACCCACTTCCAAACTCCGCGCTGTTATTGTCTAACAAAACAAAATAAATTTCAACTTAATCATTTTATTTCCTTTTTGTTAAAAAAGACGCGGAGCATTTTACAAACATACATGAAACGCACATCAAGAATATCCAGACTCACAAAAACAATTACGGACTACACAAAGTGTTGTCCCATGTAGGATTTGAACTCATAACATTTCGTGCAGTATAAATATATGAAGTAATGGCGACCGCTTAACCCACTAGGCCTGCCGTGTAAACAATTAACTCCAAAACAGTTTTTTGGGACCTTAGCATCAAATCCAGGACCTCATGATTCCATGATATAACCACGCTTTGAATAGAAGAGGTGATGTCACCACACGGTAAACAAATTGCCGAGTATAATAAATACGAAATGAAACTGATTAAACAAGTGTTTGGTTGAAACACCGTTCGATAACATAAATTACAATTTTCCACAAATATATTATAGAAAGAAAAGCCTACTTACGTACGGCTTATTGTAATATATATATAAATCTATAGTCACGACTAATAAGAATAGCTTTCGATTGATTATGAAATGAGGTTTTTATCAAAATATATAATTATTAGTGGAAAAACCTATGTTATCGCTAAATAGCTAAAGCTAGGTAATATTTTTGAGCCATAAGCATACGTCATCTGTATTATAACTTGATATTATTTTACAGCAAATGGCTTACCTATGTAACTATCCGTGTTGACGTAACCATAAAGAAACGAAGTATCAACCCTATTTATTCCATGGCTATTGTACGAGGCGAAGCGTATATAATGTGGAAGAGGCACGCTTCGGCACGAATGGGCCAGCTCGATCGTAGTGAAACAGTGCTTGCGCTGTGTTTCACCGAGTAAGTGAGGATACCCGAGGCCCATACTCAACCCTCACCCCCATCCTCCGCCCATACCCCAAAAGCCGGCAACGCACTTGTGATGCCTCTGGTGTTGCTTGTGTCCTTAAGCGGTTGTAATAGCTTACGTAGGCGATAGACAATACGTCTGCTCGTTTGCCTATTCATTAAACAATCATAGCTAATAAAGAAATTAGCGGTGGACACAAAGAACATCCAGACTCAGAAAAAGTGCGTGTGTACAAAGTACACATGTCAGAAGTGAAACTTCTTAGCTCTCTCCCACCGCTCGCTCCATGGCACTGTGCGTGATACGACAATCGCTCTATCTCACTTTTTCTCTCGATCTTTCTCACTTGCTTGCTCCCTACTCTCACTCCATCGCTAGTTGCTTCATGCTACGTTCGCCCTGTCTTACTCTCTCTCAATCGGTCTCGATCGCTCTCTCTCTCTCTTTTTCGACACTTCCGTTGCATACTTGCGTGACGTTACATTTGTAAAAATTTTACCCTCATGCGCCTAAAGAAGTTTCACTTCAACAATAGTTTGTGGATCACACAGCGTCAAGAGCAGTGATCGCTTAAATGCTACCCCATTCTTGCGAGCTTGTTCGCCATAGCATAACATGAAAAGTGCCAAAACGCTTGGATCCGTTCTATTACAGACCAGTATTTTGTTAATGTATTCAGTGCTACCTAGGCTTTATCTAACACTGTAATAAAAAGAGTTTGTAGAACATATCAATAAAACTGTGTATTGAGCTATATAAATAATGACAATACTAGTTTAAAAAGTAGCAACACCTTGTACTAGACAATGATTTCAATAGTTATAAAAAAAATAATATTACGAAAGCAACATTTAGAGTAATATGAAATTAATGTAAGGTGAAAAATACGAACTGATCTTTTACACAAAATCATTATTCTGTGTGGTTTGACAATTATTACGTTTTTTCGGTATAATATGGAGGCGACAGACTAGACTGGTAATCAAATATAGTGCCAAATATTAAGCGAGTAATTGCTAATATTAACGTGAGACACAAGAGACAAGCGTGTTGTTATTTTTTGGTTATGCTTGGAGTTGAGCTTTCGATAACCTCTTTCACTTGGTAAAAACCGACGAAATAATTGCTTAGCACTGCTTTTCAGGAAGGACATCATGTGTCCGTCTCCGGTCAAGCCGGTCCAAATATGTATGATTGACTCACGATTAGTCCCAAGACGTAATTAAACAATTAAGCCCACAATGTTATCGTAAAAGCCAAGAATATTAACGTTGACTGCACAAATAGCGTACTGAATTATGCGGTCATCTCGTCGTGTGTGGTTGAAGTTTATACATAAGTAATTTTGTTTGTATTTGTCCGTCGTTGTACGTTGATGATGTAATAATATCGCGGTCTCGTACATCCAAAAACTCGCATTCCGTATTTTCTAGTGTGGAATAGCACATGGTTGCACATATTTGCACCTCGCGATCGACTGGAAGAAAACGAGCCAACAGCGGTAAAGTCTCAGTGCTAACCGTCCTATATGCCTTGCACAAGAAAATTAATGCAAGTCATTGGCCTTGTAACAGCTTGCGACGGACAGCTCCAATAGTCGCTCTATCGGGGCCATACAAGAGCACCATAGCAAATAGAACTCCAATAAGTAGCTCCATATATGATCTGTAGTGTATTAACGTTAAGTTTTTATCACGAGAGAGCGACGCTTCGTCATGCAGCCAGCCCAGGCTCGACTAGTGTGATGCCGCCGAGTTAGTCAGTACACCGGAGGACCACACCCTAACCCTTCCCCCCATTTCACTCCCCATCCCCCAAAGGCCGGCAAGATACTTGTGTCGCCTCTGGTGTTGCGGGTGTCCATGAGCAGCAGTAAAGGAGATACGTCTGCTCGTTTACCCACTAAAAATAACATGTTTTGATAGATGATAAAAATTAACTAGTTTGACTAAGGTATCATATATCCTATTTCAGAGTAGACTAGAAGAAAGAAAATGAACAGACTAGCGACTTCATTCGACGGTATTAAAGAATACGTTGAACATGTAAATAAGAGTCAAAACTTCTTAACTATGACAAACTATTAATTTATTACAATAACTACCATTTTGTATCCAGGCGTCAGTAAGAGTATTTATTAATTTATTTAACTGTCTCTGGAACTAGCTACCATTTTATCCAGGCGTCAATAATACTAGTTTTGCATCAGACGACCATGAACAATTGCAACCTATGATAAACTGAAGACCATGTAGAGCTGATAGCGCTAAGGATACCTGAAAATATGTAGGTAATAGTATGGGCAGAGGCCGCTTGCAATGACGTGGTGATCAAATATAGAAAGACACATCAATCAAGCCCAGTTACAGGAACCGACGACCTAAGATAAGTGAGGAGACCTGACCCCACATAAGGGAAGGAAGCAAGAAGAAGAAGATTATAACTGTCGTTATTTTCATTGTTGTACTCCAAATAGAAGTAGTGTCTAGGTTTCTGGAGCGACAAATTCCAAATACGAAAATTAAAGGATAATTATGTCACTATCAAATAATAGTTATTTGTTATACAAGGGTGCGAAGTTGCTTTTAACCACGTGCTCAACTTTAATGACTGAGCGAGCGAAGAATTCTAAAATTGAATCACGAGCGCAACAGGTGATAAAAAAATTAGTATCCTGCGCGTTAGGAATCAGAAGAGCACGAAGTGAAAAATCTTTGCACTCGAATGCCATGCGTAACTATTCATCCCTCCTCAGCAATGAAATGACTAATTGCAAAAAAAAAACATTTACAATCACAAGTTTTATTTCAGTTTAGGTATTAATATTTATTAGGTACTATATTACGATAGGTAAGTATTACAGAATAATCTATAAATTACTTTGAATAATACTTAGGTATAATAAAGAAAAATTGAAAGTAACGTTGGTACAGTCACTTAAGTTGTGTGTAATATTTTTTTGTATGGTGACACGGCGAAGAAATAACAGGTTTTTTTAGCATATTAATATGAAATATGTCACTTAGACTAACCTGAATAATAATAATAATAATAAATATTTCGGACATCTAACACACAACGCCATCTAGTCCCAAACTAAGCAGAGCTTGTATTATGGATACTAGACAACTGATATGAATACTTATATACTTATTTTTTTGTAAATACATACATATTATACATAGAAAACACCCAAACTCCAAAACAAATATTTGCAGATCATACAAACATTTGGTCCGACCCAGGATTCGAACCCGAGACCTCATGGACAGCAGTCGCGTATACTACCACTGCGCCATCGAGGCAGTCGCATTTTGTTAGGTACTGTAATGTTGGTGTTAGTGGCTTGTGTACTGTTTTTCGTTAAACTATTTGTCATACCTACTGTTGTACCGATTCATCGGATTCCCAAATGAGGATTCAGATTTCAAATAAACTTCCTCATCGATTCATTTTAGGTTTTTCACTTGTTTTCAAGTTTCTTGTTTTCAACATAAGGTGCTAACAATTCAACGTCAATAAATAAATATTTGGGACATCTAACACACGCCATCTAGTCCCAAGCTAAGCAGAGCTTGTGTTATGGGTACTAGACAACTGATGTAAATACATATATACTTTTTTTTTTGTAAATACATACATATTATACATAGGAAACATCCAAACTTCGAAACAAATACTTGCAGATCATACAAACATTTGGTCCGTCCCGGGAATCGAACCCGAGACCTCAAGGACAGCAGTCGCATACGCTACCACTACGCCATCAAGATAAATTAAGGAAAAAGTACACCAAGAAGTTTCCGAATCTGAATTTTTAACACATTAAAAACGTTGTATGATAAATGCGTCCCCGTGGAGGTAGAAGTAAATAGGTTTAATAATGATTTGAATTCACAAACTCAGTGCACACAATGTTCTAAATTCAATTTAATTTATCCTCTAACGGATAAAAACGGCTCTTGCACTCAGATATCGAAGAGCAAAAATACTCTTTCCGAGATGGGGGGGATGAAAAATACATTTAGGTACTTAATTCATACTATTATATTATAATTTTGACAGTAACTGTCTGTTTATTTTTCACGACTAAATCGCAGCACCGATTTCAATGACATTTGGCATTGGGGGTATTCCAATGCCAAATGTCGTTAATTCTTGAGGAAGGACATAAGCTACTGTTGACAATACATGAGAAAAGCAAAGCAACGTCATGTATTACCTTAAAAAATAGAATACCCTTTCTAAGGAGTAGACGGGTCTATGTGCACCAAGGAACTGTTACAGGCTGTTGCTGAGATGTGTATTAAATTTTCTGTGCGAACCCGAGTCGAGTCGCTATTAAACCAATAATTAATACATTTATATTACTCTAAACTATAATACTACTATCGAAAGTTCGCATCACCAACATTTCGTTATGGGCATACAATAATGAGTTGTGAAATGAAAACTTATACTTTATAGAGTTTCAAATGCACTGCCGTTCTTTGAGTCCTCTCTCCAGAATAAGGGGGAGAAGGTTTAGTAGTAGTAACCTCACTAATTTGGTGAAAAGCCAAAAAAGATCGCTTAGTCCCGATTTTTTGTATGGTACATCACTCCCTTCGAGAACAGCCCATGGCTCCCAACAAATGAATATAATACCATAGTTAGAGTTTTCTAAAATTATCCTTATATCAAATAAGTTAGACTCTAATAACATATTAGCAACATGACGCCGTATTAATGTCAAGTTTTTAGTTCTATTTATATATTCTATTTAGTTTAGTCGTATAGTGTGAATTTGCTGTGCCATATTTGAAATGTATCGTGCATAAGTATCTACCTAAGTCCACGAATAATTCAAAATTGTAATATTGATGCGAAACTATCAAATTTACTAGGCGCTCATAGCCCAGTTGCACTCGGTGATTAGAAACATTCATCGAGGGTAAGCAACGATGGCGCAGTCAGTACCTGGATGGGCGACCGCTGGTGGCATGTTACCATGAGCGTCTCTGTGATTCGGAGGTCACGTTAAGCAGTCGGTCCCGGTTGTTATCATACGATAACAGTCGTGAAGCTTAGTTGGAGGCCTTCGGGCGGCTTAAAAACATCCAACGGCAAGATTTACGTAGCCACAACGTATTCTTGTCAGTCCCCAACCCGCACTTGGCCAGCGTGGGGACGTATGGCCTTAACCCTCTCCTGAGAGGAGACCCGAGCCCAGCAGTGGGACATTATGGGTTGTTGTTATATCAAATTTATCTTTATTTACGACTATTTGACTACACGGTTGGCCTAGTAGTTTCAGTGGTCGCCACACCGCTCCCTACTGCGCCAAGTGTTGTGGGTTTAAATCCTACAAGGGACAACACTTTGTGTGATCCATGAATTGCTGTTCTAAGTCTGGGTGTGCTTTGTGTCTTCCGTTTCATGTATGTTTGTAAAGATCCCCGTGACACAGGAATATATATTCCTAAAAAAAATCATAGAAAATTAACTTAAAAATTAAAATTATTCTTTTCAAAATTTTAATACTTTCAGATAATTTGTGATAGTTACTTAATCGGTATAATTAATTTAAGCGCCTAATGGTTTTATTCGTTTTTAGATAATTTAGTTCTTAGTCCTTTAATAAATAATACATATTTAAGACCCCGACTACTCTTACTACATTTTTGTTGGATGGGTTTTATTTACCGATAGGTATGTATGTTCATTCTTATACTACATATAGATTTGCAAATCGCAGAATCTTCATTAGTAAATTGTAATTAAAAGTAATTTTATCTTTCACATTAATAATTAACTAGTAGATAATGTGGGCAAAAAACTATAAATAAAAATAAATTTACATATACACCTATTACCTAACCTTACAAGTAAAATATTTCAAATAATTAAATTGACATCGAAAATAAAACCAATCCCCCTGCCTGTTGCTTACGATTCACAGACTAAATTCTCAAAACGAAAAAAAAGGAGTCTGGTCTCGCCCCAAAAAAAAACTTAGTTTAAAGAACGTTGACCGTGTAAAACCGGTTTTAAGCCTGTAATGTACGCAGCCCTCAGCTGTTACTGACGAAGCTATCCTTTGTATTCTTATCATTATCACTGATTGAGTTGTTCACTTGATATTAAAGGCAAAGGTGTGTTACCGGAATGAACAGTCAGTCCGCGGACGCGCTTCCGTACGCACCTGTCGCATTCGAGGCACGACGTCGTCCCCAGTCGCACGTGTACGAAAATGTAATTATTTCAAATATCGAATGAAATCGACTTACGCAAATGTTAAAAAATTAAAATAAACAATCTAGTGTAAATAATCAATTGTATATATATATAATTTCGTTATATATCAGTGTTTAAGTGTGTGTAAATAACAAAAATATATTGTCAAAATATTTTTTGAATATTGTAAAATCCTGTGATATTAGGATATAAGGATTCGAGTTGAAGCACAACTGCAAGTAAGTACACATTGTTATGTTTTTTTTTAGTTTAGAATGCATGCACGGTTCCATTTTAGAGGCATGAACAAAAAATATTGTACATTGTATTAAGGCGCGGGTGAAATCATCTTTTTTTTTAATGATTAAGTGTTTGTGGAGACGAATATTTTTAAAACTTCTATTTGATACATTTAATTTACTGTCGAACTAATTTATAGACAGTTTATTTTCTGGATGTACACTGCTTTAAACATATTCGAAGTACAGTAACAAAAATTTAATAAAATTCTGCTCAAATTATATTCACAGAATTAATTTATTTTTTAAAATAATTTGATAATGGCATATTATTCCTTTACAATATAAGTTTCTTAGTTGTTTATGAAGAAAAATTACGTGTTAATAACTATGTATCAATAAGTATTATTATTCCGTTCTACATATCTATACCGGCACACACCGGCACATATTATCGGTCTTTGTTACAGAACCGAAACAAATTAAGTTTTCTAATGCATACCGTACCAAAAATTTTGTCTAAATAATATAATAGTACGCGTAACCAGCACCTTTTGCTTTTTTGCTTTGTTTTTTTTTATACTGGCATCATAGAATAGCATCAAGTTTTTATCAAAAGGCGGCAAAATTCTCGGCATTCGATTTTCAAATTTCGCTTATGTTTTTTTAACAAATAAAGGACCTCTGTATTTTCTTTTAAATAAATGTCATGGAATTAAAAGCATATATTTTTATTATGGTCCAGCAATTTTACTTTTTAATTTGTTACGACATTTATTTATAAATACATTATATAGAATATTAGCAGGTAATATCGTCAATCGTAAACTACATTTTACACAATAAAATATTAAGAAAACAATTATGTCTAATCGGCATTGCGCCTCAGTGTTAACGTGCGTATAGAAAAGTCTGAGGTTTCCCGTTTCTGAGTCTCAGCTAATCATTTTGTTTATTTTTTTAAATTTAAAATATGGTGGATAAATGCTTTAGAAAACATTCTTTATGCAAATTTTAACGCGAAAGTTATTGTTAAAATATTTTAGGGCTACTTCAAATTATTTAATTAATTAAACTTAAGTAAATATATTTTTCGTATTGTTTGGCACTTAAACTTTCTCTAAAACAAGCTTTTGCCGCTTGACAATAATTTTTCGGGTTAGTATAATGACACTCACCAATAATGTGGCTTTCTAAAGGTAAAATAATGTTCAATATCGATTCACTAGATCCAGAGTTTTTGTT
This sequence comes from Hyphantria cunea, assembly GCA_003709505.1. Classification (NCBI taxonomy): domain Eukaryota; kingdom Metazoa; phylum Arthropoda; class Insecta; order Lepidoptera; family Erebidae; genus Hyphantria; species Hyphantria cunea. The sequence continues at coordinate 66,834 of PKRV01002720.1, forward strand.
AAAGTACCTAGTAACTTTACCTCTTTATAATATTGGTATAGAGAAACAACAATCTCACGATTGTTTCTGTCGATTTTCTCAATTAATATTTCTGAAATAAAAAGGAAACCGTTTGCTACTCCAGACTGTAAAATAATCTCGATTTAGTCTGAGATCTGTAGTATCAAATATCCGTCCAGTAGTGAAATCGTCTAGTTGCTGAAAAACTTCCAACACTAACACTAATCTCGAAAAATAATCACTTATTGATAACGTGAATACAAAAATTGTCAGGCAGTTATTAAATTATTAACCAATAAAAACTTAACGAAGATTTAATTAATGTTCTCATTAAAAACTGATGTTGGTATTCTCGATTCGTTGTCGATTCAAAATATTATTATATAAAGACATAAAAAAACTTGTCTATGATAAAAATATCGTCTTTATCAGTATTAGTCTCAGAATAAACCTAACAGTTTTAGATTTTTTTTTTCACGAATCGCAAAGATATCGATTAATCAGTATGAGCGAGTCTTATTTGTTTAGAGATATTTTAAATGTCAAACACTCACACTTTTTTTTTTACTTTTTTTTTGTCTGAACAACGGCGAGTTATTGTGTTCTTAATAATATAACTTCAAGGATAAAATATTTATGCATTGCATTTGTTGACTTTTTCTTTGTAAAACTAATTCCAGTAACAAAATTTGAAATAGTTTACGTTGACTGTAACTTAAAGGTTTCGAAACGGTTACTGAAGTAATTAAACTAATTTTAAAATAATTTACTTAAAGTATTTAGTAGGATAGGTGTTTTTATAACATTAAATTCCAGTCATCATGAAGCACTTAAACCTTATAGGGTTCAAATTGACTACCCAAGTGTGCTAATATTTTACTGAAATGATTTACTAAACAAAAACAAATGATTTTCAAAATAATTTTATATTTTAGCAATGCTCAACAGCCTTTCAACTGGCTGGACAAAGACTTTTCCTCAGAAAAGAGGTTAAGTTAATTTCCATCTTTGTTACTTAACCTCTAAAGTTACTGATCACTACCCCGCCGGTGTTTTAACACCCAGTGGAAGTAATTATCTTTAATTATGTCTCAAGTAACAAATGTGTAATCAAACTTACGCTTTCTTCTTTCTTTCTTATTCTTCTTCACCGCATGAGACTCGAAACGTATAAAATGTAAATGCTAATTTGTACCCTTCGCGGCACTTTATGGATGTATGATGGAATAACGCGAAAAACACATTAAAATAATATTCGAAGAAATTTCTATAATATGTCAAAATTTGAGCTCAATTGGAGTAGAACCATAAACAAACCAAAATTACATTTTTATACACATAGTTTGAATACATCAGTTGTGTAGTCCCTACAGGTGTTTGTCTGTGCCACATCCTCATGTCATAGTTATTTTTTTATGTAAATAAATATGGGATATATGATTAAACTTGGGTACAATTGACAGCTAAATTCAATTCCAAATTTGACTTTAGTAGCGGTAAAAGTTCAGTGGCTTAGCCGTGATTGTGTAACAGACAGAAAGACAGAGTTACTTTCGAGTTAATTTAATTAGTAGGAATGTTTCTACATTCTACATATCCTTCTAATAATAATGTTTCTTAAAATGTTTATGCCAGCATCTCAAACAAAACTGTCAGTGTCCTTTAGAGAATTTTATGTAATTTACGTAATTGCTTACAGTAAAATGTAAACATGTGTCATAATGTTTTAATTTAATGGTCGCGGCAATTTATAAATTACACTCTAATCTTGCCAAAAAAGTTTAGTAAATCGCCGATTCACGTTCAAAAACTATTTTTTCAACTTTATTTTCTTAACAAACATTAACGTTTAGAATTTTGTAAGAATAATTATTCGTAACGAGTTTTCAAGTGAACCGTTTATGTTAGTAAATGAGTTATCGTGAGAATCGCCTTTGTCGCCGCATTCTTGACAGGTAGATTATAAAAAAAACCTAGTAAGGTTTTGTAATCTTCGTGTTGACACATCCAAAAATCAACACAAGGTGTGTTGATTTTTGGATGTGTCAAAATATCAACATAATTGAAAACTTCTTCATTACTTAGTGGTCGTTTCCATGGAGTGCCTTAAGTGCATCATTGGACTGTTAAAGACTGTTGTTGATACATCTATTTGTATTGTACTCTTCAGCCTTTTCCAAACAAGTTTGAAACATGCTTTTAATTTACTACGATAAGGCTGAAATTTTACTTTTCACGCCTCAATAACACAAGTGCTAGATGATGAGACTTGATATGTATCGATTTGTATTTATGAAGATTTCCTCCTTATTAATATCATCCTTATAAAAGTAAAAGAATGCAATTTTTTCCTTCCTTTTTTGGTTAACGGACTCCGTAGTGAGGTGACGGTTGACGTGAGTCCACGGTTGCCTGGAAGAGATTGCACGTTGAGTGATACTGCGTACGGAATTGTAACGACCTGAGTTGACGTAACTGGTTTATCGAGTATTCAGCAATGGGTTCGGTGGTCAACTGGAATTATACCTGTTAGGGTAAAGCCTTTTGGCTTGAAATTTGGCTTTGAATTGAAAGTAATATTTGATATCATTGTATTTAATTTAAATGGAATGGTTGATCGATTGGTAAGTGTAGATTTATGTTACACTAGCGAACCGGCCCTTCACGGAAGTCTTTGAAATTATCGGATATTCTCCACTTTAATATGCGTGTATTACATATATACACATTTAAACCTTACTCTGGAATCACTCTATCTGTTACTTAAAACTGTATCAAAATCTATTTAGTAGTTTCAACTATCTAAGCCAACAGACAGTAGAAGCGACTTTATATTATACTATGCAAAGATTTTTTAAGAAGCTTCTAAAAATAATTAATATCAAATGACTCCTGTGCCTTACCATTTTTCATCAATTGAGCACTTAAATGCTTAGGAAAAATATCAAAATGTCAAGATTTGTTATAAGGTACGATCATCATCATCATCAGCCTATCGCAGTCCACTGCTGGACATAGGCCTCTCCAATTACACGCCACTTAGTTCGATCTATGGCTTCTCGCATCCAGCTCCTGCCAGGTACGATCATTTCACCCCATAAAGTACTCATGCAAAACAACCAAACATCGTACTTTGTGTAATGGAAATTAACGCGTGAAAACCATAACATAATTACCGTTGAATGTCAACGAAAAACGTGACTCGCTGTAATGAAAATTTATAGAACAGTTATGTCGTATGGATGCCATTTAAAAAAATCACCGTATGTCAGAAACAAATACGTCATTTTTAGAAATAACAATGTATATTGTTTGAAAGATAAACGTATACCTATATATGTAGACTCCTGATCGTCAATATTTTAGACAATAAATAGTGTTTATAAATATCACCTTCAAAATGATAGATCCGCTGATTCTTTCTTTATAAAAATGTTAAATTAACAGTATAACATTATTCATATTGTACATTTACTCGTAAATATATAAAACGTACATTAAACAACGTGTTTCGGTGTAGGTTGCATTTAACCGCGTAAAATTTCTGACAGGTGCAGAATACAAAACCATAACCAATATTTTGTTTTTTTTGGATCGATAGAACTAGGCATAGAATACATTGTCCGTTTTAAGTAATTTAATTTTATTACGAGATATACGAGTATATATATATATATATATCTTTTAGCTTTTTTAATACACAAGAAGATTTATTCGAAATGCTGCAGACATGTGACTGGGAAAGTTAATTTCGTTCGTCAAGAGACCATCGCACGGGTGTGTGGTGAATGTTTTCAAAGCAAAATTCATGTAATCGTAACATATCCGATAACTGGTGCGTTTTGTAATAAAACTTTATGGCAACTAATGTTCGCAATCATGGGTGAAACACAATATTATCGTAATGCGTAAAAAATGTTGTTATCATTTCTTATACTGTGTGAACTTTAGCCGTTATATCTGCATAAAACACTTAAGATATTTTTTGTATCTAAAAGAAATGTTATTTTTACTGTTTGCAAAGTAGGATTTTTTCATTCATTTGACACAGGAGTCACATAACATTATTTTTGAGTCTTGTTTTGATGAGATGGCAACCAGCCTGATCAGCTATTTCTGCCAACGTCAAGTGTTTAACGTCTTCAATTCCACGTCTTTGAATACTCAAGTCTTCGTCTTGATGAAATTAATGATCAAAATTATAAAAAATGTGGATGACATGAAATGGGGACCGTCTTTCGAAAAAACAAAAAAAAAATATTTTTGAGTCTCTGAAAGTTCTAAAACATGTCAGATAGTATCAGTTTAGTTGTCAGCTATCAAACAACTGTCAAATATGTCAGTAATAGTTTGCTTACGAAACTGGTTCCACGTTTATGCTTTGTGGTACGAAAAGTTCCATTCGAGTTTTGTCAATTATTGTATTTATAAGGCAATTTTTTTTCTAATAGATAATTAAACTTCAGATACAGATTGTTCTTCTGCAAAATGTCTTTTAGCGATGGAATAGAGTAAATTTCGCTCCAACAATTTGCCACTTTCTGTTATAAAGTTAAAACACAAGTATTCGGTATTACTTATAATCGTCTAAGTTGCCAACGTGAGCATTATTCAGCTAACCCAGCTGCTGTAGTCATTGTTAAAGAAATAATGAAAAGGTTTATTGGAACACATGTGTTTGCGCAGACATAGTACCGACTCATTTCGAATTTTCCTTTAACAGCAATAATACTGTTATTCGTCTTGATGACGTAAAGTCTGTCATCGGAAGACGATAATTGCGCAAAACGCAGAATCCTGTTTATGTGATACTAGTGACAGGCACGGAATTGTGTGATTGACCTTACAGTATGTCCAAAACAGTTTATGGAAGTCCTTATACTGAAGACATAGTTTTTTATTTATTTATCTTTATTGTACACACTTAACAGATGGAAAAAAAAAGAATTACAACGTACAAATCTGATAATTGGCGGTCTTATCGCTCATGGCGATCTCTTACAGACAAACTTTTTACGGATAATTTGGTGACACTAATAAGGGTACTGGTACCCTTATTAGTGTCACCAAATTATCCGTTTATCGAACAGATCTAAGATTTGTGCACCCTACTACTGGTAGTAGGGTGCACAAATCTTAGATCTGTTCAAATGTGAATATTTACAAAAAAAAAACAGCAAATTTAATTACGTAAGATTTGCCTGACAGTTGAATTGTAGTTAATTCTGGAAATCTGTCAGGACACAAAGATATATGTTGTTTTAAAGAAGTCTTTGTATTTTTAATTATTAATAAAGCATTCTTAATCAGGCATTTTATATACAACGTAAGATCGTATTTTTTGATGATGGACCGGCTAATCGTTTAGGATCTTCGGTTGGTTAAGGAAACTGTCAGGAGTGTGTGGTGGAGAACCATCCTGACGCCCGGCCTCAGTTATCCTACTGGAGCCCGAGCCATGTGATTTCAGGTCTTTACCGAACCAGTACCAAACGTAACCAGTCTCTATCACAAAGTATGCTAAAAGCTTCCCTCTGAGATAATAGTAGCCTGAGTGAGGAGTAGAAAGACGAATCCGCTTTCTATTCATATATCATTACCTATAAAATACATAATTCTAAGTAAGCCACGGTGAGTTAGATATTTGTTCTCAAAGTTTCTAGAAAATTCGCTGACAATTGTAATACTATGTTTTGATACGACAACATCTTGATACAAATGTAACAATAAACAATTGTGTTCTCATGGTATGAAGGCAGCAGTCAACTTGAAATGTCACGGCTTTTAAAACTCTCGAAAAATCCAAATTCAATCGACAAGGTTATGTTTGACCTTTCGTGAAACAAAGCATGTTCATTTTCGTATGTACACCTTTATTTTGAGAAATTTCTAAATCTGGTTTAGAGATAGGATGTTTCGATATTTGTTTTTGTCATTTTTATTTGTTTTTAGTCCATTTTTTTAAAAAAAAACTTTGTTCATATTGTTCTCATAACTAATGTTATTTTGTATATGCGGAAAATATTTATTAATTAATTGTTTATAAACAAGAACACCGTTACGTGAATTATGTAGGTAATCCTATCACGAGTGTTGTTCATTCATATGAGACGTTTTTGCGGTTTCGTCGAGATTCATATTAATAGGCCTTTCCTAGTTATTAAATATTTATAAATCTACTTCATCAACAGCTTTTGGCAGTCCGCTGCTGGACATACATCACTCTTTAGAAAGAAGGTCTAGATAGATAGATAGAAAACTCTGTATTTGCACACTATAATATTACAGTTCGAAGAGAGTACATAAAATGTGAGGCGGAGTGTACAAAGGACAGGCTTATTGCCTAAAGTAATCACTTCCGGGCAAACTTATTTGATTAGAAAACAGTTACAGTTCTAGAAATTATAATATATTATATATATATTAGAAACGATGCCAGAAAACCACGTTAATCAAACCGGTGTCTCGATTATTTTGTAGAACTTTTTTGGCATATCATTTTATTAATATTTTGTTTAGAACAAAATTGAAATAACAACTTAATTCGGTGATAGTTATAGTATATATAAATTAGTATAATCGTAATTCACATAACAGATAATTATTTGATTACAAACTGTTTTCTAATAATCATAGCTTCTAATTGCTGATCATATTATTTTTATAATCAATCGTTAATCACAATCTTAGATCGTGATCATAGCCAACTTTGCACTCAATGAAAGCATATTATTATAAATATTATTAGGATAATAACGCGCCTTTCATTAATTTGTAAGATCATAATATCTTTGTGGTTGATTAAAAAACAAATTGACATTTAAATAAATTAGCACTATATCACGAGTGAAATCATAAAAAACAGATAAAACGTTTAAGTATTTGAAGAAAATTGTTAACAAAATATTTTAAAACAAGTTTGACAACACTAACTTGAAGTAGGTAATAATGTTTGGTTCAGGAGATCGTTTTTTGTTTTTGCGAAAGACGGTCCCCATTTCATGTTATCCACATTTTTTTTTATATTTTTTATCATTAAATCCATCAAGACGAAGACTTAGAATTGAAGACTTGAAATACTAGACATTGGCAGAAATAGCTGATCCGGCTGATTGCCATATCATCAAAAAAAGAAGAATAATGTTTGGTTTGGACGCTGATAAACTTCATATATCTTAATCTTCTGGGCTACTTCCAGTCTCCACGGTTTTACTTCTTGTTTTTTGTTTGTATCTTTAGAAATACAATCGTTCTAGCCTTTTTATACCCTATGGTTTGATATTTTCAAAAGTCTTATTGTGTGTGCTATAATTTCTATTTTGTAGTCCCAATAGGCTTTGCGTTGATGACTCGGTCAGTCTGAGCAAGTCATTTTACATGTTTAGAATTACATATTTGTCACTATAATTCGAATCAAGTTTGTTTAACCGATAGTAATTGTAAGGAAAAAGATTGCTGTATAAATATTTTGCCTAAAAATTATCTATTACGAGATATAATAACAATGACCATTACTACGACTGCACTAAGAGGATTTGAAAAAAAACTATGTTGTTATATACATTTGAATATACAATAATTACATAATATGTAGGTATATTATATTGTTACCAGAAATGTTATTTTTAATAACACAAAGAAATAGTAAACAAGCTATTTAAGTAATTGTTTTAATACGAGAACTGTTTTTATTAATTTTCCTCGTAAATCTGATTTCTTCGAAATCTCAGTTAATTATTTATTTATAACAGAATAACACATCTGTCTTAAAATATTTTTAGGTTAAGTTTACAATTAATTTCGTTATTAGTCATTCGCACAGATTTAAAAATATAATAAACCATCAATGTATTGTTTTAAAATATATTAAATTTGTTATTGAAATGAAACTAAAATAAAACTATAGTAAAAATGAAATCAATATCATTAGAGTATAATAATATTCAATTTTAATAATGTGAGATTATATTTTTACGATTTTCGTGTTAAATAAACAAACAAAAAACACTTAAATCTAGAACAGAACTAAACTCGTCTTAAACGATTTGTATTTTAATTTTTTTTACTAATAAATGAACGGTAAACTTTAAAATTCGAATGACTCAAAAACTAAACGTCAGTGACGTTTAGTTTAAGAAGATAACGGACGGACTGGTTTAAAAGGCATTATCAGTGCGCAATATCCTTCTTTGGATACTTACTAATGCGTGCTACTCTGGCCTCTTTGGTTCGGAGTTTACTTACACCATCAATAGCCTCTAACAATCCACTGCTGGACATAGATCTCTTCAATGTACACCCGCAACACCAGAGGCGTCACAAGTGCGTGGCCGGCTTTTGGGGATTGGGATGGGGGAAGGATTGTGGTGTGGGCCTCCGGTATCCTCACTTACTCGGTGAAACACAGCACAAGCCCTGTTTCACACCGGTTTTCTGTAAAGCCGTGGTATCATGTAAACCGAAGCGTGGCTCTCCGACTATAGCAAACTGCCTGACCGATTGGTAAAGGATTTGTTTGTTTGGAGTGCTGTTATTCTGCAGTTTGATGCCACACCCACGAGATGAAAAGAGGCGATGACACTCTCTCCAATTTCACGCCACTTAGTAATACGCCACTCTGGCCTGGCTTATCTGTAGGATACAGATCTCTACCTATTAATATCTTTACCCTTTTTGGTGTACCCTAATACATATTTACACATTAACAAAATATTCCTTTTTTACCAATAACTTATATATAACTGATAGTTATATGAATGTCAAACATTAACATAAAAAATATCATATTTAAAATTCCACAAAAAACGGTTGAATACCAATAATTTTAACATTATATTTAGGAGTGACGCAATCCAAATGTGAGAATGATCAAAAATACTACTACTGCTAGCTGTTGCTCTTATTATTTTGGAGTTAAAGAGGTAGTACAAATTCCAAATTAACGGACTTTTTACTTTTGAATCTGAAATGCAACCTCGAGTCGAGATCTCGCGGGATTAAGTATTACAATCTCGCGAGTTCTCGGTATATTCTAGATCTTGGAATTACATTTCCATTCCCTTCTCTCGAGTTACGGGTGACCATATGCGGCGGTGGTCTCTTTTATCACGTGACCCACTTTGAATGATACAGCTTGATTGCCTCGTATGACTTAAAAATATTGTAAAACACATGAGTATAAAAAGGTTGTTACTTTAGATGTGCAAAATTTGTGCAAACGAAAAATTAACCATATATAATCTATTGTATTATAATTTGACAATCGATAACCTTGAAAGTAGACTGGAAAGGTCTTCAATGATCATCATGAATATTTTGCCGTGACAGCAATGTGATTGGTGCCAATTTTAGATCAGTATTACATAATTTTATAATGATTAATTATGTAAATTGCAGAAATATCATTCTTATTATGATTCAATAACTTTTAGTGACATTGCTTTTGTCATTTTTTATGTAAAAATCTTCTATAAAATAAATATTAATTGATCTTCGTTTGGAAGCGCATCGGCTGGAATGTTTTGATTAAGTATTTCTTTCAACTGATAGTAATAGACTCAAGAAGGACAGTCTAAAAGTCAGTTTTAGCTGCTACATTAAATCAGATTAACGAAAATAGCTAAGTAGATTCTTCTATCATAATTCTTCATTCATCAAGATTAGTACCTGGATGATAGAGCTTTTCGGTTTTTTTTTTTGGTAAGTTTTCTAAAATTGAATCCTAGCTAGATCGATTTATCGCTCCCGAAATGCTCTGAATACTAAACATGAAAATCGTTGCAGCAGTTTCCGAGATTCAGATTATATATATCATATATATATGTACATTCTATACTTACGCAAAAATAATAGTTACTATATGTCTACTGGATAATTATGGAGAAAACAAGTTGTACTTGGATGGGTATAAAGTGGGTTGTTCAACAGGAAAACGTATGTCGTGAGAAACAGCGTCCTAAGACGTTGACCCCATTGTATTGGACACGGTAGACGATGAATCAAAACTGTATCTAGACTCGACTAAGCACATCACATCACATTAACAACCTTCGTTAGTCCACTGCTGGACATAGGCCTCTCCTTGGCTCACCATATCTCGCTGCCCAGACAGATTGACATACTTTCTTTTTTCTTTTGTGTATGGTTCTGCAAATTTACTCTTCTTTGCCTGATGGAAACCATACACAGAATCCTAGCAGTGGTCACCATACTCATTGCGAATGCAGAAAATGCAACAATGTACCATGGTGACCCACTCTATGGCGTCCTATTGATGCTTATATATCATTGGGAAACGTGGACAATTACGGTTCGACTGGTCCATAAGTTTAAAGTCGCTCAGCGTGCAATGGAGAGGTATATGCTCGGCGTTTCTCTAAGGGATCGCATTAGAAACGAGGTGATCCGACAAAGAACCAGGGTCATTGATGTAGCCCACAGGATTAGCAAGCTGAAGTGGCAGTGGGCTGGCCACATTTGCCGAAGAACCGATAACCGNGCAATGGAGAGGTTTCTCTAAGGGATCGCATTAGAAACGAGGTGATCCGACAAAGAACCAGGGTCATCGATGTAGCCCACAGGATTAGCAAGCTGAAGTGGCAGTGGGCTGGCCACATTTGCCGAAGAACCGATAACCGTTGGGGTAAACGAGTTCTTGAGTGGAGACCGCGTCTCGGCAAACGTAGTGTAGGACGTCCACAAGCCAGGTGGAGCGATGATTTGCGCAAGACGGCTGGCAGGAGCTGGATGCGAGAAGCCATAGATCGAACTAAGTGGCGTGAAATTGGAGAGGCCTATGTCCAGCAGTGGACTGCGATAGGCTGATGATGATGATGATGATGATATCATTGGGCCTCCGGTCTCGCACTCATCAACGAAATAAGACAGTACGAATGCTGTCATTTTACGTTGGTCTTCTGTGCGAGGGTAGGACCTCCCAAGTGGAACCGGCCCGTTCGCGCTGAGATCAGCGCGTCTCTTCTACCTATTTTTGCTTCTCTGGGTGTGTGTTATGTGTATGAATATCATCTCTACCGAAAGACTTCTACTATTGGACATAGAACTCACTCGAGGGTCACCATAACGTTGGTCTTGTGCGCCCCAAAAATGTAGCCTATTATAATTTTTCTCTATATTATTATATTTAGGCGCATTAAAGCAAGTTGTTTGTTTAGAAATTAACTGGGAAAAAGTGCATTCTCGATAAACTTGTTTTATCTACATCTTATACGCGACTCCATATTTTTTTAAAGCAGGCAATTTAGGCAAGCAATTATTATTTTTAACCTACTTCAAAAAGGAGGAGATTCTATGTTCCACAGTTTGTATTTTAACAGTAAGGTTAGGTTATTACTGTAGGAAACCTACAGTGATGAATACATATCAAATATTTATTATTTAAATGTATAAATAGATGTGAATACTGGTTTTGATGACATAGCTTAGATAATATTCTAAAACGAATATTTTATTTTTAACTAAGAAATTGTTTGGCGGTGTTAAAATACGTTGTATTGTGAGTTGAATCGAAAATGTATCATTATACAAACGTTATATTTTATAAATAATAATAATAGTAAATATTTCGGACATCTAACACGCAACGCCATCTAGTCCCAAGCTAAACAGAGCTTGTGTTATGGATACTAGACAACTGATATAAATACATATATACTTTTTTTTGTAAAGACATACATATTATACATAGAAAACATCCAAACTTCGAAACAAATACTTGCAGATCATACACACATTTGGTCCGAGCCGGGAATTGAGCCCGAGACCTCAAGCACAGCAATCGCATACGCTACCACTATGCCACCGAGGCAGTTATAAATAAATATTTTTCAGACATCCAACTCACAACGCCATTTAGTTCCAAACTAAGCAGACCTTGTATTAAGGGGAACTAGATAATTATAAATACATATATACTTCTGAAGTTACACTTTATTCTGGCGAGTTAGGGACAAATGATGAGAGTACCTTAGTTTCTTTCGATTTTTACGATGCGCGTGCACACATAGCAATTATACATAGAAAACACCCAAACTTCAAAACAAATATTTGCAGATAATTCGGTCTGACCCGGGCAAGTATGTTTCAATAATTGTCAGTACTGTTATGAGTTTCCTATTGATTGATTTCATATCGATATAAATCTCTCTGTGTTTTATGCCTGAGGAGTTTATTTACGAAAAAACATTCATAACAATTTTAAAGTATCGTATTTATAACAGAAATGAGACAGCATTAATATTTTGGTGTGTGTGTTAATTAAATAGGGCATTTCTTAATTCCACTTTGTATACCTCAGGGCTCCCAACCCGCACTAGGCCAGCGTGGGATGTATGGCCTTAACCCTCTCCCGAGAGGAGCCCCGAGCACAGCAGTGGGACATAATGGGTGGTTGATGATGATTGATGATACCTCAGGGTTGCATAAGGAAGAAATATTTACACCAAGTTGCTATAATCTTGTTACAATTGANTATATTTAGAACGACTGAACCGAGTTAGCTGAAAATTGGTGGGAAGGTAGATAAGAACCAGGATACGGATATAAGATATTTTTCCCTGGCCCCGCGGCGTTAACCGCAGTTGTTGTATCGCGGGTAACACCGCAGGGCTCAGCTAGTAATTATTAAAAGAAAAGAGACACAATACAATAATGTTTTATATCTTAAATTAGTCTATGTTTTATTTATCCTATTCAAAGTAAAGAGTTAACCTTGGTATTTGCCATTAACATAACTAAACGCTTGAGTTGATAAATTAAAACAATGTCAAGTTTCATTGTTAAATGTGTGAACGTCAATGACCGTTCGACGTAAATTGCAATATTTAGTTTGATCATTTTTGCTTGTTACTCACAGGCTAAGATATAACTTTATATAAAATTTGTGACACGGCCCGGCTTCGTACGAAAGTCTTTAAAATTCCCGAATTAATAATGAAAATAATGACAATTGAAATATTTGGATTTATCTCACGAGATTGTCGATATGTGGAGTGTAGATTCGGCGATCATTGTTCCGATAGTCATATCTACTCATGGATTGATTGCCAAAAGCCTCGACCAACACCTCAAGAGGCTCAAGTTAGACGGTTGGATCAAGGGTCTGATGCAGAAGGCAGTCCTTCTTGACACGGCTCGTATTGTGAGGAGGTTCCTGTCTTTGGAGCCCTAACCACGGGTTTCTTGGTCCTTGTACCCGATGTCGGTGGTCTACTATTTTTTATATTTTTAAATATATATAATTGTTTTTTTTATTTATTTAAAAATATAATAAATATGTATATATAAATGTAATAAAGAGAATAATAATAATAAATAATCTTTATTGACATAAAATAAAATAATTTATAATTTCCTCTATTATAATATACATGTATTAGACATATAAACCTTCCTCTTAAATCACTATCTATTGTTGAAAACTGCGTTAAAATCAGTTGAGCAGTTTAATAGATCTCCGCGAACAGACAATGGAAGCGACTTTTTTAATATAATATAATTATAAATATTGTTAAACATGTACTAGGACACGAGTACTAAAATGAAACACCTTGGACACGTTGCCTGGAAAAAAATGTCGTTAGTAAATAATGCTATAAAATAATATAGTTTTGTCATTATTTACACTGCACGGTTGGCCTAGTGGTTTAAGTGGTCCATCGGAGACGGAGCTGGGAGGGGTCCGGATGGCGTAAGAAAGCGGTTCCCGGACCCCTCCCGTCTCAGGCGCAGAGTGGCACACCGTGGTGGTTTAGTGGGTAGTCTGGCTGGTGTCAGCCAGGAGTCCCACACGAAGCGAACCCCCTGTACCCGCAGGGGGAGCGAAGCGCGTAAAGGCATTCCACCACGTCAAAAAAAAAAAAAAGTGGTTAAGGTGGTGGGTCCGGATGGCGTAAGAAAGCGGTTCCCGGATCTCTCCGGTCTCAGGCGCAGAGTGGCACACCGTGGTGGTTTAGTGTTAATGACTGCCTCGGTGGCGCAGTGGTAGCGTACGCGACTGCTGTCCATGAGGTCTCTGGTTCGAAACCTGGGTCGGACCAAATGTTTGCATGATCTGCAAATATTTGTTTCGGAGTTTGGGTGTTTTCTATGTATAATATGTATGTATTTACAAAAAAAAAAGTATTTATGTATTCATATCAGTTGTCTAGTACCCATAATACAAGCTCTGCTTAGTTTGGGACTAGATGGCGTTGTGTGTTAGATGTACGAAATATTTATTTATTTATTTAGTAGGTAGTCTGGCGAGTCAGTCAGGAGTCCCACACAAAGTGAACCCCCTGTCCCCGCGGGGGGGGAGCGAAGTGCGTAAAGGCATTCCAACACGTAAAAAAAGAAAAAAAGGGGTTTAAGCGGTCGCTGGGAGGGGTCCAGATGGCGTAAGAAAGCGGTTCCCGGATTCCTCCCGTCTCAGGCGCAGAGTGGCACACCGTATGATTTTAGTCGGTTTGATTCCGACACAATGACCCGGTGGGATGAAGGCCCGAGGGGGTTTGCACAAGTAAAAAAAATTTTTTTTAAAAAAGTGGTTGAAGCGGTCGCCACACCTCAGTCTACTACACCAAGTAGTTCAAATCTCACATGGACAACACATTGTTCTTCTGAGTCTGAGTATTCTTTGTGTCCGGTTCATACATGTTTGTAAAGTCCCACGCGACACCGGATTTATATTCCTAATGCGGGAGTTGTCTTTAAAAATGGCATACCTTGTGATATTTGAATAATAATATATATTTATCATATCACTAAATTCATGTTATATTTCATGAGCAGCATATCATGTGTAGTAACTTTATCAATGCTTTAAAACTCTAAAGTTAGTGTAAAACTAAAGTAAGGATGCTTTAAGTGATAGTGTAAATTATAAAAAAAAAACAATTAACCTTATACTACGTTACTTCAATAATTCTAATCGTTGCTTAATAAAACTGTGATATGAAATACTTATTGCTGCCTCGGTGGCCCAGTGGTAGCGTATGCGACTGCTGTTCCTGAAGTCTCGGGTTCGATTCCCGGGTCGGATTAAATGTTTGTATGATCTGCAAATATTTGTTTCGGAGTTTGGGTATTTCCTATATATCATATGTATGTATGTACATAAAAAGGAAGTATATAAGTATTATATCAGTTGTCTGGTACCCATAATACAAGCTCTGCTTAGTTTGGGATTAGATGGCATTGTGTGTAAGATGTCGGAAATATTTATTTATTTACTTATGAACAGAAATGATTTAACGTATAACCTATAGCAGAATTGATAAAAAATAACTAACAATAGTCCGTCAAGTTATAGTCACACTGTGGCTATAATTAGATTAACCTTAATTGATTGAATAGTTGAAATAAAAAATAGTTATGAGGTCAGTCGGCCGCAAGGAACTATTGTTTTTCCAGTCTTGTTATATTAATTACTAGCACTAATTACATCACTAATTACACGATATATATAAGGCAAAACCCGTGAACGGTGTAAAGATAAAAGCTTTAGTCATATTGACAGTTATGCGATCGGATAACTGCTGTGGCGGTTAGACTGAGAAAAGTAATCAAAAATAACTTCTGTAATTAAATACTTTAACCACCGTCCGGGAAAATGAAACGGATAGTGGAAGGAAGACTTCAGCCACATTATAGTCACAAGAATATTATTATTAATTGTATTATTCGTGGGTTTGTGTTGAATAAAAAATATTTGATGATCGCTATAATGTGCATTGATGCACAATGTCTGCATTCGCGTATATATCGCGTAATAAGTACGGTTACTACCACTCTTGGATATTGCTTCATGTTTTCCATCATCAACCATCAAAAAAAGGTGTAAAATCGATGGAACACAAAAAACAATAAAATTTGGGGTAATTAATTAAATTAAATATAGGTAAGCGTTCAAAATTGACATAGTGTAGTTATATAATTTCGAAATATAGATAGCATATAGATTTTGAGTCCATTTTAGTCATTATTATCTATCAGGCTAAATAAAAAAACTATTAAAATTTTTAATGATAACAGCTAATATGTTCATTGATATAAATAAAACTAGCAAAATCAGATAATAAAAGGTTCCACAGTGAGTTTAATGAAGTGTATAATAAAAAGAATACTCATAAAACTGTGATAAAAATTATCATAATTTTATGATAATGTTTGTCTCAATTTCATCAACGATAACTCTGACAGTGTAAAAGTTGTGAAATAAAGTCGTAAAAACATGTTAAGATTCAAGATTAAAAACGCATAAATACTTAGATAAGCGAATATTTTTTTGAAGTGAGATCTTCATTTTTTTTTTAAAGACAGCTAAAAAAAAAAGGCAGCACCTTTTCCCGGGGACTTTTCAAACATACATACATGAAACGGACACAAAGTACACCCTGACTTAGAACAACAATTTATGGAACACACAAAGTGTTGTCCCATGTAGGATTTGAATCTACAACACTTGGCGCAGTAGGAAGCGGTCTGACGACCACTGAAACCACTTTTTTTTATCTGTGGAAACCCCCTCGGGCCTGCACCCCACCGGGGTTTGCGGCGGGGCGGTGTGACGGAATCGAACCGACTAAAACCACACGGTGTGCCACTCTGCGCCTGAGACGGGAGAGATCCGGGAACCGCTTTCTTACGCTATCCGGACCATTGAAACCACTAGGCCAACCGTGTAGTCATAGGCGCGTTGAGCACTTTTTGGGTTAATAAAAATCATGAAACTCGCGTCATCGTCACCGAACGCTTTCCAAGATAATACTAATACTAGTCTAAGACTTTGTAATTAGATGGATAGCTTTACTCGGTATTTTTTTGTTTTGATAAATATTCTAATATATATAATTTAGCTATCATTCGTCTGATTGCATTACAATTCCCGAAATCTTCTATAAGTATATTTTATCTACAATACAAGGGATTACTTAATTTTAATGTTTATATTAGGACTATTTTTTTAATATATTCCAGCTGAGCAACTTCAATGATGCCACTTTAATGTTTATTATAAGTCGTAAGATGTCATATCTTAAGACTTGAAGGTTTATTCCTTAATTTATGATAGGTATGTATTTAATTTTTGACCGATTACTTCTCGGTACTAAAGATGATAGTCCAAACTCACCAATTTGCTACTTTAGCGTTTGTCATAGAAGAAATTAATACAATACATACAATGATTTTAACTGCGAATAGTCTTGTTTTAAATCATCATCATATCGCAGTCCACTGCTGGATATAGGCCTCTCCAATTGCACGCCACTTAGTTTTAAATAATAAATAAATATTTAGGACATTTAACACACAAAGCCATCTATCTAGTCACAAGCTAAGCAGAGCCTGTTTATGGGTATCAAGTTAATCTGAAGAAGTTAAAACAACTGAAATCATTTGAACCTGCTT
Source organism: Hyphantria cunea (assembly GCA_003709505.1). Taxonomy (NCBI): domain Eukaryota; kingdom Metazoa; phylum Arthropoda; class Insecta; order Lepidoptera; family Erebidae; genus Hyphantria; species Hyphantria cunea. Next base: position 84,243 of record PKRV01002720.1, read on the forward strand.
CATTTTCCAACACATAGTTAAGCGGTTTATCCGTGAAAGAGTAACAGACAGACAGAGTTACTTTGGAATTTAAAATATTATATTATAAATTCGAAAGGAACTCTGTACTAATATTAGAATGAATTCAAAACTTAATACATAACGCACATGTTCATATGAGTGAAACTAGATAAGATTTAAATTATATAAGTATATTACTGCAATGTAAATAGACGTCCAGAAGTATAAATTTAATAGACAAGTAGGGAATGGTGAGTAGTAGTAGCATTGTGCCCGTTCTTCCAACTAATTCCAAAAACAGAGTCGTCTAGCGCCCGTTAGTAAACGTAGCGCTCTTTAGTAAACGTAGCGCCCTTTAGTGGGCGTAGCGCCCTTTAGTAAGCGTAGCGCCCTTTAGTAGGCGTAGCGCACTTTAGTAAGCGTAGCGCCCTTTAGTAAGCGTAGCGCCCTTTAGTAAGCGTAGCGCCCTTTAGTAAGCGTATCGCCCTTCAGTAAGTTCGCAAATTCATAATAAATGTCGCGGTCAGGGCCCCTAACACTGCTGCGCCCGTTGTATGCCACACACTCTGCATTATAGGTAAAGACGCCCTTGTCGAAAACGATAATATAATTATATTAAATAATTTAATAGGTAATGCTAATGCAATACCTATAACATTATTTAGATAAATAGAAAACTTTGTTTGTAGACCGTTTTAAATATTTTCAAGAGATTACATAAGAAGACATATAATATAACGTACAAAGGGTGGCCTTTTTGCCAAAAGCAAACTCTTTCAGGCAACCTTAGAATCGATCAAAATGTATCGAAGACACAGTAAAAGATAGCGATGAAATTAATTTTAAATAATTATTTACATTGTTATGTATATAATTGAGCGCATATACATTATCTTCTACTGTGTCTTATACATACACATACAAAAAAGGTATTTATGATCCAAGAATCAACTTGTACTAACGCAAATACATCGTAAAAATAACTAACTCTGAAGTTCCTATAGTTTTATCACTATTGTAAACCATTTAAATTTTGGTAAACGTCAGTAGAATTTTAAATACGATTCGTACATTTTTCGTTTTTTAATAGCCAGCCTATACGGTAATGTAATTGATAAATTTCTTCCGGTTTTAGCGAGCAATGACCGCAAGACAACTTTGCAATTCGATTTGGTCTCATAAGTCAATGGATTCGTTTTGTTGCTTGAGGGGGCAATTGGCATATGTTTTATTTGTTTTCTTTTAAAGACAATCTCATCAACAGTTTTTAACAGTCCACTGCTAGATATATGCCTTTCCTTTTACCGTGGGAAAGCCACGCTTCGGCATGCATGGGCCGACTCGACAGGAGTGATACCACTGCCTCACAGAAAACCGGTGTGAAATAGTGCCTGCGCTATGTTTCACCGAGTGAGTAAGGATACCCCATCCCCCAAGGCCCCCATATATCCCCCATACCCCATCACTTGTGTAGCGGGGGGGTCCACCGGCAGCGTTAATCGCTAACATCAGGCGATAAGTCTGCTCGTTTGCCCGCTATTCCATAAAAAAGGACATTTTGGCCTACTAGACCACGCTGGGCAGACGAGTTGGTTTGTTTCAAATTTTCCTACCCTTAAAAGCGATATTGCCCTGCTTAGTTCGGCCCTCAATCGCTTCTTACGACACCCATGGGATGAGTAAGCGTGCTGATTCTATGTATTCTTAATCCATCACCATACGAACAAAATCCTACTAATTAATATTATAAACGCGAAAGTTTGTATGGATGGCTGTTTGTTACTCTTTCACGTAAAAACTACTCAACGGATTAGGATGAAACTTTACAGTAATATAGCTGATACATTAGAATAACACATAGGCTACCATTTCCCGCGATAACCGACATATACGCGGACGGAGCAGCGGGCATAAAGTAATAAAACATAAAGTTACTAAGTAGTAAGAGAAATATTTAAATTTATCTTAAATTTATATATCTTTTTATTAATAGTTATCAATAGATAAGTATTAATTAAAAGATATTATTGATCTTTTTTTAAATCGACAACATTTCGACTGTTTTTAATGATGGACTGACCATTAAAATATAATGTCGTAATTACAAGTTTTGTTTCACTAGCCGTGTATGTTTGTATGTTTAGGTCATTTAAAACAGCCAGTACTACAAATTATTAACTTTTTATCATCTTTCAAATAAATCTAAGTGTTGTCCTGTCGTTGTCTAAGTATGATACATGAACATCGAACTAATCATTATATTTCAAAATGTCGCGCAAGATTATTCGTTCGATTATTCGTTTCGTCACCAGATAGTGAAATATAAAACATACTTTTTATACCAAGTCATGACATTGTAAATAATTACCTTTATTTTTGTCGCGATTAGAAAATCTTATCAAAGTACATATACTTGCTCACGTGTACATAAACGGGGTACCCACTGCTTGCAATGAAAGCACTAATTGCTTCGGACAAATTGATTCTACGCTTCGGAAGCGTACTGGCTATTAACGTTATTAATGTTCTACAAATTCCACCAATCACTTACGACTACAGTCAAGAAGAAAGTGCTCTGAAACCCAAAGATTTCTTTTTTATATTAAGCAAATGATAATCGGACCCTTCATTTTCCATTCTATATTTTTTCCTTATACATATGTATCTAAGATAATATATGCTCTGTTTAGTAGGTATTTCTCCTATATTTAAATACAAAAATTTCGCTTTTCTTGGCGGTAGTAAAAAAAACTAGTTTTGTATAGGTTACTTTTGTTCTGTTTTCATTATAAACTTACTTACAATACGAATTTCGATGCCTTCTGTAGTTCCTCAACTTCATGGCAAGAAATATAACTTTCATTCCATCACATATACAAACTAACACCATACTTTACTATACAAATGATAGATTTGCGATAAATCTTTATCACTATAACAGATGTGACCTACCTATCTCAAAAAACAACCAAAACTTAAAGGCAATCGTGTCCCAATTCCTCGCTCCGTTGCACATTGCGACAGCAGCTTTCACATCGAGGCAATCTTTTAGCTAAAGGGCCGAAAGAAATACACAAGGTATACTCTCGCCCAACGACCAAAGCATTAGTTGGACATAATTACGAAATACACAATTTGTTTTGCAATTATTTCTTTCGAAGAATATTTTATGTGTTCAATTGTCGAGTAATAACGGGTTTGTTAATTGCTGTTTAAAAATGGCGATAAATGGTTTATTATTGCATTTAAAGTAATTGATTTGGTTCTGGTTCGGAAAATACGTTTAGTCATTAATGGGAGAAATGGTTTGAGATTGTGATATGGTTTTTACATTGCGAGTGAAACAGGCAACGGTGTGGTTATACAAAGACCAATAAAACAATGCTGTCACCGGTAATGCTAGTGATCTGTCTAACTAAACAGTGTTTGTTTATATTGAACCACAAAAGTTATTTACAATAAATCTAACAAATATGACTCAATTATTCACTATACTCAATGTTGGAAATGTATTTTAATTCCCCATGAAGTAAGTCACTGTATTTGAATAGTGTTGAGTGACTACAATTGTTTTAGAAACCTGTTACTTTTGGTTTAGAACACAAAACCTGTAACACAAACGACGTTATTAAATGCATTCCTATCTAATATACAATAATAATGTTATATTAATTTTAGAGCTTGGATAATGTTTAGTATGTACAATCATCCGCTAGCAAAACTGTACGGTTTTTCCAGCCTATAAACTTAAAACTGGTTAAAAAGTGGTCATGAATTCGTATATATCAAATGCTATTTGTAATTAAAAAGACATTGATATATATTATTTTTCCTGGTATGCAATTGTCATATGTACACATTATTTTTATAAGTTTTCCTTAGACAGTACATATGTAATTAGACTAACTGTTTTACGTTTGGACTTAATAACTATTAAGCTAGTAACTATTTTACAAACTTGGTTTGTTTCACTTGTCCCGATTTTTCTTTAGATCGAAGTTAAATTTGATCCACTTCACAATGGATTTGTGAAGCGTGTTAACACGGTTTTTAACATGTTTCTATGGAACTGAATACAAGGCAACAAAATACCTTTTGAAGTCAATGGTTCGCATAGCTTATAAATAGCCTATATACTCGTACTTTCCGAGGTAAATGATTCACTCAAATATTTTTTGCCAGGAAAATTAAGAAAAGTGGAAGTTGCTTGCATTTACCTATTACCAGTGAATAACTAATAAAAATAATAAATCTATTATAACTGGTATCTTGAGAGGTTTCATTTATAGATATTCTTCTATTTGTATTAGATATTCTCCTCTCGCACGTAGATCCACGTCACCATAGCTATGGCCATGACGTTGATATGGTACGAACCCAGAAGCCTTAACTAATTACTATTGTATGAAAATAATATGAATTCAAGCAGCATGTCACAGACTTTACCAAGTCATGTACTCCACAGAGATTACAATTAGCCTACTAATTGGTTAGATCAAGCCTAGTTCCAAATGTGGGTGGTGGCTCTGACATCCTCCTTGCAGCGGAAGTACGCTTACCAGAACCTCATGCCGCTCTAAGTGTGGCTGCAGATGAATGGGGTGGGTTTTTCCCTTTTTTCGCTTCAATGGCCAACCGCGAGGAGGCGACGTGCTTGTATGCCGTACATCGCCTAAATAGATATTTTACCAGTACACGGTGCCTGCGTCAGAGAGGGCAGGTGACGGGAGGGGTTTGGATGGTTTAACCACAACACCAGCAGTTCCCGGATCCATCCCATCTCTCAGGTGCAGAGTAGCACACCCTGTGGTTTTAGTCGGTCCGATTCCGAACCACCACCCCGGTGCAAACCCTGGAGAGACGGCCCGTGGACTGGGTTTTCAGATGTAAAAAAGGCCCAATTCCAAAAACGTTATAAAAATAAAAAAATAAGTGAAAGTAAGATAATTTACTCCAGAACATCACTTGAAGTTGAACTTTATTGCTATCTTCACTAGGTTTATTATTGCAGTGTGTTACCATCAGTAAAGGTTACCATTAACAAGTTTTTTCTTCCGACATTAGACGATTTATGAGCTGTTTACTTAGTAGTGGTCCTTTGAATGTCAATGTGATCGAATTAGAATTCTATTCACACTGTAATTTGTCACTATTTGCATAAAATTCAGAGATATCTTGTATCCAAAGGTCATACTAACCAACCAACAAACGTTTTTTGAAATTTAATGTATTACACATAATGTGTTTTTCTCGCGTTTCTATAAATCAAATGACAAAATGAACGGACTTTGTTCTACTCGTTTACTTTTTCGAGATTATGCATGAATTTGTATTCGCGACGTAATCGCAATAATAGTGTACAAAATGATCATAATCGGGCGACATAGTTCGACGTTTTACGTCATATTACCAAAAAAAGGATTTATTAATTAAAATTTAACAAAATTAGCTCTTTATCTTTTCTGTATTTAACCTTATAAGAAGAATGGATTTTAAAACGATATTTTGTTAAAAACCGACTGTTGTTTTTGATTAATCGATCGTTTTTGATTATTTGATTATTTACATATATTTACTTTTTTTTAAATAACGTACGGCTGGCAGGAGCTGGATGCGAGAAGCTATAGATCGAACTAAGTGGCGTGAAATTGGAGAGGCCTATGTCCAGCATTGGACTGCGATAGGCTGATGATGATGAAAATAACGTTCACGTAATTCATTGCAGTTGAACGACCACGACACGACATCTATTGTTTTGGGAGTTCCCAGTTTTCATGACAATTTTTTCATTGCGTGCTCTTCTTGAATCATTCACAGAGGCACCTATAAATTTTACTGGCTTGTATTTCTTGATGGCCATGTAAAAGAACAAAGAAAGATAAAAGAAGTAATAGAAAATAAAAAGATAACATACAACACGTTTGCAAGACCAAAAATAGACCCAATTCAGCATTGAGTCATACAAAACGTCTGACGCTGGTTAGAGAACGAGGGACTAGAGTGAAGACGTAATAGGACGGAGAAGAGTCACCATGCCTATTCATCCCGTTGTTGCTATAGGAGTCTACTAAGGGAGCCACCTACAGGAAACAGCACAGTAAAGAGAGCAAGAACTTGAAGTAAACCCGTTAAGAACCGTGGTACAGTAAACCAAAGACTATTTCCTAATTGTCATTCAGAACTGCAACATTCATTTCCAGCCAATATCGAGAAGTGGTCTAATTACTGGTTGAAAATTTTAGAACATTTTCATTTTACAATATAATACTATTGTGTAAAGAAATAGTTATAAAATGGCGAGAAATAACATCGTAAAACCAGTTCAGATTATTATCTGGAGAAAACTCACTAGGTGAAACACGTATTATACCATGACAATTGCTGTTACGAACATTATTTCGAAAACCCAACCGAAATTTAATAAAAGAATTAGTCAATAAAACTGTTATGTGCATATTTTGTTGGTAGTAGCCTCGCCTCGCAGAAGATCAACCTAAAGTGACAGCATTCGACTTCGAAATTAACTTGTTACGTGAGAATGGTGTCTCCCACTCTTAATTCTGCTTAGGATTTCCATCAGGCAGAGTAGAGTAAGAAGAAAGTGAATTTTTAGCAATCAAATCTTTGAAAAATTGTCTAACTCCCCGATCATCGACCCTAAGCATAGCGTGTGTAAACATATTTGTACATTTGGTACGAGTTGAGAATCGATCCCAAGAGCTCAAGTACAGCAGTCGCAAACACTACCATTGCGCCAATCGAGGCAGCATTACATAGCATTAGTCTTTGTTCGTCTTTTATGTAACAACTAGACCCGACATGATACTGCACGATTAAAACTGATATGTCTTAATCCTATTGTATTATATGTATTATCCTATTGTATAATGTGCAGACGGTCTGAAATAAAACGATACCTTTTGACAAATCGTTCTTTACTTTGAACCTGACTAATTTTTATAAAGTTTTAGTCCTTTAAAACCTGCTGCGATATTTTCAAACATGTGTCTCCAAATTATATTATATCATAATTGCATTTTATTGGTTATCAGTGCAAGTACCTATAAGTATTTTCTCCGTCCATATATCTTGAATTTGTTTGTCTGTAGATATGTCCTTTATAGAATCGTAAACTATGCATGATCTTCAGCAAAGTGTTGTGCATAAGCCCTCAAGGTTTCTGAGTTAGTACGACCAGTTTTGCTCCACAGAGTTGCTTGCGGTTGTTGTTGAACAGCGGGTAACACCGCGGGGCTCAGCTAGTATAACATAAATGAAAATAAATTTGTTTTAACTAACAACACAATACCCTCGGTGCAATTCTGGTTCAATTAGTGAACCGGAAAAAATTCACTTTTAAGTTATACGTAATAATTTCGCAATATTTTCAGAATGATAAATTAATAAGATTTATCGCTAAGATTATTGCGAAAATATGCTATATATATATCTATCTATCTTTATTCTATATAATCTATCTTGACAATTAATTTTTCCACATATTTTTATTAAGTGCTGATAAATAAAAGTGAAAAAAATTCCATGGTTTAATATCTTTCTAATTAATTGTTATCGTAAGTCGGGAATTAATGGCGCTTAAATTTATAATTCGTACGGTCCATGCAATCACTCGATCGAGCTAAAATATACCTTATGTGTATGGTGCTTGGTCGAAATTAATAGTTATGTTACTACCATTAAGTCCTATTAGATCCATTAGTGATACTGTAGATAGTAGCATTCCAAGAACATAATAACATTTTAACCATATGGGGTTGTGTGGTCTAAGTACCCGTTCTATTTATAAAGAACCTGCTTAGCTACTGATCTTATCCATACAAGGAGATGTACCTTTTTCTAGTACGGAGAAATGCACTATTTAACATAGGGCGGCCAGCCTTCTAGATACGCCACCAATGCTAATATATAAATGAATAAAATTGAAGTGTCTGTTTAAGGCATTCACACTAACAGTACATCCAAAAAAATTTAAAATGTCTGTCTGTTAGTGCCGGCTTAACTCTGGAACGGCTTTACCGATTTAGACGGTACTCTCACTGACAGATAGCTGATAATATGAGGAGTAACTTAGGATGCTTTTTAGGCTAACTTTGCTTGTTATTGTGCCGTGGGAAACAAAAGTTAAAACTATTCAACAAGCTTTGTAAATTAGCGGTATCCAAATGTGACCTTTGTGTCCAATTGTGATGTGTTAAGGATGTAAGGTGATACATACGATGTGTCCTGTATGCTAATTATGAACGTCTGCACTTGTCGTCACTTGTGAGTTTGTATGAAATATACGTTTTGTTCCGGTCCCGACTATAAATAGGATGCCGAGGTTCTAGGTCTAGTGTTATTAATGCTCTAGGTATAAACGGCTGCGACGGTGTCTCAGTGGCAGCGTATGCGATTGCTGTGTTGGGGGTCGGATTCGATTCCCGTGTCGGACCAAATGTATGTGTGATCTGCAAATATTTGTTTTGGACTCTCATTGGTAGAGTCTATGTATAATATGCCTATGCCAATGTACCCATGCCACTATTGTAGGAAATGGGATACTAGAATATTCTGCCAAGTTTAAATACACGTTCTGAGTATTACTAAATGGATATTAGATGGCATTTATTTAAATTAATTAACATTAATCTTATTCCATGTCTGTTTTTTTTTAAAGACATTCTCGTGTTACGATAAGGCTCCAATAAGCCCGGGGTGTTTAACAGTATTACATAGGTTTGCGGTTAGGGTTAACTATTTTTTTTATTTCTATACAAGTTCTTTATTGAGGAAAGTATGCCAATAATTAAAAAAGTGTGTCTTCACAATGAACTTGGTCGAAATAAAAAAATACATACTGTGGCGACTTCCACATACAGCGCAACAACATAAAATATATAACAGCGCCCCGAAAGATCGAACTACGGAGCAATGAAGAAAGCTAAGAAACTACCAATCCTAAATCGCGCAATAGAAGTTCTCGGGCCGATTAACATATATACAACTTCCCAACATCAACCGATGGGCAGTGGCCCGCCAGGCATGATCACCTCGCCTGCTTGGGGGATCCTCCCTTTGTGTTGGAGGGACATGACACCCGTTCCTCCACAATACGGTGGAACATAGAATCTTCTCTTTTTTTTCATCATCATCATCATCAACAACCCATAATGTCCCACTACTGTGCTCGGGTCTCCTCTCAGGAGAGGGTTAAGGCCATACGTCACCACGCTGGCCAAGTGCGGGTTGGAGACTGGCAAGACAACGTTGTAGCTATGTAATTGTTGAATGTTTTCAAGCCGCCCAAAGGCCTCCAACTAAGCTTCACGACTGTTATCCTATGATAACAACCGGGACCGACCGCTTAACGTGACCTCTGAACCACGGAGACGCTCATGGTAACATGCCACTATCGATCTCCCATCCAGGTGCTCACCGCGCCGTCGTTGCTTACCCTCGGTGATTGTTTCTAATCACCAAGTGCAAATGAGCTATGAACGCCTCTTTTTTTGAAGTCAATTAAAAAAGACAAATACCTTACCATTTGCACAATATAACGTCGATAAGATAATTATTTATTAGTCCTGCGGTTGATTGAACGACAGGTTTATCTAAATATGTATTGATATACTTAAGCTACTATTATTTATGTATTGTATTTATTTTTACCACATAAGCTAATAGAAGATATTATCCGGACTTTCTTTGATATGATTCATAAACTACACAAACTGCAAAACTGACGTTAATAGGTACGGCATTATTTATCGCGGTTTTAATCTCGCACGAACTAAATCGCGCTGTGCGCGTGTCTTTTTATATTTATAATTTTTCTCCGTTTTTGTAATATTTTTCATTGATACCGTCTATTAGTCTGACCGTGATGTTCTATAGCCTAAAATCTTCCTGAGTAAATGGTTTATTTAATTCTAAAAATTAGCGAAATTTGTATAATGAGCGTTTTGTCGTGTCTAGGGGAAATAGGGTTTCGTTTATATTTATACAAACACAATCAATCAATCTGTGGACTGTTGTGGTGTTTCAAGAACTATAGTACTTTAGAGTCTGCGTTAGCCTCCTAAAAGCATTAAAAGTAACAAAACTTACGTTTCTGACGTCACATTTTGTTTCGACCAATAGTGACGCGTTTTTTAAGTATGAATTTCCTTCCCTTAATTTTTACTTTTTATTTAATACTTTCTGGGTTTGAATAGTCTCTAAATAAAAAAAAACCTTTTAATTATATTGTAAAAAAACATTTTTGAGCCAAATTAAAATTTTATGCATACAATGTGGAACTGTGTTGGAACAGAGACTGTTTTTTCAGCAATTACACCTGAGTTAATATATACTTATTTTTAAATTAGTTATAATACTACGTTAATAATTATGGTCGCCATCGAGTATTTTAGCTGGTCACTAGTGTTTGTTTCTATGGTTAATCGACTTCTATACATCACCGCGAATAATAGATTACAAACGTATTTTAATTTTATTGCTTTAAAGAAATTATTGGCCATTCTTAGTTATACTGCGATGCTACATGAGAAAAATAAACGAAGCTTGGTCATTAAATCAACTTTTATAACGGGCGTGTGGTCATAAAAGCATAGTACATATTATTAATTTACATTCAACTAGATAAGTTCTTCGGTATTACTCGCGTTATTGTTTTATTTTCCTACAACGTAGCATCGGGTGAAGCTAGTCTAAAAAAATGGCAACCTAAGTTAGGTACTTCTCATAGCATCAGCTATTTGCTAGTAAAGTCCCGTCAAAATTAGTTCAGCCGTTCCAGAGCCGGAACAAATAGACAGATACACAATGTAATAGTTTCAAAAATACCAACAGACAGTTCAATTTTATTTATTTCTTTAGATTAACACAAACTGTTCCCTTTATTTTTACACAAAACTACTTATTTCTTATTACGAGTGTGTTAAAGAGATAAACATTAAGGCTACTAAATATATTATAGTGAGTTGTTTCGTATTTATTGAAGGCTGATAGATATCCGACCTTCCTGGTAGGAATAGGAAGTGTTTAAGGCTATTTTTGTGATAAAAGACATTCAGGTAATTAGGACAACAAATAAAGAGATTATGCTTGAAGTGTTTCGTTAAGCGTTTGGTTTGAACAGGTTTGGATTACATCTTGTAACAACACAACTCCTGTGGAGGAACGGGTGTCATGTACCTCCAACACAAAAGGATGATCATGCCTGGCCATGATGTTGGGAAGTTTGTATATATGTTAATCGGCGCGAGAACTTCTATTGCGCGATGCAGGATTGGTAGCTTCTTCGTACACTACGCTGCTCTGTGTATCTTCGGTAGATGGTGTTGTCATATATTTTTGTTGCCGCTGTATGTGGAAGTCGCCACACTCGTATTCATCCGTGTACTTCGTACAACCTCGACTCCGTACAACTTCCATTTGTTGTCGGTATTAGCGCCCGAGTTAAAGGATTCCTAAGATTTCAAAGTAACGCGAATGTGTTCTTAGCGAAGTTGAACGAGTGTGCACTTCGGACTGCGGTCAACTTACCCGAGTACTTTGTCGAGTAACTTCCTGAGGGTCTGGAGAGGCCATTATTTAACAGCTGTTGATGATGATGACCGTCATAATTTGTAACCACATTCGTCACGCCCATAAAACATATATTATCTTTGGTGACGATGTTCGGTTCAATTTCCTGTCTGTGATTATCTGATTGATGTCACCATTGAGCTTTGTGAGGTAAGTGGTATGTTTTTCTTCCTTAACTTTTCTTCTTGTCTATAAAGATGTTTTTCTTCGACAGTACTTCTATGGCTGACATTTTACTGAAACTAAACTGTATTTTATGGGCGTATAGATTTCAACCTCACCGTTCCTTCATCAAATGACTAGATATACTTAGATATAGGTTTCAATCTTGTTTTATTGTTTTTCCTTTTATTTTCTGATGAAAGATTATAACTAAATACTACTTTTTTTTATTAATTTTGTCAAAATCTGAAAAACTGCCTGCGTCTTAGTGTCCAGATTATAATAATCTTTGAACCTTTGAGAGGAAAATAAATAAGTTTATTTTTGATAGGTACGCCATAATATTCGTGTTTATCGTCATATGTTTTAGCCTAAATAACCACGTTAGTGACCCTGATTAATAAACCGGATGCCATGGGTTCGATACCATCTAGGACAAAGATAGTGTTATGAATACGGTCATTTTATCTGTCTGAGTTTAACTTATTTATGGTATATGTACGTATATATTTAGGATATCCAGGTCCATCCATCCATTAATGTCAAACACACCATTATTTCACACAATCATAACACATAGCCTCAAATACAAAGCAAATCATACTTCCGCACACATTTATGCTTGCACTCACACGCAAACATATATTATCTAAATATACAGACATGCACTTAGTTAACTACTGTCTACTAACTGCCTGCTATTGTAACTATTGGTTAGTTGTGTTGCCTGTGAATAGGAACTGACTCCTAACACACAACTAGCGCTACTTTGGGAGTCAGGGCTGTACAGTGTCTTGTAATCCATTTTTGTTACAATAAAGATTTATTATTATTGCGTTTATCTTTCTCGAAATCTAAATTTCGGTATTTTAATGAAAACCACGGACCTATGCCAAGTGGAGTTAATTTGAGTGAGTTGAGACTGAGGCTGTAACCTGTGATGATGTGTCGTCCTGTAAAAACTTTCGAACAATGTGGCAAGTGTTCAGTGTGACGGCTTTTTGCATAGTAATGTATGTGTTAGTGGGGAGTCCAATCTGTTGTATAAAGTGATGAAGATGTTTTGGTATAAATCCGGTGCTGGAGAGTATTATTATTTATATTATGTGTGTATATTAACTGTCTGGTTACCATAGCATAGGTTTTGACTAGGTTTCGATAAAACAGCTGTGAGTTGGATATGTTACTGAAAATAAACATCTATTCCATTATTCAATACAAATAAGCGACAGCATTAATCCACTCTATTTACATTGAAATGGAGATTATAATGCACGAACTTTAGGGCTTCTTACACTAGTTACACGTGAGAAAATAGTATTACGACATTCAGACACGTGTAACTTTCTATAACAAACAATTTCCAGAAGGTTACGTCACAACTGCTTAATATATGAATCGTTATCATTTATATAATATCTTATCTTATCTTATGAATTGATTTGAAGTAATAAAACTGTGATGCTTACTGTAGATAACTACAGTTTAACTATTATTTTAAAGTCTAAGTTACTTGAATAAGTTAAATATTGTAGTATGTACCTACTGGAGATAGATAGATTTTTTTTATGTAAGTATGTGCCTGCCAAAGTGACTACCCGCCTGAGGGTAAGCATGAGCAAAATCAATAAATAGTGGTCTCCAAACTTATTGTTAATGCTGGCAATGCAGCATGGTGACCCACACAACTGCGGCCTATTGAGATCAATCAATCAACAACCCCTAATGTTCCACTGCTGGGCTCGGGTCTCCTCTCAGGTGAGGGTTAAGGCCATACGATCCCACGCTGGCCAAGTGCGGGTTGGCGACTGGCAAGACAACGTTGTGGCTACGTAATCTTGCCGTTGGAGGTTTTTAAGCTGCCCAAAGGCATGTAACTAAGCTTCACGACTGTTATCCTATGATAACAACCGGGACTGACTGCTTAACGTGACCTCCGAATCACGGAGAAACTCATTGGAACATGCCACCAGCGGTCACCCATTTAGGTACTGACCGTGCCGTCGTTGCTTACCCTCGGTGATTGTTTCTAATCACCGAGTGCAACTGGGCTATGACCGCATTGAGATGCCTCTGTATTATTAGGCATCCAGTCTCGCACTCACTAGCGAAAGACGACAGCATGAATGCTATCATTTTAGTTTGGTCTCTTGTGAGAGAATAGTATTTTGAAAGTGACCATATTTATTTTGATTTCACATAGTACAAGTCATAAATGTTTATATATTATGCTTTAAGCAACCAGTAACACTGTTACATCACAATATGGAAATGTAAATATTAATAATACTATAACATGAAATAAACAATAATATTCTTGCACATCAAACAATCCTATTTATTATCTAAATATATCAAACATATTATTTCCCTTTACATATGTAAAATATACATATCAATATTAATATGTGAAGTGAAAACTTTGTACCCCTTTTTTACGTAAATTATGCGAACGGAGGAGTATGTAGTTGCCACAGTTAAAGTTTATATGGAGAATAATGAAGAAAGCTAAAAAAAACTAGTACATGAACTGTCGCCTGCGGTATTCCTGGACAAATACGACCTTTAAACCTTCAAGAAAAGAGCGTACTCCTTCTTAAAAGGCCGGCAAGGCACTTGTGACGCCTCTGGTGTTGCGGGTATTCATGGGCAGCGATAATCGCTTGTCATCAGGCTATCGTCTTCTCGTTTGCCTCCTATATCATAAAAAAAACATAGAAATACATTTAAATTTGAACATTAGAAGAAGTCTGCGGTTAGAATCAAGTAGCAGTAGGTGATAATACCGGTGTGGGTGCCCATGTGGATCAGTCTCCTCTAACAGTTCAGATTCACACTCATTTGTTGCGGTTCCCTGAAGCCTGAACCTTCTGACATGGCCTTAAATAAGTTAGCCTTAAAATAGGTAGGCAATTTAACAAGAAACGACATTTGCATAACTGCAGGTTTATGCTGTTAAAATTCAGTTTCCTTATCATAATTTCGAATGCATTTACCGCACTTGCTCGACCGGATACTGGCATCTTAAATTAACAAATTATAACTATTCTTCACGATTTTTAGTCTTAAAGTTCAACATAACATGAAACCGCTGTTTTCTGAAATATTTCGATAATATCACCTCACGCTTTTTTACATTAAAATAATTTCATTAATTTACCACTCGCTCCGTAATTTGAATTATCAAAAAATATTTTCTACATTTTAGTTTGGTTTATTTATGGAAGAGTGCTTTTTTTACTATTTTGAACTAATTTTTCAAATTATTATATTGTCATCGTTCCGCCATAAGTTTGCTGATTTTACTTGAAATTTGATCATTTGTAAAGAGTGGGTCAAAATCGAGTCCAAAAGAGTCAGTTACAAACATACAGGTGAAGCTAATAAAAAGCGTGTAAAAATAGTGTTTAAGCATGGCTTTTTCAACAATGAAATATACTTGCATCGCAATAACTAAACACTAATTCCTGGAATAACTGGTTTTAAGCTATTTTCTTTGTAGCGTTTGACTTTATTACCTACACATACTCAGCATACTCTGGTCTCCTGAGATGACTGTATCATATTATAATATAATTTAAGCGTCTCGAGTGGGATTCTACATCAAAGATCCGGATTTAAAGTAGCCCTGTTCTTTCTATTAAACATATTAGTGTTACTAATTAGAGACAGTTACTTGATTTTCAAAATGTAAGATTTTTTGATTACAAAAGCATTAATTAATTTACTTACAATGATTAAAAACAGTATTAGACGTCGAAAGATCTTGATGAATTTGATGTTTCTATTTTAGTTAAATACACAAAAAATATAAATATAGAGTTATTTATCGTTATCTATTCTTAATGCTCTTTTAATAACCAAACTAGTGGTCGCCCAGTGGTCGAAATTGTACCTTTCTCCGTGATTTTTTTTTTATTTTTTTAGCTTTCTGCTCTTATCATCAAAATAACCTTTAATTGAGCTAAACTTTATATCCTTCCATTCGCATAATTTTCCTGAAAACGGTTACAGTTCTGCTCTACGTAAATATATAGATATCTTTACATTTAATAGGTGTTAAGTTTCTGAAGAACACAAAATATGCTCGAATATGCCTCTTTCAATGCCAGCGTCGTTGGAAGAACTCCATAAAATACTAAATATTGTGTTTTTCCTTCATCTAATATACCCGTTAGGACTCTGACTTAAAATGTCTTGCTACAAGCGGTGTGAAAGATACACAGAACCAGGCATTTCAACAAACTTTTGGCAGAATGAAACTTGCTAACCAAATTTCTACAGTTCTCTCGCATTTCGCAAGCACTCGCGTAACTTTGAATGTAAAAATTATAAAAAGTTTATGTGTAAGTTCTAATTTAGTTTGTAGTTCTTTGTAAACACACATAAAAACACGCGAATTGAAAGTTTATCAAAGTCGAATTATGTTTCTTACATAAAATAATCAATTATGCTGTTTCGAATCGAATTTGCCTCTCTTAAATTACAATTACCTTTTATCTTTTATAGAAAAGGGAGTGATATTTTTTTTCTGCGCGATATGTTCGGTAGAAGATGTCAATTAAAACACTTGTTGTATGACGCTTGATCTTTATATTAATAAGCGAAGCAAAATTCTTCAAGAAAAGAGCGTATTCCTTCTTAAAAGGCCGGCAACGCACTTGTGACGAATCTGGTGTTGCGGGTATCGAATGGAGGGCTTAGGTAATCCTTTACCTTTAGGCGATATGTATTCTCGTTTGTAGGGGGGCCATTTCATAAAAACCTTAGAAATATTCGAAGTAAATAGAAACAGTAAATAAATAGAGTAAATAGGTATCAAAGCTTTGTAATATTCTGCGTATCACGTAATCAACTAATGTCAAATCAACAATTATATTGAAATATTTCACAATGAGAACGTGTAAATTTTCCTATTTTAGAAATACAATGATCCGATAAAATTTATCCACTGAACTGATACATATTTCACTTGACAGCTATCTATACTGACATTTGACATTTTGAGTGTTTAGCCTTCATAACGGCTAAACTGCAGCATTACCGCACGTCAATCTCAAAAAGAATGCATTAATGGGATAAAACTGTTTGGTTCCATTCCGCGCATTCCCAAAACCAACAAAATTTAATACTGTATCTATTCATTTAAGAAAGTTAAAAACTATGTACCATTAGGCTACATTCATAGTTAAACAGTAAATGTATGTTATTATCACATAACTGCAAATATATTTTTAATAATGTGTATTTGTATAATTCGCGAAATCTTATGTTATTTCACTTACCTGTAACAGATATGGTTTCCATATCAGATAACTAAGGTGTAACTAAGGTATTATCATTACTAATATATTTTACTCGTTAATAATATAAAAATATCTGTATTTTGTTGTAGTCTATTGTAAATATGTGTACTTAAATTTTATTCTCTCTGGCTGACTCAGAATTGAACACATTTGTACAAATATTTGTCGCTGTATTCTGGTTCTTCCAATAACAACGTATAATCTCCTTTCCCCTTATTAACCTTTGCAAATCCAAAACATTAAAGAACCCATACAGAGAATTTAAATTGTGGAAAAACGCCCCATAATATGGCAACTAACCAAAACCAACCCACCGGGGAATAAAATAAAAAGAAAATAGCGCCAAAACGAAAATTATAAATCAAATTATATAATATGTTGTACGACTTAATTAACAAGAACTTTTGTTTGTCCCCAGGCATGGTCGGAGCAACGGATGTTGTCAATCCATCAGACAAGGTGGAAGATCAGTCGCCGCATCTTAACGGCAACCCAGTTTTCACAATTAGCGGTAAGTTTTCAATACATTTTACTATAGTTTGTGGTACTAGGATGTCCTTGCAACAACCAGTTTCTCGTTAAAGAAATAAAACTTTAACCACTTTCTTATACCTGCGATTCTTTTCCTACCTTTCACGCGCACTCCAAATTTCCCAATTTGCCCGGTTCGTGGTAATAAGTTTGTTTATTTGTGTATAAGGTGAACTTGCATACTTTGCTGACCAGGATATATAATACATCTCTCTGCATACGGTTTCGGAGTTTAGTCAGGATGTCCATATAAATAAAATAATCTTTCTTTATTCTCAAGAATATACGTATATGATATACATACATATAGATTATATTAATATGGAATAGTTGTAACGGTATATAAATAGATATACATATACCTAAATAAGCTATTAGATAAAGCAAGTGACATGTTGTAAATGTGAGTACAATTGTACGTATGAATATATATTTTACGTAACACACGCAAAACGTTCTCGCACTGTCTACATTTCGGTGTGTATTTCTTAAATAAACTCCTCATCCACTCTCCTAGCTAAACTAAGGAACTGGATGAAAAAAACCTGGGAATTAAACCGACTAAATCTACTTCTGTGTTCAGTCACATATAAGCAAACTCCCAGTTAATAGGCGTCAGTATTTGTGTAAGAAAGGAAGTGGTA
The DNA here is from genome assembly GCA_003709505.1 of Hyphantria cunea. Lineage (NCBI taxonomy): Eukaryota > Metazoa > Arthropoda > Insecta > Lepidoptera > Erebidae > Hyphantria > Hyphantria cunea. The sequence continues at coordinate 102,475 of PKRV01002720.1, forward strand.
AGCTGATTATACACCAAGGGAAATAGCGATGTCTGAACATGTTCTATTTACAAAACAAGGTACAATAGACATGCCTTTGTCAGATAATTTCTAAATTTCCCACGACATGCGGACGTGATAGATAAAGTTGCACTTACATATATTACTTGTCGCAGATATCGGTAGGATAGTGGATATAAATTAATCTAATAATGCATTATGTAAAGTGCTAAAATAAACTGAGCCGTGTGGTTATTAATGTGTATTTGCTAAGAGAGTATTAACCCTTCAATACTGGTGAAGTGTAATAGCACTTTTAAATAGCACAAAACAGAATATGGTTATTAATATCTAACCATCTGTGTTTTATGTATGCGTACATTTTTACTCTATGCAATAATATTAATTCAATTTTAAAAAGTATCGTTTTAATTTTGGATTGTGGTAAACTATTCATTATTAATTTTCATCCAAGGGTGTGACTTTTTACACTTCTGGTCATAGGTCTTATCTTAAAATCGAGGTTTTGAATTAATATACCATGTGGGACAATAATATTGGTATAACGTTTATTTCTAGTATTCTTTCTCTTTGCAATGCTGTTGTCTTGCGTAATTTGTTCTCCTAGTAATTCCTATTTATCCCGTGGTTGTTCTAAAAGCTGTCACTGCGTATCCTGAATCCGGTACCACATAGATAAGTGTTTAATAAAATTTTGCTCTATCAGTAATTTCTTACTATTTTAGGCTATTAACGGTCATTCGTTTATCAAAGTTTCAGCGTTTGCGATATCAAACGCCATTTTATGTTATAGTTTTTATGACATATAATACATATACTTATTAACTATTATTAGTAGTAGTTAATAATATTGCACTTATACTATAAAAGTGTAATAAAATATATCAGTTTTTATTCCGTAGGCATTGTTAGGGTTGTGGTAATTGCTTTTTGACTGTTCACCCTTGAAAGTCTTGGAGCCTCCAGACTCTAACTTATTATGTATCTTAAGTCTTTTACGACTTGACTTGACCTTCAGAATGTAGTATATTCGCTATAGTAAGATATATTTATGTCAATTTACTAACTTATTGACCTTTGCCTCTTGTCTTTCGTATGCCGTAAAAGAGTAATAAAAATATTGATTTCACGTTACAAACATGACTTCACAAGTGAATATATCTTAAGCATATGTGATGTCAACTTTAATAACATATTAACATTTAATAAATCGTAAGCACATAATCGAGTAAATATACGCCAAAAATGGCTGACATAATTTTTTAAAAGAGTTGATACTCATACACTGCTGGATCAACCACCGCAAGGAAACTGGCTTTCAAATAAAAGAAACCGAATCGGTCCATCTGTTTGAGAGCTACAATGCCATAGACAGACACAAACACACAGACAGACAGACATCGACGGATTATAACACTCCTCTTTTTGCGCCGGGGGTTAAAAAACAGTGTCAACACCCCTATTTCTTTCGTAGGTGCAGTAAGAATCGACAGAGGGAGAAATAAGCAGGATAACAGCCGATATAGAGAAAAAAGAAACACCTAAAACGATCCCTTTATCGACCCATTTGATCAGGGTTGTATAGCAGGCCCAAAGTATCTTTTCCCACCCCAGTATGTACATCAATATGGATGGTGATATCTTTATCTGTATTTTCATGATATTTTCCCAATATTATTTGAATTCGTTGTGACATTTCAAAGGAATAACTGACCTTATGGTTATATTTACCAACAGCCCTTGTATGAAACGGTAACACTTTTAAAAGAAAACTTGGAGTAAATAAAAGTTCTATCTCAGTGCTATAAAATCTTTAAAAGTATTAAGTACTTAATCTATCTAATACATATAAATATATGCTATATTGTAAAAATACATTACATGATTTCAAAGAAAATTTAACATTTATAAGCTTGTTGACTATTAATCAATTTTTATATTGGCTTTTTTATCTTGTGGAAATACCTATTGTTCATTTTGAAGTTTTATATCATAAAGCCAGATTAGGTAATACGACACGGTACCTCGTCACCATGACTCTTTTCTTCAACAACCTACAGTAGACGACACATGCTGGACATAATCCTCACCACACACATAATATGACTCATTTACCTTTTCCAAACTTTAAGTTACACAATAAAGATTAGAGATTAGATAAAGATTAGCTCATTTTAAAAAAAAACTATTCTTTATTTAAATACTTATTTAATACAGTTCCTAGTGTCGGCGATATTGCGTCTGGAACGCCATTTAAAAAAATATGAAAATGGTAGAACGCGGGAAAATTGTTTCTTTTAAAACTTTTATTAAGTCAAAAACTTTTCATTGCAGTTTTTTTAAACACTTTTAATAAAGATATAATCACTATTACGTCTAATGGTCTAATGGATACTAATTTACAATCGTTGTTACATTATGACTGCCGTAACATTCCCTGTTAAAAAATATTACAAAACACATGACGCAGGCGGTATTTAAGTGATGTCAGGAGTCAACGTCAACTATACGTTTAGTAGAATTATGAAGACGTAAATACGCGTGTGACGTATAAACACAGTTGTGTGTAACGGAACGCGACGTTCAGTCTAGACAGGTCTCAATACGAAGAATAAATGTTTATCTTTACGTTCCTTTACGCGGAATAATAGTAATAAAAATTTGAGGATATTAATGTTACGTTATATGATGCATGGATGATTCAACTGTACCTAAATGTCTTTGATAATACTGGAATAAAATTGGAAAAATAAAATACTAAGAGCTCAGAGGATGAATATTCGAGAGACTTTTTTCCATATGTAATTTGTAACTAAATTGTCAAGGTTTTTAATTTTTTATCTAACGTCAAAAAAGATTCTGAAGAAACTCGTTATAAACAACAAAGTGTGACGTCATATCTCGTTATACTCAAAAATACTAACATAATTATATTAATTATAAAGATTTATTTTCGCGACATTTAACAAGTAATTTACTTGAAACATAAAATTAAATTTTTAACAACATATTAACCTTACTTTTATAATTCCTATCAAACACAAAAACACCTGCTGTGAAGGGGAAGTTCCTTCTACATACAAACTCTTTGCAGACTTTTTTCATTAGGTATATGTATATTTCTGCGATTGAAGGTGTTCAGGAGTAAGAGGGAATCTCTTTTCTCTTTGTTTTGCCTGTTGGGAATTGGTTATATTGTATTTTTTGTTTTCTTATACGTCGTCCAACAGTAGGTCTTCATAACTACAGTACTGAACTATTAAAATATTTCTATTGATCGCCTAAAGGTCGAAATTCGACCAACATTTATTATTTTTGGGGTTCCGTACCTAAAAAGGAGAAAATGGAAACCTTATAGGGTTACATTGTTGTCCGTCTGTCTGTCAAGACCCTTTTCTCAGAACGCGTGGAGGTATATAGCAATTCATATCAAATACTCAAAGTCTACTGTCCCTTAGAGCTGTGAAAAAATCTATAATGCTTCTCATCGCATCGCATATATATTTCTCGTGTCGCGATGTTTGTTACCAAACTCCACCGACACAACTGGACCGATTTTTACGAAATTTTGAGTGCATATCAGGTAGGTTTGAGAATCGGCCAACATCTATTTTTCATACCCCTTAATTATAAGGGTCAACCAGCCTTAAACTTATTTTTTATTTTTCTAGCAAAACAGCGTTTGCTGGGTTCGATAGTATTTATACATAAATGCTGAGAAGGCGCTCTATATTCATATCTTCTTTTAAAATAGACAAAAATAAGTAAGTGCCAAATCAGTACGAGGTCTCGTAAAAAGCATTATTCTAATTTTAAATAAACTCTTTCGTCATCGTTATTGAGGTTTTCTAAATCTTCCAGCAGTAGTTAGCAGCATTGCTTAAGAGTTCGTGTTCAATCAGACGATAAGATATATTTCACAACTTTGACCATTGTTATCGGAATATAAAGTGGATGCAGTACCTATATCTATGTACGTATTAAGCAATGAGTTTGTAAATTTACTCGAAGAAGTATCAGGTATTTTTTTCTTATAAGACATGATATTTTAAGAAAAAAAAACCTAGAGAAAACTTGGCTTTTCGAACAGTGGCGGGCTATTCCGTTTTGTCAGCCCATTTTTAGATATCTATCCATCTCTAAGAACATGAGATTAACAAGTAAATGGTGAAAAAGAAATATGTGAAGTTCTATAGACTTATTCGCAATGAAGTTAAAAGATCTACCCGTGACCACGAGAGGAATAACGGGTCGTCGGGAGTCGGGAAATAGAAGGTATCGTAACCGTTTCAATCATTTATCGCGAATAGTCAAAGTCGATAAAGTCGAAAAACCCGTAAATATATGACGATCATTAATTTATAACGACTTTTACCACTAGGAGTTACTTGGTATTTTTGAAATGATATTTTTCTTTTGAACGAGATACAAGTATTTCTAAATCGTCAGGCGTTGGAATCAGACCAAGAACCACTAGAGTATAAAAATAGTATTTATTTTTTATTTATGGCGAGATTAATAGTTAATTAACAAAAATAAAAACCACAAACCATAGCAAGGTGACGTCACAAGCAGACGCCATGACACCACGGAGCGTTTCAGCGTGAATTTTAAACTTAAAATTTAAATCGCATTTTTTCCTACTAAAACTTTATTTATTGTAGAAATATGATTGTTTTCGACAAATGGAGATACTTTCGAATGCTTCCGAACATCATAAAACAGTTTTTCAAAATTAGTCATCATGCCTATTACTACTTTAAAATGTCTTAAAATTTATTTTACTCCAACGTCAACAGACTGTTAATGTAGTTACTATTTGCAAAAGGAGAAATGGACGTTTGATCAGCACGATCATTTGTTCTCTGTACAATATATATGTATTTAAAACTACATATACTACACACACTGCCTCGGTGGCGCAGTGGTAGGGTACGCGACTGCTGTCCATGAGGTCTCGGGTTCGAATCCTGGGCCGGAACAAATATTTGTATAATCCTACAAATATTTGTTTCGGAGTTTGGGTGTTTTCTATGTAATGTGTGTATGTATTTACAAAAAAAGTATTTATGTATTCATATCAGTTGTCTAGTACCCGTAATACAAGCTCTGTTTAGTTTGGGACGAGGTGGTGTCCAAAATATTCAAAAAAATAGATTTATATTATATATATATATGTACCATATATGTATATTTATCTGCAGTCTGGTAACAATCATAAAGGTTCTACCTAATCTTTATATATGTATTAAAATACAGAATTTTTAACGGTGATTACGAATATATATATATAACTTATATCTTTTATATATGATATTGACGCAGTCGGGTTTTAGATCTTACTCGGGATTACTTGTTTTAATACCTATTATATTTTATTATTATTGTCGTATATTATTATATTACTATTGACGTAGGTACAAAAATCAAAGATTAAACTTATGCACAAAAAGTGAAGTATATAACAAACATTTATGATTGAGGAAAATACGAAGGCAAGTACAATAAACTCTAATTTCACTTATGTATTATAATATTAGTACATATCAACATTGTTATTAGCGTCAATAAATTGCCTACATTACTATTTTTATATCTATTACGACAGATTAAATTGAGTGATGTCCGTTATCGGTCTTTAAAATGTACTAAAATAATATTGCACGGTTTTCCCAAAAGATATTATGACTATGCCCTGACGACAAATAAAAGTATGGCCAGTCATAATTCTTACGTAATTGTCAGGCAATTTCCTGTGACTGATAATGGAGTCTATTGTCGGACTTCTCTATAGTAGTTATTAATGTAACGTTTCGAAAGTACCTGAAAACCCAACTTGAATTAAAACCTTTTGATTTTGAATGTGGTTGTGATTATATCACAGTTGCCTGGAAGAGATTGCCATTGCGCAATAAGGCCGCCAGTTGTTTTACCGACCTGCCTAGCTTTAAGTTATATACTTAATTATGTGATGTACTATAAAGTGATTTGTTATTATTATATGTGTGTATGTCCTTGTAAACAGCTTTTATAGGGTACACCCGGATCCCTTGCAATAGACTTATATGTTATAGAACACTGTTTGATTTTTGTCAGTCCAGACTTCGGAATTAATTTTTATTCATATCTATCAGTATTCTTCGCTGTAAGTCACTGAGAAATGATGAGCTGTGAGATAAATCTAAAATAAGGTGGAATATATCTATATTCCACATTATTTTAGATTTTTCTCACAGCACAGCATCTGATACAGATCAATAGACGAAGGCTGAAGACGAATATATTAATAGTAGTTATGGATTCTGAAATAGGTTACAAGAACATTGTTTCAAGTCAACGTAATATTGAAGTCTTACGTTTCGAAATAAAATAAAAATAAAATATAAAACCAGTAAATCTAAAGAACTAAATAATATAAAATGGCAACGTGCGTCAGTTTTATGCGTGAGAAAATATTTTAGCGTTGTAGTATTTTAATAGTATCTAATAATATTTAAAAAATAGTGGTTGTACTTCATTGTGCTAGACACGGCCGGTACTACCCTCGTACAGAAAATCAATATCTCCCTCTCAACTTCAGCTCGCCTCATCCGATCACACTTTTCGTAACGATCTCGTAACGCATTCACCAGCTTATTCTCCTCTTTAAGCAGGTTGCATATCGTTTCACAATTTTGAGTGCAGATAATTACGTTTAAACAACATGTTTCGTGTTAATAGTAAAGTAAATATTAATTTCTTCTTGTTACAAATTGAGAAGTAATGACTAATCTCTTGGTCTAGTTATTAATTACCGTAACTGGAAGTCAACAAAAATAGGGGGTAACGGAAATCGAAACCCATTTGGGACAGAAAATTGTATGATTTTCACTATCGTTTATTCTGTCTGGGTGTTACTTATCTACAATATGAATATACTTAGTACTATATGGGTGCGTTTATCGCCAGTCTGATTACAATTTTAGAGATTAGATGTCGTGTTCCGTCAAGATTATAGAGAATTTTAAAACGAAAGCTAGCTTTGATAAGTGTGTTCATGAACTGGGGTTTGTATGGTGACTGTACGATGACGGAAAAGGAATTCAGAGTGTCAGTCACCAACCCTACTCCTTCCATGGGTGTCGTAATAGCCAACTAAGGGACAAACTGCGACAGACAACAACACTGCAAAACTCGAAACAAGCTGTATTGCCACGGTGTAGACCAAGACCTTCTTTCTAAGACCTATGTCTAGCTCTGGACTATTAATTACTGTTGTTAATGATGATATATAAATGTAATAATTATCCCGAAATGATTTACTGATCCATGACTGTAAGAAGTTTCATATAAATCATGACTTGTATTGCATTTTATAAGAAATTTGTTGATTATGTAACCAGCGGTCTAGAAATAGAGAAATACGTGTTACATCCATCATATATTTTGTAATATAAATCTATTATTACAAGACTTTCTGACATGAATAACTCGAAATTGATAATATTACACTAAAACTGTTATAAAATCAGATGATTGTAACAGTCTGCATTTCGAAATCAATGCACGTCTTATGCAGTACTTTTGTTGGACTATAAAATCATTGTTGCACAGATAAATGCTTTAATATTGTTGATTTTGGTCCGTAAAGAGATTTATGATGATTTAACGTTTTTTTAAATGTGTTAAAGAATTTCAATGAGAAGTTTATTGTATAGTGATAGATGAAAACATAAACCAACCGTAAGATATTATAACAAATGAATCAAATATCGTCAATTTACAGCATCAATTTTTTTTTTTTTTTACAACGGCAGCTTTAGGTATATACATTCCTGTGTCACGGGGATCTTAACAAACATACATTAAACGGACACAAAGTACACCCAGACTTAGAACAACAATTTATGGATCACACAAAGTGTTGTCCCATGTAGGATTTGAACCCACAACACTTGGCGCAGTAGGAAGCGGTGTGGCGACCGCTGAAACCACTAGGCCAACCGTGTAGTCAACCAATACTAGCTTGTTGTCGAGGAAGAAGATAAACTGACAACAAGGAATCAGAGTGAAACCGACAGTTCAGGCGTTGATACATCGCCGTTGACGGTGCAATGAGTTTTGATTATTTTTATAATTCTAATGAATATATATAACTGGAAATACATATACATCTTCACAGGTGAAATTAATAAAAATAAGTCCCGACTGCGGTAATATCTGTCATATTCGTGAATAGTTCTTTATATATTCATCAGCTGCTAAAATTTTAAGTTTGCAGCTCCAGCAGTTTATACTACACGTAGATGCATAAGGTCAATCAGGGAAAGTACATATTTATTTATATATTTTTGACCTCGGTGGCGCGTGTGTGAAATAAATATCCGTAAACAGAGACAATGATTTAGAGTTCAACAAATGTAACAATGGATCGTTATGTTTAGAACAATTAAGCTGAATATTGATTTAAGTGTTGTAGTGTGTATGTTAGGGGAATTCCTTTTGCAAATTAATTAAGTTGATGATAACCAACGATTGGTAATATTGAGGCAACAGATGAGGATAGTTATCAGTGACTGGATTTTATAATTAAACCTGTACATAAGTATCATTTTCCTTGTGAGTGTTGGGAAAATAATATATATGTTTGTAATCTATATATGAAACGATTTGTTTTATGTGTGTTATGGGTACTGGGTAACTGTAACTACGTTTAAACACCATGTTTTGATTTGGCCTATACATATATTTCGTATTTATCCCTGCACAGATATGAAAAAAATAACGATGTTTTATTAGATATGTTATACCCACTTTTTATTTCGTTAAGTATTTATTTTAAATTTCGCATGGTTCGGATCAAATACGAAGAAAAAATTTTTGACCACCTCATATCAAGCATATTAAAAATATATAACTATAGTACTAAAACATACATTTAATAAGGTACCTACCCATAAATAATGATATAATTACCGAACGTCTACTGAATAACTAATTATTGTAGACTTGTACTTCTGTAATTTGCTTGTACCGTAAATCTCTTTGGTAATTATCTGGTGTAAGTACTGTTTGTACTACAATGTAGTATAAAATGGTGCTACTAGAAATTAAATACATATTTGCTTTAGACTTTCTACTGTCAATATTCCAAGAGATATGGAGCATGACAACACTGGTGACCATAAAGTAATGTTTATGGAGAGTATTTATTTATTAATTAAGGGGTTTTTAAATAGTGTATAAACAACAGTGATTTAGTCGACAGAATTTGTAACTAAACAATTCGAAAGAACTGGAGTAATCCGAATATCGTACTAAGAATCAGTTCGTTGAAGTGGGCTGGTTCGGATGGCGTAAGAAAGCGCTTCCCGGATCTTTCCCGTCTCAGGCGCAGAGTGGCACACCGTGTGGTTTTAGTCAGTTCGATTCCGACACAACGCCCCGCCGCAAACCCCGGTGGGGTGAAGGCCCGAGGTGGTTTCCACGTAAAAAAAGGGCCGGTCATGTTTCCTTGACTGACTTGAGGAAAATGGTTGGTAGCGGATTGATGCGGATTGGGAGGCCTTCGTTTAACAGTGGACGGCAATAGGCTAAAAAAGCATGAACAACAATATAGACTAAGAGGCAAATGAGCCATTAGTCTAAATATGATTCTCCAAGGGTTTTTGTCTAATATGTCTAATATCTATACTTCCATATTAGTATATAATATTCTAAATTTGAAAGTGACAGTCTACCTGTCTGTCTGTTATGCATTCACACCTAAACTACTGCACTAATTTCATTGAAATTTTGCATGGAAGTACCTTCTTCGATTCTTAAGGAAGGACATAGGCTACACTTTAATGTGATAATCGATGTACACACGGGCGGAGCCGCTGTCAAAAACTAGTATTTTATATGAAAAAATTTCGTCCATAATACTCTTAAAAGTGACTTCAGAATAACTGATTTTCTCTCGATTCACTTCACATTGTGAACCTTGAGCAAAAACTGAAATTTATTCTGCGACGAAAGTTCTAGAACTTTATTCGCAAACAAGTAATTTTAACCTTGACCCGGCTATAGGTTAACTCCAATCCTTTCAATACACGCTGCGTTTTTTCAATCTTTTTACACTTTCACTGGTGGGCCTTTTAATCAGAAATAAAACTGCTAAACTGCCTCCCCTAAAGGTTTTACCAGTCATTGATCGAAGCCCCGGTTACGTCCTTCTATAAGTAAATTAACTAGATTAAATTCCAGTTTCGCAATTGTGCTATACGAACAGATATTGGTATTTCACATTGCTTCAAAAATGTTACGCAACTGATCTTCTATTATTTAAAATACACTCATATATAAACATATTGTCTGGGTGTACTTTGTGTCCGTTTCATGTTTGTTGATAAAGATCACCGCGACACGGGAATTTATATTGCTAATGAGGGAGATGTCTTTTAAAAAAAAAAAAAAATATGTAAAAGATTTTTAAGTAAGAAGCTTCATAATTTTTCATTTTAGTAAAAACACATTAAATTCCACATGAAATCTGTTGTGTGTCCTTCCGGTTCGTTAATAGGAAACAAAACCAAACTAAGATTAGTTTAACACAAAAACACATATTCAAAACAAATATTAGTTTTATTTTACGATTTATGTATCTAGTTTAATGTGCAGGTTATTTAAATAACTACCAGACGAATATAATGTTGTACAAATAAACTTTATGACAACACATTTATATTGTTTTTAATGTTTATTAAGCTTATCTTTATTAAGAGGTTTTATAAAAATCATGGCTGTTCGTACACAACTGAATTATATTCACACTTAGAAGTAACACTATTTTGTTGTACTATTATGTAAGCTCATAAACGTACTGCCTTTAATATTTCAGTTTACAATATTTTAACATCTCACCTTTAATTATAAAAGAAAACAAATGTCTCTTCTGCATGAATTAATCTTCTTCTTCTTTTGTTGAGATGGTATCAGCAGTTTCTGCCAATGTCAAGTATTTAAAGTCTTTAATTCTAAAATCATCGGGTCTTTAAGTCTTCGTCGTATTGATATGTTATAAAATATAAATATGTGGATGAGATGAAATAGGGACCGTCTTTTGAAAAAACAAAAATCGGCCAAGTGCCAGTCGGACTCGGAAGGACACGGGTTAATGCGATAATACTCTATGCTTCGAGAAATGACAATGACATTTTCAGTCAATTAGACAGACAATATGTAAAAAAAAATCGATTCCATTTGACCAAATAACTCGAAGTTTGTGTAAACGTCGCAAACAGTGCACAAAATTGAAATCTTGTTGCGTTGTATGCATATACGAGGAGTAAGGTGACCACTTCTCTTGGATTCTGCTCATACTTTCCATCAGGCAGAGTAGTCAATTTGGCAAGCCCACATAAAAATTAATGATATTCCTAGCTGTGCCTACCTGTGAATGGCGAGATGCTCAATTTTAAGATTCATATTTTTGTAATTTCATTGTAATATTTTACGAGCCGTTGGTATAAATAAATAGCATCAAGAGACTTGAAATTCTAAAGTAATGAAAAGATTGATCAGATACCACCAGTCACCACAAAACGCAACAAAATACAAAACCAAATAAAAAATCCTCTCTTTCCAAAAATTCTGATAATTGAAGTAAACAATAAATACTCATTTACATTTTTATTTAGACCATTCAGTTGCTAGGGCTGAAGAAACTGGGTCACTAGGCCGCACTCACTGCTTAACGCTCACATATGCTGTCGTTTTGAAGTTTTAACACTAATGAACCACTTATGGATGCCTTAAAAGTCTTAGCTTTGAAACGTTAAAAACAAACGTTCCATTCTTTATGGCAAGGGCTTCACTATAAATGTATATTGTTGAGAATTGATATTAGATCTGAAGAATTATCCCGAACCGAATACTATTGAGTTTTGAATTTCGAATACAGTTCAAAGCTAATTTAAATTCAGCATTACATCAGAAAAAGTACTATAAATACTAATTGCATAATTTGAAATGTCTGACCGATATGCTTTTTATATGACATAAAATATTGGAGATCGTCTTTTGTTTTTTCGAAAGACGGTCCCCATTTCATGTCATCCACATTTTTTATAATTTTTATCATTAACTCCATCACGACGAAGACTTGAAGACTCGAAGACTTAGAATTGAAGACTCGAAATACTTGACATTGGCAGAAACAGCTGATCCGGCTGATTGCCATATCATCAAAAGAAGAAGACATAAAATATTTTATTTTTTTAATAAAGAGTTTTTTTACTTTAAGAATTACTTTAGGAATTTTACCAGAAAATCATTTCGTTACATATATTTATGTAAGTTTGACATTCATACTTATATTATCTTTTTTATGTACATATTTAATATATTGATAAATTCATATAAAACTACAATTTATGACGTTCCATTGTGACAAAATAAACGAAGACAAAAAAACAATCAAACAATAAATTACAAAACAAACAACTTCAATTTAAAATATAAGCTTTTGTATCAAAACAGTCAATAGCATTGAGTCCTTGGAAATGCCCTTTCATTGTTCTGTTACAATAATTATTATTATTAAGTATAATTACTTGACATATTAGACTTTATTTAAAAATAAATCGTTACGTTTAGTTATAATATACGTTATATACTACAATACCCATTATAATATATAACTCAGAGATCTTAATTTATTTTAAGACAATTTTAACTAAAATTAATATAAGTAGCAAATTTATATTTACCTAATTCTCGTACGGCTCACAAAGAGGTTCGAAAGCATCTTACCGATTTTCAGATATATTTTTAATATGTGTTTGCAGGCGTGCCTAAGATAGGAAAGCTAACAAAACGCTTAGACCAACATGAGCCGTGTATGATTGGAAAGGGACCCAGATCAAGTTGCGTGGGTCATTTAGTAGGTATATTATAGGTATTATGACCTCTTAGGAAAACTGTATTGCTTAGAAGTTTATCTTGAAAATTATATTTTTGTAATTACATCCTTCAAAGGTCTTGTAAAAGAACAACTTAGGTAGATATTAAATTAATGTTGTTACGGCTTCAAATCGTCTCTGCAAGTCATATTTTAAAATTTCTCAAAAGAACATTAGCTTAAGTTTTGTGTTTGTCAGTATCCATTATGGTAGCATAATTATGGTAGAAATCGCTGCAGTACTGTAACAAATTGCTAGCCATTAAATATAATTTAAGACAAAACTTAAACTATTGTAATGTTTACTGAAACAAATGGGTTTCTTAAACTATTCTATAAACTCGATTGCATCGAGTCACACAAAGATTTAATGGTCTGTCAGTTCAAGATCTTGATAACAGATGGCGCGATTTGGTTCTTTGAAATATAGTTCTATCATAGATTTCGTAATTCGATTTAAACATTCTAAACATTATTTTCTTACAGTTTTATTCAATTAATCCCTTCATTTATAAACAATAATTCTAATCAAACAACTGTCCTTTTTTTCAATTAAATCAATTATTCAAATTATCATGAGTCAGACTGAATAATGCACGCTAGTTAATTCAATAGGTACTTAGATCCTACGAAGACGAGAATGCATAAAATACCAAAAACACAAACACATAACATTCTACCAATTCCTTTTAACATGTCTATGATAGCTAATAGTACGTATTTAAAGAGGGTGTTTCTAAAATTACCCACAATTACCTGAGACGCGGCTATAATTAAACACAATTTAAACTTTACTTGCTTTTAAACATACAATAGTTTTAGTACATCTACTTACTTTCTAAAACCTGAATATTTGTAATAGCATTCGAACAATCGAATGACCTTAACCGCTGTTATAACACCAACTATTACATTTTTAAGAGGCTGACATTACATTGAGTACTAGATTTATACAATGTTTTGCGTAAATAGTGTAAAATATCTTCCATAATGTTAAATAACTTGCAGTTTACTCAATAATGCGTTATCATTATCATCTACTAACAAAGAGAACGGGTGCGCAACCATATGTATTACAATTATTACGCGCGTAATTAATATTGTACAAACATTGACTTTGTTTTTGATGTAAACCAGTAGCAATAGCAATGTGATCCGAATAAGGCGTTTACCCCAAACGTGGTCGGGAATACTAAATTTGTTTACAGCCATTCGAATTTTGAATTTAGAATTGGAATGTTGTGCTTATAAAAAAGTTTCAATGATTGAAATTTGTGAGTGTTTGTGAAATATTTAAGTGCGTTTGAACCTTTTTTTTATTTTACGGACCATAATTTTGGAGTATAGTGATGTGGTCCTTTGTGACACAAAATATATTAATATACATAAATTAAAACGTGCCAAACGATGAGCTACAATATTTATATACGAAAAGTAAATCCTTTGTGATAATTTGTACAAATAGTGCATTATCTATGTAAAGTTTTTAAGCTCATTTTAATGGTAGTTTTTTAACAAGGAAACGTTTGTTCCGCAGTTTCTCTTTAATTGAAATTTAGTCTTTGTACGACTAGCCTCCGAAGTGTTTGACTTCAAGTTATGCAATTTTTATGTTAAATATATATTATTTTTGTAACATTCGTTCAAAATGTCGCTTGTAAGTATGACCGCGAGACTTGAACTCTCATGGGCCAAATTCATGAGAAGAAAGGAAGGATACCATGTTATCGGTAAGATTCTTTTATCTTTAACATCCTAATCTTTTTCTGCAAAAAAAATACATCAAACCATCTTAGTTGGGCCGATTCATTTCAAACCGACTTAAAAAAAGGAGGGGGTTCTCTATTCGACTGTATTTTTTATGTTTGTTATCTCGTAACTTTCGACTGGGTGAACCGATTATTATGATTTTTTTTATTTGAAAGCTGGTGCTTTCCTTGTTAAAAATGTCTCAGCACAAAAACCAAGATAAACAAGTAATTAATTATTAATAAAAAAAACCCGATTGCGTCAATATCATTTAAAAAACATATTGGATATAAATAATTAAAAATCCTTTATTTTTAAATCTTTTTTTTGAGATTACTTTTGGGCTCCAAAAATCCCTGTTTTTTTAAATTTGATGTACCCAGTGTGTACCCACTCTCTCGACTAAGACGAATCCATTGACACTACTCACATAAAAACACGACAAGCCATTTAGGCTCTATGGCGTGACAAAGAAATGTGCATACATACACTCGTAAAATGTAACCCTTTTTTTTCCCGTGCGGAAATCCTCACCTCACCTCCTTTGGCATGTCGGACCCGAACCGTAGAATGTAACCCTCCTTTTTTTCTAGTCGGGTAAAAAATACATAGTCCTACATTATCTAGTCGCCTTTAAAAAACTAATCTACTATTTATATTCGATTATATGAATTAAATATATGATCATGTAATAGATGTGTAAAAATTTACAAATATAATAAAAATGATTTACAAAAATATATGTACGCGCATAACTTTCGATGGACTGCACCGGATTGGACAATTCTTTTTTTATGTGTTTAGGACAAAGTATGTATACAAAAAAATTAAAGAAAACCAGAGGTATTATATTTTCTTATTCCGCTTAGTCGGGTACACTGCGACCCTGAGGGAAGTTAACACGGACTTACTAAAATAAGTTATTCGGTAATTCTGTCAATTTTCCCGAAACGTACGAAGTTCGCCAGGTCAGGTTTCCAATACTTTTACAGTGCATAGTCATATTAAATAAACACTTTCATTGTCATTAGGAAAATAATTTTGTTTCAAATCATTACATCAACAGTCTTGAACAGCGGGCCTCTCTTTAGAAAAAAAGTTTTTGGCCCACTATATCACGCCATAGTCGCTCATAGCCCAGTTGTACTCGGTCATTACAAACTATCACCGAGGGTTAGCAACGACGGCGCGGTCAGTACCTGGATGGGTGTCCGCTGGTGGCATGTTACCATGAGCGTCTCTGTGATTCGGAGGTCACGTTAAGCAGTCGGTCCCGGTTGTTATCCTATAACAGCCGTGAAGCTTAGTTGGAGTACTTTGGGCGATTTAAAAACATCCAACGGCAAGATTACGTAGCCACGACGTTGTCTTGCAAGTCGCCAACCCGTACTTGGCCAGCGTAGGGACGTATAGCCTTGACCCTCTCCTGAGAGGAGACCCGAGCCCAGCAGCGGGATATTATGGCTTGTTGTTGATGATGATGATATCACGCTGTCCAGACGGGTATAGAGTTTGTTTCAAGTTATATCGTTTTTTACCCAATCCATCACTATACGGATAAGTTTGTTACTTGTCAATTAAAAATTAATAATTGTCCTATTAATTAAGTAATTAGATCCATTTAATGTACAGTAAATACTAATGGGAACAAAATATATTATTATACATTAAAGCCCATTGCACCACCTTATCGCTGCAAGGTGTATCGGCGCCTAGGCAACCTTTGAATTGACGCCATTTGTAATGATTTATGATATACTTGCTTTTGACTGCGACTCCGCCCGCGAGTATGTAGGTTATCGCGGTTAAGAGTAGCCTTTGTCCTTCCTCAAAAACCATTTCGTTTCGTTAATATTCTTATTTATTGTCATTGAATATGGTTTTGTGGTTTATTATGTCTTGTCCAAATCTCCATTTTCAATAATTACTTGTCTATTTCACGTCGGTTAGGCACTTGATTGGATTCGAACCCGCTAACATGTTACCGCAAGGTGCCCTAACCATTAATATATCGCCGCAAAATAACAAGCTATAATTAAATGTCACGATTCTGAGGTCATTACTTAATCATTTCTTCATCTTGAATGGTGGTTTCTAATCTTGAAATCATCAGCTTATCAGTCAGATTAATGATTAGGCTCTCTTAATTGGTTTCATTGCAATGTTACGGTTATTAGATAGTAAGCTGTTAATTAAAAATGAAAATATCAATAGATTTGTTTACGTCCAAACAAACTACTTTGGTACTAATCTAAGTTGAAAATCGCCATGAATTTAAAGCCTTTATATCTACACCCATGCTACAAATCCTCCTTAGAAGTTTTTGAATCAACTAGCTTATTGCCAACATTAAAAATCCTGTGTCATAGTAACCATAATATCGTCCAAACGAGTATTATAATGTTGTACTTAATTTCATAAACTCCTTTTTCATAAAAAGAATATTGTCAGGCACGCGTCTTTCACTACCACAGCGGCGTATAAAATTTAAAAAAGGAACTGTTATTCGAATTCACATCGTATCCCTCCATTTTTGTACGCCATTTAGCTAACCGTTTCAGAACTTTTTATAGATAACTCATATCTTGGGTGTAGATAAAGTACATAATTAGATATTAAAACACTCACGTGATACTATTCAAACAAACAAACAAACCCACTTTCGTGTTTTAATATCCTTTACTTTACAACAGTTGCATAAATAACTATTTAGTATCCAGTATTTATATATTAATAGGAAAGAGCTTTGTACTATTTTTTAAGAAAATCATGCGAACGGAAGGTTATGAAATATGGCACAGTTAAAGTTTATGATATTTATTTTGTAAGAAAATCTTTTATATGTCTTTACACGTTGGATTTTACAGAGGAGAAGAAATGAAAAACACAGGCGTTTTACATGGATAAGGAGCGTAGAAAGTAAAAAAAAAACTATGATCGAGTTTAGGCTATTGAGAAACTATTTATGTAATTATAATTCGTTGAAATGAAGTTAAGCTAAAGTAAAGCATTCAGTTCGAATGAGTTTATTGTTAAATTATGATAGATTTATTCGTGAGTACGTCATTGGAACTCGTTAACAGAATCCAGTACATTCGTGACATTGCTCTCATTCTAATATACATACATAATTACAGTTTCTCTTACGTGAGTCGTGGAAATCATGAGTCGCTTTATTTGAACCAAGTTCCGTATAGTTTTTTTTTTACTCTTTAAACTGACGGTATCGCATCGAGCCCTTTCTAATTCCTACGTGTTTTAGTTTACCAGTAACATATATTGTGTAATTTTATGATGTAATAAGAAGTTTTTATATCTATGAAAATAAATAAAGTTGAACTGATATTAGTAGGTAATGTGAGTGTTACATGATTAAAATAATCTTTTTTTACTTGTTTACCAAGTCTATCTGTTTGCTCTAGCCAATCTTGGTAACGGTTACATCAATTTGCATGGAACTTTCACTAAAATAAAGCAATACTCTAAGAAATAATCTAATTTATACTTGTAACCCTCTCCTGAGAGGATACCCGAGCCCAGCAGTGGGACATTTTGGGTTGTTGATGATATTTGTTATATAGATTGGGGTCACACTCCAAAATATAAATACACGTGAACACCCACCGGCGATGTTATTAGTTCAGGCTAATATTATGAAGCTGTTTTTTTTATTGTTTATGTAAGTCTCTAGCCTAAGATTGCCCTAGTCTAAAATCTAGGAAGCTTAAGTCTTTAAATACATCATTCATCTATAGCTTTTAACAGTCCACTGCTGGACTTTAGACCTCTCTTAAAAAGGAGGTCTACTTTACTACGCTGACCAAATAGGTTCGTTTGTAGGTTTCAAGTTATCTTTTCTATCGTTGTCCGGCGTAGTCTGTCTCTTATTGGCCTCTAACAATACCCACGGGATAAATGGCGTGATGATACTCCGTATTCTAAATCGTACAACACACATTCTTTTCTATATATAAATAAATACATACGTACCTAGCATTTATAAAGTTGGTAATAAAATTATATAACGATTCAGTCTCCATATCTTGTAGGGAGTTCTTTTTATTATTAACATATCATTCATCATCTTCCTAGCCTTTATTAATCCCAAGATTAATTGCGGTCGGCTACTAGTTCAACCGGTTTTTCCTGAATATCAGTTTATCCACAGAGCGACTGGCATCGGACCGACATCCTGAGGGTGAACTGAATTCGAAGGTTGAACATTTGTCAGTATATTTGAGGGCACTGACTTCCCAATAAGGATTGTCATAGGTGTTCATGACAATCGGCTTAACGTGCGCTCCGAGGCACGAGCTGGTAACACTGCCATATTCCATTCACTTGGCTGCTGTTAAGAATTTCTTGTTAACCAGACAGCAATTTGACCCGGGAATTGAACCCGATACCTCTTGATCAGCAGTCGTGTACGCTAACCGCTAGACCAAAGCGGCAGTCATTAATATATCACTAATTATAAGTGATTGCTTTAGCAAAATACTACATAAGCCCTCGAGCGACGTATACCTAATCACTTATCGTTCGCAATCGTTAGCATTGTACCTTGATTTATTTGTATTTATTCAACTTTTGAGTATCACTAACGGTTTTGATAGGTCTGTTATCTTCTTTGTACTATCTTTTTCAATATTTGAATATGATAAGACGTTTTGTATACGTAGAGCAACACGAGCCATCAAACGGAGGGGAGTATTGTAGCATATTACAAGCTTTTATTTAGTTTCACCTGTCCCGATGTTTGTCTGTAATCAAATCTTGCAAGTTTTTTTTTTTTTTTTTTTTATATTTAAGCTGCCAAAATGACTCTGCCCTGCCTGATGGAAAGCATGAGCAGAATCCAAGAGTGGTGGTCACCATCCTCAATGCGAAAAAGAACAATGCAGCATGGTGACCCACACTATGGCGGCCTGGGGAGAAGGGGGATGGTGAGGGGGCGTTGGATTGGGGTATGGGCCTCCGGTATCATCACTCACTCGATGAAACACAGCGTAAGCGCTGTTTCACACCGGTTTTCTGTGAGGCCGTGGTATCACTCCGGTCGAGCCGGCCCATTCATGCCGAAGCGTGGCTCTCCTACGGTGAAACACGGTGAAACACACGGTTAAATTTGATCTACTTCCCGATTTTCGATTAAGCTGAAATTTGAAATGTTCCTTTAGTTCTGATGACAATACAATTATATATAATCGATGTTATTATTTATCCAAAATGACAGCCGTAACAAAATGGCGGCTTGCATAGTTATGAACAACCCACCCAATATAGGTATCAAATGAAAGTGCTAAAAGTTTTTCTTTTTTATTAAACTAGAAAAACTTGTTTTTCAAAAAAATATCTTTTTAATAAATCACTTGGTTTTTCGATGCAAAATAATCATATCATTTTTTACAGCAGGAACTTTTTACACATAATCACATCCACAAAAATATCGCTTGTCGTTACGAACTCTCTTAAATAAAATTAAATAAAAAAATAGGCCAAGTGCTAGTCGGATACGTGTACTTAGAATTCCGTACAAACCTGTGGGCATATTATGTATCTTAAAATTTATGCTTTTCGCAATTTTTTCTTTATCAGTCCTATAAAACGTTGCTTCGTACCAAATTTCATTCATTTCTCTGCAGGTTTTGATTCCCTTACGAGTGTATATTTGCAACGTATACGGATTATAAATGATTCGACTAAAAATTTATGCTTTTCGCAATTTTTTCTTTATCAGTCCTATAAAACGTTGCTTCGTACCAAATTTTATTCATTTCTCTGCAGGTTTTGATTCCCTTACGAGTGTATATTTGCAACGTATACAGATTATAAATGATTCGACTAAAAATTTATGCTTTTCGCAATTTTTTCTTTATCAGTCCTATAAAACGTTGCTTCGTACAAAATATCAAGATTCTGAGTTCACGGGAAGTGCCCTATATGTTTTAATTCCCTTGCAAGTAGAAGTGTGAATATGAGTTCATATGTATGATTATTTGTTTCAGAAACTAGTAATTATGAACATAAATAATAATGATACTACATATCTTATACTTTCACAACTAAATGTAATATTTACTGCAATAATTTATTGATGGCGGTAAATTGTTGTTTTCTGCGATAAGAAGTGTCCTCTGATAAATATTCTGACCAATAATATGTATTATTATAATGTTGAATTACATGAAAACAATAGACCCAAGGCATTGACCTGTACTATTGGGCAACCGAAGTACTATGGAGCAAATTCACATAGAACAATAATGTTAAGAAACCACAGTTAATATTAATATATATTATTATCCGCATCACTTAAGTTCAATGATTAAGAAAATAATTAATTAAAGTTAAATAAGTTTTGAATGCCATTCAATAGAGAGTCTATAACTAGAATTTTAGGAATGGAACCCAGAACCCTAAGCACGATTACCAATTAACCATCAGGTTAGATTAGAATTAGTAACATACTTAGCTGTTTCATTGTTATTTTAGTTGATTTATTAATTGTTTGTTGTGTCAATAATTATGCTGGAAGAAAATTATAGACTCGTAAAAGCAAAATGTTTTGTATAGTCCATTCGTTTAGATAATGTCGGTACACCCTCACGCAATTGTGGTTATTATTGTGAAATACGAATATATTAATTCATAAAAGTTGGGGGCTTGCATAGGTATTAAAGCCAAATTATATGAAAAATCAAAACATCTGATCTACCTAGCCTACATTATAACAGTTTTAGTTTATGCGCTAGAAGAGTCAACAAACAGAACCATTCACTATACAGCTTCGACGTAATGCGAAGGCGGCGCGATCAAAGTGACCGTATCTAATCGAATGTACATACTTGATTATGACTGTTATATAAATGCCAATCCTACCCTAATTTTAGCTTTATGGAAAATCATTCCAATCACTTCCCAAGCCGCTTTTCACAGAGTAATTAAAGTACGCCACTTTTCTCTCGATTCTAGCTCTAAGAATTTAAAAGAACAGCAACAGACTTATAACTCGAGTTTCAGATGCTTGTTTGCCCCCTTATGCCATAAAAAAAACTTGAAGATGAAGATCCAACTTCAATTAAAATAAGTTATTGTGTAAATTTAGTAAAAATTACAAACATTGCAAGTTAGTTCGCAATCTCTTTGTAACCGCGTTGATGTTATAATTTTAAATGTTGCGAAAACCTCCTCACCTTGCCGACGGAACCCTGCAGGGTATAACAGCTGTAACCTTCAAGCTTCTGCTTTCTCAAATGCAAAGGCATGCAATAACAAAACAAATTAAAGCAACGAAATAAAAATAATATTGATACTAGCTATTTCATGCAGCTTCTCTCACTCTAGTTCCAATCAAATTTTCCAAGTTAAAACTAGAGCTATTATACTCCGTAAATATTGACTGCCCTGATGTGGTTTGTAACCTTGACTACTGAGCCAGAGGTCGTGGGTTTATTCTTACATAGAAAATTTAATTATGTGATGAGCTAGACCCACGTGCCCATATTCCAGTCTTCTTAGCGGCAAGCGTTTCGTTTCCGTGAAGTTAGATACTAGCAGAACAGAACGTGGCCACTTTGACTGCATTGTTGGTGGCAGCCATCAGATCCTCTAACCCCGTGCAGGTATTCGGGTGTGCGGCATGATGTAAGGTGGGTCATCGTTTGAGTTTCACCGCACAAACAGTCCAGGCTGTCACTGTCCACAAGTCCCCACCTGGACATAAAAAATATAGACGCTATATCCATTTTTTTTTTAATATTGCAACATATTCTTTTAATTAGTTAGCGATGTTTGATGTAATTGTGAGATAAAGTCTTTATCATTTTATTCGCACATACCTTTTATATTTATATATAGATAAATTGATAGGAAGGCGCATCGATATAATTAATAGGAGGAAAGTAATATAGCACTTATATCGTTCAGGGTTGCCTAATACATAAATCCATAGACGAATGATTCCAAATTGCCAGTAAAAAAAATAAATTGAATTTGAAAAAGGAATCACGAGTATTAATAGGTTCTTCATTCTCGTTCTTAAGTTCACAGAGTGGAGGCCAATACCTATCCTGGTTATAGGATAGGAGAAGCGACTTGGGACAAAATTGGCGGCAATACGCTTTGTTATTCTTAAGCTCTAAGGTCTTTGCAATATCATAAAGTTCTCGTTTCTTATTTTCTATTAATCCGAATGATTTAGCCAGCATTTAGTTGTATGTAGTGGGAAAGCAAGCCGAAGCCTCATTTCTACTGAGAGACTGATGTCCAGCAGTGGACTGGTGGACTGCACTGAAATGATGTTGAATACGATGACGATGAATGACAGACAAAGACACGAAAATTGGTAGGGTTAGGTTTTGAAAAAATATTTAAGAAATCTCAATATCCATTCCATAGTTGGTTTATAATACAATTCGAGAAAGCAACATTGTAAGACTGTTCACAAGACATCGATTTTTTTAGATAAGCCGATAACATCGCGACAGGATTTGGGTATTAAATAAGAAATATGTCAACCTTAAGTATTAAAATGAAAATTTAAATACCAATTGTTTGTAAATACAATTTAAAAAATAAACTGCTAAAGTTAACACCCTGGCAACCCTATTTACTCCTGAAGCCGAACCAATATCGCTGACTATCAAAATTAAAACAATATTATTAATCCCCATATCGATCATCAGTATAATATATGCGATATTGTAGCAATGTTTCTGCGCGGATTATAACATACATATTTCACTTTCTGGTAATTTATCTAGATACCTATAGATACGTCTAGGAAACATCCATCATCGGTGTTAATAATCGAGGCCTGGATATATATTAATATATACACACATGATCATACGCACACACGCACAGACCCACGTGAGCATACACACATACACACGCACACATCCACGCACACACATATTACGTATTCCGAAATAAACAGATCTGTACCATTATTCTCTTTATTGAACACTATTGAGCTTGTCTATATATTTATTTATTTTAAGTTTTCTTTTTGTTTTAACAGTACTTGCTACTTAGTAGATATTGTTTGCGTGTAGGAACTATTGATTTAATAACATTTTTTTATATTCATGTAATAATTGTATGATGCAAACATTGCTCATAGCCCTGTTGCACTCGGTGTTTAGAAACAATCACCGAGGGTAAGCAACGACGGCGCGGTCAGTACCTGGATGGGTGACCGCTAGTGGCATGTTATCATGAGCGTCTCCGTGATTCGGAGGTCACGTTAAGCAGTCGGTCCCGGTTGTTATCATAGGATAACAGTCGTGAAGCTTAGTTGGAGGCCTTTGGGCGGCTTGAAAACATCCGACGGTAAGATTACGTAGCCACAACGTTGTCTTGCCAATCCCCAACCCGCACTTGGCCAGCGTGGGGACGTATGGCCTTAACCCTCTCCTGAGAGGAGACCCGAGCCCAGCAGTGGGACGTTATGGGTTGTTGATTGATTGATTGAAATATTGTCTATATATAATATAACTATGGTCTCATCATTGTGTATTTATTAATAATGGGAAGAAGGAGACAACACCGATACAAGTATTCCTAATTACTTACTGGGCTTTGCCTCAATTTATCTAGTTTATGACAATGTATGAGAAATATTAAAAGCATGTTTATATTTTATTTATTTTGTATATAAGTATACTCGCCTCATACTCGTAAGGGGAATATCATATCGTGTCTAGTTATAGAAATTAGAACTTTAAACGCCCCTTACACATAATTCGTGCTTCTTTTACGTGCTTTTATACGAGCTCGTTGGTTGCTGGTGCTTTTAACCAGATCTTTCTTCAGTATAGTGTTGATCTGCTCGATATATTTCTTTCTAAAGCTTTAGAAGCAGCGGTTCTTTGTATTAATGCGTGAAGAAAATTTTCTTCATTTTTTTGTCATGATTACCGACACACGCAGTTTGAGCTTCGGGAAACAGTTAGTTTGTACTGAAAAGTATTGGATTCTATTATATTTGAATACATTTTAATGTCTGCTACAAAAATACCTACTGTACTGTGTACTGTATTCTAGGTCAAGTTAATGAATGATGAGTTAAAACAGGACAGGGCTCGTTTGTGAAAAAACTAAAGTTTTCTTTCAATCTAAAACAAATTTAGGAAAATGCAATATATAAGTTTATATCTGTTGATATGAAACATATTAGAAACAATTTAAAGACTTTGTTATTGCTTTTGTACCTTCATCCCTTCCACTCCTACCACATACAAAAGTCATCTCATTCAACCACTACATCAATATTTGAATGGAATAATAAACCTTATTTCTTAATTGTTACAGATGATAGTGGCCCGAACGACATCACTTACAGTATGGCGTCGATAAATTCTAACGAGAAGAGTCCAGGAGATCCTCCAGACAAGAAGTTGTCAGAAGTAGATTGTGAAAAACAGCCGTTATCTGGGGTAAGTCTCCCGTCAAATAATAATAGTTTATTGATTCACAAATAATTACAATGTTAACTTAAATATTACAATCAACTGAACATTGGGATCAAGTCACGATGTTAATGTGTCAAACCAGGAGTCGCAACCAAAGCCCTTGATAGGTAATGAGATAACTTGTATTTAGGGCACGGTTCACCTCCCTGGGCTGGCCGCTTTTGCCGAAGAACCGATAACCGTTGGGGTAAACGAGTTCTTGAGTGGAGACCGCGTCCCGGCAAACGTAGTGTAGGACGTCCACAGGCCAGGTGGAGCGATGATTTGCTGCGGCTGGCAGGAGCTGGAGGCGAAAAGCCATAGATCGAACTAAGTGGCGTGAAATTGGAGAGGCCTGTGTTCAGCAGTGGACTGCGATAGGCTGATGATGATGATCATGATCACTTCCCTGACATATCTTAGGTAACATTAAAAGTAACGTTAACGAA
Source organism: Hyphantria cunea (assembly GCA_003709505.1). Lineage (NCBI taxonomy): Eukaryota > Metazoa > Arthropoda > Insecta > Lepidoptera > Erebidae > Hyphantria > Hyphantria cunea. Next base: position 128,049 of record PKRV01002720.1, read on the forward strand.
CTGGTATTCAAGAAATTCTTCACGTGTGTAAATATAAATTAGCAATTTTTGAGGAAACTTTAGTGGTTTACCACTGTAATCGTGGATGACTCCTCAGGAAACTGGTTAATCATCATCATTTATTATCATTACCTTTTCCAGTCTATTGCTGAACATAGATCTCCCTTAGAATGGAAGTTCTGCCATATTATACCACGCTATCCAGATGAATCAGTTTCTTTAGGGTTATTTCAAGTTATTCATTAACTTATTAATTAACAACTTCATGCACTTATGTAAAACGGCGAACTTAATGCCCAGGGTATTCTCTACTTTGGGGGATGTAATCTGATAGGGCAGGTGCATCGATTTAAGTTGTAATCAGCTACAGGCATAGATGTTACTTGAATTAAACCAATCAACACAATAAAGCATATAAGTATATAAATACATACATGTACAAATAAATATAGACACATAATACATATACTTCATAATCGTACACGGTGGAAAGTATAAGCAGGAGTGCTGTTGAATAAGTTAGTCCGCAATCTGAAGCAGATGATTGTTCAGGCTCTTTTTTATGTTTAACGGTTAGTGGTCAGTTAACGCCTCTCTTTGGAGCGTTCTTGTCATGCATAACTTGCATAATATGCTCCATTAGTCGGGTCCTACAAATTCCACGTCCGTATAATTAATATGGCGGCACTTCTGATTTTTAATGCGTTTCTATAATATGTTTTTTACTATAAAAATCTCAAGTAGAAAAATAACCAAAGTAAATTACGGTTATTTCTTCAAGAATGTAGCTGAGGACTATGTAATTAGGTTAACAATCATTCTTATTGTTAACATAGATAAGCAAGCAATTTGTTTATGTAAATGTACTCAAACAATCTTTTTTACTTTCCTTTTAATGTGTAGCAAAGACGTCCTAATTTTCGAACAATTTTTTATTTTATAATTTTTTTATGGAATAGTGGCAAACGAGCAGACGTATCGCCTGATGGTAAATGATTACCGCCGCCCGTGAACACCTGCAACACCAGAGGCATCACCGTGCGTTACCGGCCCTTGGAGGATGGGGAAGGGGAGGGGTGGAGCGATTGGAGTTTGGGTCTCCGCTATCCTCACTCACTCGTTGAAACACAGCACAGGCGCTTTTCCACACTGGTTTTCTGAGAGGCCGTAGTATCACTCCGGTCGAACCGGCCCATTCTTGCCGAAGCGTGGCTCTCCAACGGTAGGCGTATCAATCCTTCAAAATTGATACCGAATTCAAAAATCTAAAACTAATGAAAACCTAATGATGCAAGAGCATCACTGGGCCGTCATGGTGTGGGTTTTTTATGTTTGTACCAGCTAAAATGACTCTGTTCTGCAAGATGGAAATCCAAGAGTGTTGGTCACCATACTCATTGCGTATGCAGACAATGCAGCATGGTGACCCACACCATGGATGCCTAGTGATGCTTCTGCATCATTGACCCATAATTAAACAAAATTGAATAAGATTGCACTTCTAGTGTATCTCTCCTTGACTTAATGTACTCTTAACCGATTTTGGTCGAGCGCCGGCCAGTTTCAGTCGAGACTAGCCAACTACACAGCTAATACTACAACACACAAGTGTGTGAGCAAACTCAGGTGCACTTTTTGTTCCCTCTTCTCACAATACAGAGAGATGACTATCCGACACGACCGGGGAGAAATCTAGGGCAGGACCGACTGATTTAGGTACTCTACGAGGCCCTTGGGCTAAGACACCGACTTCAAAAACTCTGAACTTTTAGTAAAACATTTCTTTGGAAAAACTTCATAAAAAATTTTGCTTCGACCCTGCAATCGAAACCTCTTGATCGGCATTCAGTCAGCAGGGGCATCCCATAATCCCAACATAACATTGCACCAATAGAGACTATACGACCTCGAAACATTGAAAAATAAAAATATCCTTGTGCTTAATATTTGTCATTATCTATTTGTTAACTCATAATAACATATAAATAATCTTTGATAACGAAATAATCAGTTGTTATCATAACTTTAAAGTGTTTTACTCATATATTTGGCCTTAATCAGCTGTGAAAGTTGAAGATAAGAGACCTAGGCTGATACTTCACACTGAAAGCATAATGAAACTAAGTGATGATGAGTGCCAAAGTCATTTTTCTTGTTTTGCTTCTAAGATATTATTTAACCAATTACTCATGACATTAACTAATATTATCGAAAATATGTTTGATGCGAGCAAAACTGCGGGTTATAGCTAGTTAGTAACCTACAAGGTGTTTAATATGTAGAAACAATTTATGAACTATATATATATAGAAATTTATAACCCCTTTGGGGGTAATCTTACCCATAAACTATAATCTGTGGCCAAGATTACCCCCAAGGTTAAACCTGTTGTTAACACATCCTCCTTATTTATTTCTCATTAGACTTTTTAGTTATATAACCATATCACTAAAGAATACCATAAGATCTAAATGTTAAACCATATTATGTTGCGACGTAGATAACAAATTGTTTTGGTTTCAGAAGAAAGAGGAAAGATGGTACACCACACTGATGCAGGTAGCTGTTCCATTCTTCATAGCCGGTTGTGGAACTATCGGTGCTGGTCTGGTCCTGGGTACCGTTATGGTAAGTTTTTAATTTATATTTTTGGTACTTTACGAATAGGATCAGGATAGGAATTAAGTTTTGAAGAGGAGTACCATGCTTAAATTGTGGATATAAATACACCCTGCTGCCTAAGTCCATATTGACTTTGGCGGGATTGATGCTCAGCCAGTCTGATTGAGCAAAGAACACACGTGAAGATCTTCCATATCTATATCGACTTGCAAAAACCATACGTATAAATCTTGAATTTGCTGTTGCATTGTTATAATAAGCATAATTTATATGTTTCTGTACCAAAAAAATCAGTAAATATTAAGCGTACTCAGGTTCGTTACTCATTTTTGATTCTTACAACCTGACCTAACATTTTAGCCTGTAAACCATGAAAATAATGTGTTTGATTAAAATTCCGCCTGAACAGAACGCCTCTGACTAGAGATTTTTTCATTTCTTTTTTTATCTGCTTAGTTAACTTAGTTTCCGTTTCTGGTATTAGCTTAGTACCTGCCGGTGATTTCATGGTCACGTTTCTGCAATCGAAGCAAAGATTATAAGACCGATTTTGCTTTTGAATTAGATACAATTTGAATTACAAGTAGATACTCTATTTCATTGAAATTTCGACCTTTGTCAAGTGAAAATAAGATTATATTTTATTTCATTGGAAATAATATTGTCTTTTGGTCTTTTGAATGCAATAAATGGAACAGTATGAATTTAAAGAAAAGAAAACCATTTAAACACACGTCCTTTATCTATATATACTATATATGAACGTTACAACAAATACTATTTCTGTTACAGCACTGGGAGGTTTTCCAAAACGTATCTGCAATATTTGTACTAGTCCCTTCGCTCTCTGGTCTTAAAGGTGAGTTTTATTTAGATACTTCTATTCCTATATTCTACCAGCCATATTTGTAAGTTTCGTCGACGTATATAAATAATAATAATAAATAAATATTTTGGACATATAACACCTATATAGTCCCAATATATACTTACCCTATATATACTTTTTTTTTGTAAATATATACAAATTATACATAGAAAACACCCAAACTCCAAAACTACTATATGAGAGCACTACCAAGCTTCTTTTAAGATAGCTCTTTAAAAATTTTTTTTGATTGAAAAAGATTTGAATCTAATCATACAAAACTCATTTTACGTACGTTTTTATAAAGCGTTCTAACTAAACTCATCATTTGAATAATTTCTAAAGAAAACCTCGTTACAACACTGACAATACAGAATTTAACAATACGTTCCATCATACAAACCACTGGCTATTATTCACCTTCAAACATATTGACGTTACGTTAAAGAAATTGTCAAGAGAACAACTTAAAATGTGTCATCATGTGACACAAGTTTTGGTAACAAGTAGGCTTTGAAGTAGTATTTTGTGTGACTAAACCCTTTAATACCGTATAATACTGTTGGAATTCGCGTATTCGATGATAAGATAGTTTTCACGGTACGTAAATCATGTTTCTACGAAAATTCAATCATCCAACTTTGTTATCACTTGACGATGTTTTGATTTATCGATTTAAAGATTTATGTACCGTGGACATTCAAAAGAACAGGAAAAAAACCCATAAATACGTTACAATAGTTAGGATTTTACTACTTCTTAAAAATTTTATCGAATGATGGCTCGTTGTTACATTTTTTTAATTACAGTTTTGTGTATGGAATAGAGGCAAACGAGCAGCCGTATCGCCTGATGGTAACTGGTTAACACTGCCCATGGACGCCCGCAACACCAGAGGCGTCGCAAGTGCGTTGCAGACCTTTGGGGATGGCCTTTCGGTATCCTCACTCACTCGGTGAAACAGCGCAGGCGCTGTTTCGCACCGGTTTTCTGCGAAGCCTTGGTATTACTCCGGTCGGGTCTATCAGTTAGACCTAGCTATGTTTTTAGACTTACATTCCATCTCGTGAAGTTAGATTCTCCAAGACTTTGTATTTCTTCTCTATCGATGATCTCGTAGTGCTTTACGCCGCGTAAACTAAATATGTTTTGCGTCTCCCAGTAAACATTTCCGCAAGTTGTTCGTAAACATGGTCTAAAGATATCAATCTGTCATTTACTGACCACGTCCTGTCGAGATTGTCACATAATTACGAATGGTACCAATTATTGTTCCATTGTCTTCTTGTAAACGAGATGACGTGTCTTTAAACATAACTACATCAATCAGAGATGAAAATAACCGTTTTCACGTTTATTTTTTGGTTTTTTAGTGACACCGAAATTATGACCCGATAAACGAATTCTTGTTTTAATTTTATTTAGTTATTCCTAACTCATAAACAGATCCTAATAAAATAAATGTGTTACTTTACTTAGTAACGGTAATGTAAACTTACAAAAAAAAATGTTTAAATGGAATTTAAAGATGGGCTGACTGCTTACTATATAAAATACATTCACAACAACACAACACTTACAAAGTCTACTGAATTTTATCATGTCTTAGATTTTTACGGCTAAGAAAACAAACAAGCATTAAGTCAACCTAGATTAGTAGCTAAACAAATACAAAAAAAACAACTTGCGTGATGAAAATAATTTATAATCCGTTCGTGTCGCTAATGTCTACACGCGGATATCTAAGACTGTTTAGAAAATTGAGTGAAAGGGACGTAATCGTTGCAATTTGCAATAATGCAGAAGCATTACTAGGCCGCCATGGTGTGGGTCACCATGCTGCATTGTCTGCATTCGTGATGAGAATGGTGACCACCACTTTTGGAGTTTTCTTATGCTTTTCATCAGCCAGAGTAGAGACATATGGCAGGGCCATACAATAAAAAAATCCTTTTTATTACGTACTATCAACCCGGCCCGACTTAGCATGGAAGTCTTTGAAATTTTCGAATTTTCTTTACTATAAAATGCATGTATTTTGCATATAAGCCATTCTCTAGAATCACTCTATCTGTTGCTTAAAAACTTCGTTGAAATCCGTTGAGTAGTTTAACATATATAACGAACAGACAGCGGAAGCTACTTTTTTATTTGATGAAATTTTTGACCTTAAAATAAGAAGATATAACTTACTTTGTGTACTTATTGATTAAAGTTTCGAAATTAATCTGTTATGTACTTTGTTTGTGTTTTAACTTTTCCTTTCCTTCATATATTGAATATCCTAGTCTGCTTATTGGTCTAGCGGTTGACGTATGCGACTACCAATCAAGAGGTCTCGGGTTCGAATCCCGGGTCGGGCCAAAAGTGCTGTTATTGAGTTTTTATGATTATAGAAATTTGAACCCCCGTGCCTCTGAGAACACGTAAAGCTGTCGGTCCTGCGCCTAATCTCTCCCCGGTCGTGTTGGTTAACCGTCCCATCGGATTATGAGAGAAAGGGAACAGACAAATCATCTGTGTTTACCCGCACACACTTGTGCACTACAATAATTGACTGCCTCGGTGGCACAGTGGTAGCGTTCGCGACTGGTCTCGGGTTCGAATCCTAGGTCGGAACAAATATTTGTATGAACTACAAATATTTGTTTCGGAGTTTGGGTGTTTTCTATGTATATATTTATGTATTAAATAATATATTCATATCAGTTGTCTAGTACCCATAATACAAGCTCTGCTTAGCTCGGGACTAGATGGCGTTGTGTTAGATGTGCGAAATATTTATTTATTTATTTATATTTAACATATTCTGTGTGCTGGCTGGTCTCTGTTGAGAGTGGCCACCGTGGCCGTAGTCGGCAAGGAAGAATTAATGTCATTATCAACCTTGAACCTCATTACCGTGGGAGAGCCACGCTTCGGCATGAATGGGCCGGCTCGACCGGAGTGATACCACGGCCTCACTGAAAACCGGTGTGAAACAGCGCTTACGCTGTGTTTCATCGAGTGAGTGAGTATACCGGAGGCCCATACCCCGATCCAACGCTCCCTATCTCCCTCACCATCCCCCTTCCCCCCAGGCCGCCATAGTGTGGGTCACCATGCTGCATTGTTCTTTTTCGCATTGAGGATGGTGACCACCACTCTTGGATTCTGCTCATGCTTTCCATCAGGCAGGGCAGAGTCATTTTGGCAGCTTAAATATANCCCCTTCCCCCCAGGCCGCCATAGTGTGGGTCACCATGCTGCATTGTTCTTTTTCGCATTGAGGATGGTGACCACCACTCTTGGATTCTGCTCATGCTTTCCATCAGGCAGGGCAGAGTCATTTTGGCAGCTTAAATATAAAAAAAAAAAAAAAAAAATGACATCTCTAGATATTATACTGATTTAATTAATTACAAACATAAAGACCCAGCTCTAGAACAACTGTAACCACAATTCTCGCTCATGTCTTATTATGTGTTACAATACCAAAACAATATTATCAAGACGTATTATCGCCACCTATTGTCTTGTAATGTATGTAGTGAACACACTCCATTTTCCAGGGGAAGTACAGTTTCCAACAAGTGATTTGTGGAACTTATTTATTTAACTCATCGAATGCTTTATCTTTTTTAATCAGATATATATATTGTACGTTTTATATTAGTTTGACCTGTATATTTATCGATTATTAGACTTGAGTCGTGCTCAGTTGAACACATATTAATAAAATAATAATAATGACACTAATAACACATATTAATGACACTAATACAAAATAATTTATTTAATAAAGATTAGAGATGTGTTTATGTCAGGTCGACTCGACTTTTTAATTGTAAAGGATTGTAAGATCTTGATCTGACTCTCGTATTACATCGATTATATTTAATCGTATTTTCAATGAATCGATTAAAATACCATCAGAACAAAAGTAATCGTTACTTTTATAAAGACTAGTGATCGTTCATTAGTCGAAATTCGGCGATATTTATTTTTTGGTTTTCTGCCCTCCTCCTCGACATAAAATTTAACAGTGCTAAATGTCATACTCCTCCGTTCGCATAATTTTCATAAAAGGGGTACAAAGTTTGTGCTTCACGTATATAGATCATAAAATCTTATTGACTTTAATGGCAGTGATCATTAGTAAAATAGATTCTTTAGCGATACAACAAAACAAAAAATGATATAATAAAACAATCGTGGTTATAGACCACAATATCAATTCTCAATTTCACAGACTACCCATATTATTTCTTAGAACTAATAAACACTAGTTTATCCTATGTGATGTTTCATATTTATGCCCGCTGACTCTGATAACATACATTAATTATAATAAAGATATAAAGTACCGACCCTTTGTTTTTATATCGTAACATAAATAAACCCAAAGTTCGCATATGACTTTGATCGTCCACTTGTCACACACACGATGGTGTTGAATCGACGTATCGGGTCGCATTGACTCGATAAGATTTATTAATCGACTGTAAATACAATAGTGATGTATTTTACTATTTATACCTATAGAATAAATATGCATTTTTAGATGAGTTTATTATGTATGAGTACATAAAAAAGTCATCAAAACACTCATACAAAACCCAAAGGTTTTTTACCTTATCATTTTGACAATGACTAATATATATATATATATATATATATNGATTACTCAAATCTTATACTAATAAATGTTGTTTGCCTATAGGTAACCTAGACATGTGTTTGGCGTCTCGACTCTCAACGCAGGCGAACCTCGGGAACATGGACTCACCACGGGAGCTGGTGTCCATGGTTGTGGGGAATATATCACTGGTCCAGGTGAGAATACTATTATAATTCATCATCATCACATTCATTGCCTAATGTATAGTTCTAGTTAGCGCTGACTGCTGAGTAGCAGGTCGTAGGTACGATACCTACGACCTGCTACTCAGCAGTCAGCGCTAGTCATTTCCCACCTAGAATAAATATAAAAATATTTAATTTTTTTGTATCTAGCTCGTATTATATCTTATTTATATATATACTTCACAAAAGATGTTACCAAGGAATAGAGTGTGTTTTACCAGATTAAACGCCGATATCTAGAAATAAATATTATCGTAGGGTAAACACTTACTCGTATACTAACCGGATAATCTTTATATCTTTAAACAAGTTTCCAGTCAATCACCTCGGCTGGAATCCGAACACAGTCCATAAATTTTCCTTTTTCTGTTTTTCTCAAGTCTTTTTATGAAACAAAAATACATCAAACCCTTTTATTTTTTTAAACATTAGTATGTTATTAATATCATGGAATTTGATGTTATTTTTATTTATTCAAGGGGCAAGGTTTGTTTTGCCACAACAACCGAATAATATTGTAATGAATTTCATATTATGTTATTAACCTTTTTAGTAAATTTATATATTTTTATATTTTTAAAAAAACAACTCTCGCAATCTTTACAAACATACATGAAACGGACACAAAGTACACCCAGACTAAGAAAATCAATTTATGGATCCCACAAAGTGTTTTCCCATATAGGATTTGAATCCACAACACTTGGCGCGTTAGGGAGCGGTGTGGCGACCACTGAAACCACTAGGCCAACCGTGTAGTCAATTCACTTTCACATATGATTGGGCCTAGCTTCTTTTAGTTTAAAATATATTTCTAATAAGATATAACGCGAATATGTGTTTGTTTAATACGCATTAGATTTAAATTATCGGCTAATAAAATAGGCTACTTTATTCTTTTATTTGCTATTACGATTATATTAAAGATATGAATTAATCCTTTGCTCTTTCCGCTAGTATAATATTTTAGAACTGTAGTGATTAAACTAAATGTAGATAAATGTTTTATACCACACAGGGAGAATACCTTCCAGACTTGACATACGATCATGTTTACATTGAGGCCTACGCAACCCGAGACCTTATAAATGAGTCAGACCTCAGGCCAGTTGTTTAGCGAACAAGGAATTAATTTGTTGCCGTGTGTTTCACCTATCAAAATTAGGGTAACAAGACGTTAAATTACTTGAAAAAAAATGGTTATCTAATAAGTAACAACTTCGCATACAAACACGAACTAGACACAGCTGTGTTGTAGGTACTTGGTTGTATTAATACCACCAGACTGTTACTAAACATATTTATATTGACTTTACTACACGTTATAGAGAAATTACACACAGATACAGAAATGATCATGATATGAGCATGCTCATATTAGCCTTGTATAAGAATTGAACCTGTCATGAATTTATAGGACTTGATAATCAATTTACTAACATAAATCCATTTTTACAGGTTCAAGCGATAGTAGCAGCTACAGTGGTGTCGATATTTGCGATAGTGGTGAATATCATCACCGATCGTGGTATCAACGGCTCGTACATCCTGCTGCTCATCGCCAGTGCGGTCTTCACAGCCACGACTACCTGTTTCGTGCTAGGTAAGAAACTAATAAATAGTTTATATCTAAACAATATATGTTTATTATTTTTTGAGTCGTCTATTCGCGTTAAAAAAATAGTGACGCAATCATATGCCAATAAATTTTCTTCAGGCAATTTCGGAATTGAAATTGCTACAATCGTTAAAATAGATCTCTATGGCTACGACACCAAAGAAGTAAATTTGAACAAGCAATTTTTTCATTTTATTTTCATGCTTTACATTTACATACCAGTTTCATTTGAAAAATAAAGTGCAATCTACCTATTACTATAAATCTGATTGTAAGTTTGCTTGTTACGCTTTCACGCGAAGACTATATAACCGATCATCATGAAACTTTGTACACATATTCTTGGAGGTTTTAGAAGTAACCATAAGACACTTTTTATTAAATGCGAGCGAAAGCTAGTGTATCATGAATAAAAAAATCAAATCTAAATTTACCTCGTTAGTTCTCAAATGACGCTAGTGATAACTGTCACATAGATCGAGCTGTATTTAAAAAGAAACTATTATACCTAAAGCTTTTTTCTGTATCTTTGTTCAGTTATAGTTCGAAATTCATGTATATTTGTTTCAAATTTTACTTTCATGGATATATATTTCCAATCTATATATTTTCCTTTTCAATTGTTTTTTCCATGTCGTTTATCATAATTTCTTTAGTCAGTGCAGTCATTCAAATGTGACTTAGTTACATTAAATATTTATTTAATTACCGTAACATTCGTAACACAGTTTAACACATGAATACAACATAATGTCTAAGTATTGTATCAATTTTACGACCCATTAACAATGTGTTACGTGCTCCGAAATAATGCAAGAACAATTAAGTAAAAAACCATATAAATCAACTGATAATGGCAAGTGTAGTGCATTATGCAGTGTCACGACTCATGATATGAATAGAAAAATTTGTATAATAATAATCATGACTGAAAACATTGTTACCTCGTAGCACCAAAATGTTTTTTGGACCCACATTTAAGACCCTTGAACACTTTGTGATCACATGATGTGATTTGTGATCCTCAAATCATTGTTCTGGCTGATCTTAAGTGTTCTCTGATTTGGGTGTTGATGATATGATTATATATTTCTAAAATCAACTGAAATTTTGATATAGTAAAGTAGGCCAAAACCTTCTTTATAAAGAGAGGCGTATGTCCAATAGTGGACTTATCAAGTCTGTTGATGTAGACATGACTAATACTTTTTATATATTTTTTGCTCAGATTTCGTGCTCGTGATGGTGATCTATGGGTCCTTCAAGCTCAAGGTGAACCCAGACAACGTGGCGACACCGCTAGCGGCATCTATCGGTGACATCGTCAGTAACACTGTGCTAGCTGTCACCGCGCAGTACATGTATGACCAAATACGTAAGTAATATCTTAATTGGCATATTTCAGGAATAGGATTTCTTTTATATGCACATATTAGTCTAGTTAATCCGAGTCCCTTGAGCCTCAACAATTGCGAAGAGATGTCTTCTATGTCATTTTTCTGCCGTCTTCTTCATGGAGAGTGTTCTGACGAGCTCTTCCAACAGGACAACACGTGTTGGCTTTGGCAGTCACCACTTTAAGAGTGGTAGACATACATAGGTACGCTCACGACAAACACCATTCGACCCTTCCTTTCTATGTCAATCGGTCAAAATCTAGAACTCAATACCAGGGCATGAGTTTCCCGACCACTAGGATCCCGTATCTTTTAAGTGGGGTGTGAAATATTTAACCCCCCCCTCCTCCGCTTTAAACAGAAAAAGATTCCATCAGGCAGAGTAGGATCACGTTGGCAGACTAATATAAAAAAATGCTTGTTATAAACACCTTGACTATTAAATTTATTCTAATAACCATTTTATAGAAACTGCTGCATTTTTTGATTCCCAAAACAAAATCTCAACTTCGATTTAAAACCTTCTTTATCTATCTTTTATTTTTTTTATTGGCAGAGGTAACACTGTGGCAGCCAATAGCGTTGATGTGCGTGTACTACTGTCTGCTGCCGATGTGGGTGTTCGTCGTGTATCGCAACAAGTACACCAAGAAGGTGCTCACCAGTGGCTGGACACCCGTCATCTCTGCGCTCTTCATCAGTGGGTACGTGTATTTCCATATATGATACTAATACACTGTGAAAAAATAATAAAACAATGTCACCATTATTTTCTTACACTTTTTCCGAATACTTTTACGAATTACTTAGGATCGATGCATTCTTCTACTTTCCGCCTTCATTACTTCTTAAAAATAATAATAAAAAACCTACTTATACCAAATAGTAGTTTAGTGGCCTATTTGTAATTTCAAATTAATAACTTCACTAAATGCATTTGAAAATATGTATATACGATACATCAAAAAACATTAAAAAAATTTATCCGTCTGTCTGTTTGTTCTGGTTAGTCTAAAACGGCTGGATCGATATTGACGGTATTTAAACTGGCAGATAAGTGATGTAACAAGGAGTAACTTGACTACTTTTATTTAAGATGGACACAAAGGACCTCCGACTTAGAAGTCAGGGTCACCAACTGACTAACCATCTATCTAATGCTAAATAAAGATCAGCAGGCCAACCTAATCTAATATAACCCATTTTCCCAACAGTATCGGCGGTATTGTTTTGGACCAGGCCGTGGACCATTACCAAGGTTATGCAGTATTCCAGCCAATCGTTAACGGTATTGGAGGCAATCTGGTATGCGTCCAGTCTTCGCGCCTGGCTACCAAGTTACATCAAACGGCGATTCCTGGAGTCCTACCCGAAAACACTAGAATCTTGGAATGGCCTTGGAGGACGTTGTTCTTTGGAAGTGAGTTTCTTTCTTTATTTATTTTATATTTTTATAATTATTATTTTTCCGAAAGTCCGAAAAATATATACTGAATTTGTGGTCAGTAGATTTGAAAGGCACCATTAGTGTTCAACCTTCGAATTCATTTCACCTTCAGGATTTAGGAGGTCCGGTCCGAAAAACTAATAGTCTGGTGGTAGAAGTCCCATCTTTTCACTCCCATCCCATCTTTCCCAGTAGTTTTATTTCACTCCACACAACTTTTGCCACGTCACGACTTTAATGTGGTGCCACAAAAGTTGCAGAGAAATATCCATTCACTTTATTTATCCAAACAAAATAAGTCTATAACAAGAAAAACTAAAATACCAAAACCTGACTACATAAATAATTTACATCAAAGTTATATAGTCGTGTCACCTATGTCCTTTGGGCTATTATAATGAATCTATTTTTTAAAATCGATGCGCTACGGTGTTTCACACAAACATACATAACCTGCCAAAAATGTTTTATCCTTATGACTTCGCCGTTGTAATGAATGGATAGTAAAAAATATAGAATAGAATAGAATACACTTTATTGTACAACAGATATAACAGTTTACATATATATATAGTTTACATAAAACATCAATTGAATCACCGTGTACAAATGGCGGCCTTATCGCTAAAAAGCAATTTCTTCCAGGCAACCTTGCAAATATATTTGTAAACTAAAATATTCCCTATCTTCCAGCTGCTGCAGCTAAAGTCGCTCGCATGTTGCTGACATTAGCGCTCTTCGGACAGATCATCTTCATGGTGGTGGCTGACTTTGTCTACCAAGGTCTTGTCACCATTCAGTTGCCCTTCGGTGTCACTTACCTTCTGTGCTCGTTATTACAAGTGAGTATTTATGACATAGAATATATATATATACATATTTAAATTTTAATAACAATTTGCAATTTTATATGTATACCTATGTATCTTTTGTTAATTTTATGGAATACAGAAACAGATTGTTCTTAATACAGGCTATTTAAGTAGCCTAGCTAGAACATCTGTGACTATTATGTAAAGGATATGTTTTTAAGAAATAAATTATTATTATTATTATAAAAAAAAAAAAAAACATATACTTTTAGCGGTACGTCTGGTGATGGGTTAAAAATAAGGACGGGTTAAAAAAATCATCCTGTGGGTGACGTAAGAGCCGATTAATGATCAAACTTCGCAGTATTATAAATAAATATAATATGTTCAGACATTTTAACACACAACGCCATTTAGTCCCAACATAAGCAGAGCTTGCACTATACTTTTTTTTCTTGTAAATATATTCATATTATACATAAAAAACACACAAACTCAGAAAAAAAAATTTGTAGATTTGGTCCGGCTCAGGAATCGAACCCGAGACCTCTTGCACAGCAGTCTCATGCGCGACATAGGCAGGCATAATATTACTGAATAGAGAAGGAAAACTTAAAACAATGGCTATATCAACGCGTCTGTCCAGCTGGAGCAGTAGATGAACCTTCCTTTAAAAAAATAAATCTTTGTTCAGTTTGGACTAACATTTACTAATGATTATTATGGATACTTATAGTGGGTAAAACTTCTTCAAACCAAAAACATTTCTTTGCGACAACTTTCTAAAAATATTCGAAAAAAGATCGAGCTCTTGAATTCGGAATTCGAATATAGTTAGAAGAATATTGACTTCACTGACAGTTCTAAACTTTTTATGGAATTATGTTAGTTGCATTACATTGACACTAGATGGCGTGATTCAAATTAAAATTCAAGTCCGTTAGTAAAACATTATCTTTCATTCCAGGTCATGGTTTTGTTGTACTTGGCCTACATTTTGGTCCACCTCATGTGGAAGAAGAAGAAGGATCCCGACAACGCAGCCATCCCTTACCTCACGGCTCTCGGGGACCTTCTCGGCTCCATCTTCCTCGGCCTCGCCTTCGTCATCTTATCTCTATTCGGCATGGAGTACGGTAACAATGTACAGTGAACCTCGGATGACAGCTAATTGATCTTAATTTGAAATCTGTCAAACAGATTTAACTAAAGTAGTTTTGGATTTATGACATCCAGTCTTGTATTTTAGAATGATATTTTAAGGGTCCGGGTGACAAGACTAAGAGTTCCTTCAAGGGACAGGACTGATTGAGGACATGTCCTGACGTTCCTTTAACGTTTGCTGAGCAGCTGCTAAAATTGATAATACCAAAGTAAATAAAATCATCCTAGAAGCTATACTAAGTTTTACATGTGCTTTTTTGGCGATTTTTTTTCTATCAGTTTGATAATATTGGACATAATTATGAGATTTTACTTACAAAAAGTATTTAATGACATTAAAATTATTGATTGTCAAATTAGTGTGCCAATTTCTATTGATGATGATTGTCTTACTGTAAACGGGACAATATTTTAATAAATTCAAAGATGTAACAGTTTTAAAATATAATTTATTAAATGTATTTTGTAATATATTGTTGCACGTAATGTCAAAAAGTTGACATTTTGGGAGTCAAAGCTGTGATAATTATAAAAAGTGTATTATTTTTATCTTATGTCATCACTTTTATAATGAAATGGGCAATAATCTGAAATTTAAGATTTCGGCTATTATTGTGCAGATGATGTTATGGTATTGACTCTCTCATTTTGAACCTTATTTATTTACTCTGAAGGTTTATTTTAGGCTTAGTTGAAGTTAATCAAGGCCTCAATTTTACTACCGTTTTTTATATTTACTTTTAAGCCTGAAATAAAACTTTTTGAATTTTAATTTCTGTAATAGCAATTATTTTATTGTCCAAATCAGAAATCATATCCAAATTTAATTAAAAATCATTTTTTAATATTTTTTTTAGACACTTTATGTAAATATATACTTGTGACATGTACTGTAATGTAACATCATTTGTTAGTAATTATTTGTGATATAAAACTAATTCCGTTTACACTTGGTTTTTGAAAAACTATATTATACCTTTTAATTTAGAAAATAAGGTTGATTTTCATTTTAGTCCTTTGGATAAATTCCACGAATGTGTGAGATATTAAAATAGAAACCTATAAATTAACTTTCGATAATAGGAACGCCAAAATTCATCTTTCAAACTGTTTTATTTTAAAGTTTTAAAGTATTTGACCTAACAGATTTTTTCTGAGTACTTTTATTGTCCGCTAACTAAATAATAATGTATTGATAAAGATTTTTTTTTGAATTTTTTAAAATTTTGACCTGTTTTTAATGTATTTTGGGATGTTTTTGACTTGACTAAAGCCCGGTATCAACGGTTGGATAAGCTCGGAGAGCTTATTTAACATGTAACTTGACATATCTTCCTTAAAAATTGTGTCAAAATATCTGTCGGATAAACTATCTGGTTTTCTGCCGCCGGTATAAGAGGGCCTAATTACACTCATTAAAAAAAAGCTGCCTTTGAAAATATATAAAAAATGATTGCGAGAAATTGCAATAGTTTAATAGTATTTTTCAAAAACCAAGTGTTAAGTAATATGTTTAGTAGTTAAGTTTAGGAAATTGAGTACAATAAAGCAATTACGTAGTTCTTAAGTTAAGAGGCCTAAAGTAATTTATTGAATAATTTCAAGTCGATGGGTTTCACGGTTATGTCCGATCGATTAGTATTAAAAAGCATTTGAACTGGATATATAAAATATTATAGTATTTAAAATTGTAACACAATGATGTCTATACAGATCTCAAGTAGGTACTTACTACCTATATGAAATAACGTAGAAAAACAGGATTCATTAATTTGGCACTAATTTTGACGAAAAATATATAACTTGTATAAATATTGAGAGTGTGATATAAATAGACATTATTTTTTTTAGAAATGTTTTTTAAAATAAAAACTAAAAACCATAAAAGTGAAAAATACAGTCGGACACAACAATCTAGTGGAAAATATTTTTGAAAATGTTAGTTGAATACTTATTGTGTCGACTGTACTTTTATCAGTGTAGTAGAAATATCTTTGACTAAAACAAAATATGTTGGTGTACATTATCTTGATATTATTAATATTTTTTATTGATTCAAAAAGGTGTAAGTAATATATTTTAGAAGTTTTATTCCATTATCCTACAAGACAGACATGTTTTTCATTCTACGATACGCCACCATGGTATTTTCGAACTTTTTTCGGAAAAAGTTTTTTTTTTCAATGTCCATGACTTTGTATATTTATTGACTTACAATATTTATTACCTGTAGTATAATTCGATACTAAAAAATAGAGGATTTAATCATTACGGAGAAAAATATTATTTTTCGGAAATATTCTCTCTCAATTTTACCCAACGGGTCTTTCACTACCACCACTTCCATCTCTCTACTCCAATGTTGGACGCCATCTTCTTGTAGCTAATTGTTATAACAACATATAATGGGTGATTTTCTCCTATAGGCTCACATCGGTACGAATTTAACAAAGTATAAACGATATTAGATCGTGAACACTGTATTTAAGGTTTATATTTGTAATCCCCACAGTATCTCGACCCCGGGCTCCTACTGCGAATTTGATAAAATAGACTTTATGTCCTATGAATACGATTTAATTTCATTTAAAGTTTTAATTCGTACCAATGCGAGTCGTCGGTCAGAAATCATTTTTTACTTGTATTATTCTATTTCCATGAAATGTTCGAGATATTGTACTCCAAATCCTAGAATATTTTAAACAACAAGTGATCATAGTGTAGTAATGTTAAAGTATATTTTTGAATGAATGAGAATGTGATATAAATGAGATTTTAACTTGTATATAGTGAATTGTTATGTAGTACGTAATCCGCAGGAAATACTATTGATAGTTGTTAGAAACGCTTGCCTTATGAGAGGTTATACATACATTTAATTATCAATGTTTAAAAAAATAACCTACTCTAAATTACATACATTTGTTTTTTAATAATTTTTTTTTGCTAAAATTTTGTTCTTTGTATGAAATGTATAAAATGGCTTCGATTTTTTTTTATTGTACAAAAATCATGTAACTACCTATTTTTACATACCAGACTATTTAACCATCCACTTATTTTATAAATGGGCTTTCGACTTATTTATGGACAAATGGTGCCATTAAATAATTTTTAATATTTCATAACACATCACCTTTAATTACAACTTGGTAATAGGAGTCAAAAAAATAAAAAAAATATCACAAAATTAAATAAAATAACAAAAAATTGGTGTGAAAAAATTACGTCTTATTCATTTTCATATCTATATTTTATATAAAATGTCAATTCTTCACACAACATTTGTATAAAATTGTATCCAAGAACTGTCAAATATATCTGACGTGTGATGGTTCGTTTAGAAACCTTTTGATCAAAATGCTTGTAAAGCAGTCTTATAAAGAAATAAGTTAGTATTGTACACAAACATTCCTGAACGCAGCTTTTAAAAGACATGACCGATATACCTATCATTATAGTTTTAAGTTTTATACCATCAATGTATTCCTATTGTGATGTCCAAACATAGTGTAATAAACTTCATTTCAAAATAAAATGAATTAAACAATTACTTTACTAGTTTTTTCTACCAAACAGGTCTTATTTAGGTCTACCTACGTTTAAATCCAGAAAAATCTAAATACACAGATGAAATCAATACAAGAACAACTATTCAGCGTTTTTTTAAAGAAAAATTGGCTAGTACTAAAAATATGTGAAGAATAATTATTTCCATAATATAAATACCTAAATATATCAGTGAAAGAAAATACATAAAATATCTGCCTATCAACTATCTTTAAATACTGAACGGATTCGGATGAAACTTTACAGTAATATAGCTGATACATCAGAATAACACATAGGCTACTATTTGCTGCAATAACCGACATGTACGCGGGCGGAGCCGCGGGCATAAACTAGTAGGAAATGTATTAATAACCTGCACATAATATGCAAAAAAAATAAACAGAGACCTGTACAACTAATTGTTATTCAAATAATATCTAAAATGCTTAAGCAGTTGTTTAGTATTATTTGATTAAATATTTTTTTATTGAGAGTAACATATTTTGGCACATTATGCCACGCTGATGCAAATGATGCCACGAGCCCACAAAAACCCATGTTACGCAATTCTTCTTCTTCTTTTGATGAGATGGCAACCAGCCGGATCAGCTATTTCTACCAATGCCAAATGTTTAAAGTATTCAATTCTAAGTCTTCGACTCTCAAGTCTAAGTCGTGATGATAATAATGATAAAAGCTATAAAAAATGTGGATGAGATGAAATGGGGACCGCTTTCTAAAAAACAAAAAACGATCCTCTGACGCAATTCTTTTATTGCTTAACACAGAATGACAGAGTCATGGGTGACACTAACACTGGCATGGGCCATCGGGGATTTTAATTTTAAAAACAAAAAAAAACGCACAATTATCGAAATTTACCGCCAAATATTTGGTGGTCACTGATTCCAAAGTTTAAAGGTTTGTTTATAGGTGGCAGATCGGGAGAGGCCATGTCCTACAGTGGACTACAAATGGCTTATAATGATGATGATAATTTTAAAATAGTATTAAGTACAAATCTTGAAAATAGCGTCATCTGTAGATTAGCATGTGCACTCATTGGTTACGGAAAAAATATGAAATGACTTGGTTTTCTGCTGTTACAGTTTTCACTATTTACTCTTAATACAATGTGGATCATTAATATAAAATCTAGATGGTATGGCTTATCATATTATTGCATAAAAGTGCATATTTATCAAAACCAGTTCTTGAAATACTCATTTTATACGTTATCTGAGGATCTTAGAACGAAAATAGTTAATTTTGACACACTTTAAATCTTTGAACATTGCTCATAGATGGCGCTAATTTACTTTCAAATAGAAGGAAATAATATTTATTACATTTATTCAAGACGCTAGATTTCGACATATGTATATTCATCTTAGTGTTATACTGTCTTTATGTTATTTAAGTAAAAATATAATAAATTAATAAAGGTTTAAATATCACAAAAAATAAGTTGATTTCTAATTAATTACATTATTCATAGGTACCAGAAATAACTTACATTTTGAAACACAAAGTTTCAAACTAACCTACATGACTTACTTAAAAAGTAGGTATTTCAATGTTATGTAAAGCATACCAAGTGAGAATTAATTGGGGTAGTCATATAACTTCACTGAAACGCGCACCTACCTAACCTATTTCCCAGTACTCGTGTACTCAAATACTCCTACTATATCCATCTCTTTTCATTATAATGAAACAAGCGAAACAGATATACTTGTAATGTCAAACGTCATTGCTAACAGAAAAGCAAACAAAAGAATAGCGCGCGAGCTTTTGCAGAGAGTACACATTTCCACCAGCAGAGGCGCTAACGTCGCCTGAAAAAGTGATGAATTGATTTCACTAGATGAAAACATTAAAAGGAAAACAAATTAAAGACAACCGATTAATCATTAAACGAATCACTACTTATATGGTTTTTCAATCCTGTTATTCTTTTACAGATAAATTTGCATAGAATCGTAAGATAATAAAATACTTGCTGAGCTTTTTTAATACTTGAAAATGTACGATTTAAGTACGCGATAGTAAGAAAATGGAGGCGCTACACCTGTTCGTTGTGTATCGCGAAGAGTGGAATCACTAGGAAAGCTGGTGCGATCGTTATGGGGTGCGCGGGCAACGCGCGTGCGTCGCCGGCCGGCCGGGCCCGGCGCGCCCGTCAGTCGGCCGCGAGCACCGGGCCCCGACATACCTTGCCCAAAAATCCGCCGCCTGAAGGTACACCCCACCCGTACTATTTTAAAACCGTTCAAGACATCGCGCATGCGAATATCGATCCGGCTCACTCGGAATGGTCCCCGTATCTAGGTTAACCGGCTAAAATTAAAGGTGCGTTCCGAATTCAAGGTTGTAACCGCCGGCGCAGCTCTGAAATAGAGCTATCGTGCAATGGAAAATGGAAAATATGTACCCAACGCACGTTGGCACTAAGGGCGATTGTCCCGTGCGTCTCACGCGGTAATGGCGGACGGGAATTATGTAAGAACCGTTCGTTGTTGTTTTATAAAATAATGAAATTCCTATGTGTACGTGTAGGCTAAGGTAGGCTATCAAGTAAAACCTTATTGATGTTCAGTCAATGAGCCTTGAGTCGATGTAATCGCGAGTGTCGGTGTTGATTATAGCATTGAGGTTTTCTAATTGTCAATTTAATTCATTGGGAGTGTCTCCGGATGGTCAGTAAGTACATGAGAGTAGAGTGAGTGTTACTACGTGGTACGATATATATTAACCGAGGTGTACGCTCCACATTCGCGGCAAGAAACTGCGAAAACATTGTGAAGCACACGGAAAATTATTATATGAACCCACGAGTGAGACTTTCTCGTCAATGATTGCAGGTTTTCATCAATTTGATGCTACAATATCAGTCATCGTTAATAACCCCTGTGTTACAAATTTTGAGCATCATAATCATCATAAGTGATCATGAACTAATCTCTTTTCTACTTGAATCATCATCTCCTCTATGCCCCCATACTGATCAGTAATTTAGACTCCACACTGTTCAATAAGAACTTCAATTACTTTACAAATGAAATACAGAAAAATAAATATATTAATACTGAAAAATAGTATTTCTTTTTATTTATTTTATTATTTTACAGTAATCATCATGAAATTCAAAGTCTAATGAAACTATCTATACATATAAAGACTTTAAATATAATTAATTTGCGAATTAAATTCTTTTAGTTTTTTTTTTAATTAATATATAACCTGAAATACTAAATTTATATAACTTAACGTTGAATCAATAGATGTCGCTACTGTGTAGTATCGACTTAAGTGATTTGAAATAATTGTTTTTTATACACTGTGACATTATCAATACGTTTTACAATAAATTTTCAGTAACTTTCAAGCCTACCTGGAATATTACTGCCAATAATATACGAAACTACAGCACAAATTACATTTTTAGTGGCCTATGTGTTTTTTATCCGAATTCTTCAATTTAATCGTAAATATCTCCTAAACATAATTTTTCTAATCTTTTTATCTCTAAATTCGTGAAAGATTCCCACTTCTTAATTAATTAGACATGTCATACGTTATTTTAATTAATTAGTAGAATTGAATTTGGATTTTATAATTGTGTAGGTATATTTTTTAATATAAAAATAATAATCGTCCCAAAATATTACCTGCTCCTTTATTAACCGCCAACGCAAAAAGAGGGATCTTATTAATTTGACATCGATGTCTCTGTGTGTGTGTCAGTCTGTGGCATCGTAGATCTCAAACGAATGGACCGATTTCGATGCGTTTTTTTTCATTTGAAAGCCAGTTTCCTTGTGGTGGTTTCTTAGCAATGTTTGGTAAATATCGGTCCAGCAATGTAAGTTTTATAAAACAATTTTCCAAAATGATGTAAGGCATTTTTAGCGTATGAGCGTATGTATATTACACGATTGAGTGCTTGGGTAGGGGGCAAAAATTGTTTTTTTCTTGTTAAAATACGATAGTCTTAATTTTAAAGTTCAGTTCCGTTACAAATATTTGTTACAATTTATATTTGCAAAAAACTTTGAACGAATAATAAAAAAACACCCAAGTGACTAAATATTTAATAGGGAATATTTTCAACGTAACGATTCGTGTCAGAAATAAGAATAAGTTTAAGAAACTATAACCCGATTACGAAAACTTTTAATAATATTTGTATAGCCTAAGCCATGCGAATCTCGTTCATTAAAATCGGTTCAGACGTTAATTCGCCACGGTGGAACACACCGATATACCGAGTTTCTTTTCCAGTATTTTTCTCATAAGGCTCTACGCTTTTTCGAAACTGGAAGTTATGGATCTACACAAGCAGGCAGTGGATTTAGTAGTTTTCATCTAATTCACCTTGAAAATACAGTACATCTGTGGTGTCTTTTTGTGTCGATCTATGATTATTATCTGTAGCTTCAATTTAACGTTCATAAATGTCACTTAGTGTCTTAATTAAATGAAAAAAACTGCCAAAACCCGACTTTTTGGCTTCTTCGGCTCGTAATAAAAAGGTACCGCAAATTTGAACATGAAACGAAATAACACCAGTTTAAAACAGCAAGATCTAAGAAAATAATTACTAATTACTAGCAATATGTACTCGGTGTTTAGAAACAATCAGCGAGGGTAAGCAACGACGGCGCGGTCAGTACCTGGATGGGTGACCGCTAGTGGCATGTTATCATGAGCGTCTCCGTGATTCGGAGGTCACGTTAAGCAGTCGGTCCCGGTTGTTATCATAGGATAACAGTCGTGAAGCTTAGTTGGAGGCCTTTGGGCGGCTTGAAAACATCCGACGGTAAGATTACGTAGCCACAACGTTGTCTTGCCATTCCCCAACCCGCACTTGGCCAGCGTGGGGACGTATGGCCTTAACCCTCTCCTGAGAGGAGACCCGAGCCGAGCAGTGGGACTTTATGGATTGTTGATACTAGCAATAAGTGAAAAGATAACAAAATACAATTAAATGTACGCAACTCACTATGTGTAGTGTATGTGGTTATTTAAATTTAATGTTTGAACCTGCCGCACCAGATCTCTAAATCACCTGAAGCTTGATTGGGAGAGAATACCCTACGGTATTAAGGCCTTTGTACCACATGTCCATTAAGTTAAAATAAATAAATAAATCTTAGGACTTGTATATCAATATCGGTACATTACCTTACATTACAATCATTATGCAACAAGTTTTGAATATTGAGGCCGCAAAAGACCCCGGAGTTGTAATTAAATAAAAATAGAAAATAATAACACCTTAGTAACTGAAAAAAAATTGCCTAATTTCCAAACTTTTCGTTTTTAAATAAAAATGCTCTTAAAACACTAGTTATCATATTTTACAACTTTATTTGGAGTCGGTGCAATGAGTTTGCCTTTACTTTTATGGAAAGGCCACTATGATTCTATTTTGCGTTATGGAAAGCTCGAACAGAGTCCCAAGAATTGTGGTCACCATCCTTATTGCGAATAAGTACAATGCAGCATGGTAACCCACAAAAGGCGGCCTGGTGAAATGCTTTTACACGCCCCGCTTAAAGGACCCGGAATCATAGTGGGAGGAAAACACGTGCGCTCTAAATGAGCTCCAGGATCTGACTGCTCGGCACAGGAAGGAAGAGCCAAGCTTTACCATTCCTCTTTATCACTCAGCAGTTCACTGCTAACTCTACTTTTTAGGTGGTCCTCTAATAATACATCCGTCAACTGAAATACTTACAACTTTCAAAACAATAAAATACTAAATTGAACGTTTACCTGCCATTTCTAAATACAACTCCCGTAGTAGGAATTAAGACTGTGTCGCGGGGGACGCAACAAACATACAGGAAACGGAGACTAAGTATACCCAGACTCAGAACAACAATTTGTGGATCACACAAAGTGTTGTCCCTTGTAAGATTTGAACCCATAGCAATTAGTAATGTAGGAAGCGTCGTGGTGACCGCTCAAAGCACTAGGCCATACGTGCAGTCATTCTGCTATAATTCTGTGCACTCGTTTTTAACCAACTGTCTATGTCACACGGAAACGAATTATATTTAGAGCTTTCTATCATACTACATTGATTCAGCGTACAAAGCTAACGTTGTTAATAAATTATCGTCGTTAGCCAATCGTATTCTACTACTGGACATGGTCCTCCTAGCAAATACCACTTTTCAGACAATCGAACTCAAAAAATCGAATTGACTGCCTCGGTGGCACAGTGGTAGCGTATAACTGCTGTGCTTGTCTCGGGCCTGATTCTCGGGTGGGAACGGTCTTATGTATCTACCTTAAAATAAGTATATAAGTACTCTATCAGTCAATCTAGCTATCATGATACAAGCTCTGCTCAGTTTGATGATAGATGACATTGTGTGCAAAATGTGAGAAAAAAAAGCGTGTCTCAATTTAAAAAAATATCAGGACGCGATTTGCCTAACGTCCTGATATTTTAATGACTTAGGGCTTTATGTAGAAAGCATTTCTGATTCTTCAATTTCTGGTGTTCATAGGCAGTGGTAGGCAGTCACCATGACGTGGCTCTTCTCTTTTTTTATGGAATAGGAGCAAACGGGTGGACGTATCGCCTAATGATAACCGATTACCGCTGCCCATGGACACACGCAACACCAGTAGAATCACAAGTGCGTTGACGGCCTTTGAGTGATGGGGAGGGGGATGGGGGAAGTTGGGGTATTGGACTCCGGTATCCTCAATCACTCGGTGAAACACAGCGCAAGCGCTTTTTCACACCGGTTTTCTGTGATGCCGTGGCATCACTCCGGTCGAGCCGGCCCATTCCTGGCTTTCCCTTTAAGTCTTGCATTTGAACTTATAATGGCTTGATCAAAAGTCCAATTCCTTAACCATCACGACAATACTGCACAGGAGGCTTGGTTATAATTCCATTCATTTTACATATGTTTTTCACATAAACATTCATATACGTATTCTACTCACCACCAACACGATCAGTTATGTCACGACCTGCAAGTGAACACAGTCAGGCAAGAAATAGTACTACATACCAAAACTTTAAATACTAAAGGAGCATATTAAGCCACCCAAACCCCTCGACAAAGGTCCTCATGAAGAAAACACACACGACTCGTAGGCTGAAACAGAGAATGCCCCAAAACATAATTAAGTAAACCTTTTTTTACTTAGTAGAGTACGGTGTGATACAGGTCACATACTGAGCGTGTCATGTTAAAGCCCAACCATCTTACTATTCTTTGTCCCAGTGTGTGACAGATCATAGTAAATAAAGAAACAAAAAAAAATTATACCCATTAGAACACACACATACACAGTACACTTACACAACCACTTAAGAACCCTAAGATTTATCTACGATTTATTTCACGGTTTTTCAGTAACCAAGGTTTCAGAAATCCTTTACAAAACGAAACAATTTGCCACCAGACCAAAACGAGTGCTAAGAGCCACTACTGAGCTTAGGAGGAGGTTTGACCTACTATGTTTCATAAACGTTTTCTAGCACTAAGGTTCATATTTTGAAGTAGCGTTACTATTTTCTCTCAAGGCTAGAATCTCATTATAAAGCAAAAAAGATTTTAAAAAAGTTTACAGGAAAGAAGAGAATGTATCCACTGACATTTAAATGATCCACTATCTGTTGTAACTACGTGTAATCATGAGGCTTATCTGTTAAGGCATTAAGTGACATTTATAAACATTAAATTATAGTTACAGTTAAAAATCAGAGATCGACACAAACAGACGCCACAGGATGTACTGGATTTTTAAGATAAATTAAGCGAAAACCCGAAATCTAATGCCTGAATGTGTCGATCTATAACTTCAAGTTTCCAAAGTCTATATCGCGAGGGACTGGATGGCACAAACTGTTGTACCATGTGGTGATCGAACTTGCGACACTGAGCGTTATCGGAAGCACCGAAGTGATCGTTTAAACTACTTAGTTATCCGTGCAGTTCGATTTTGTATTAAACTTACTTTCCAAGTCAGCATCAAACAGGAAATCCAGAAATTTGTACCAAAATAAGCGGTCAGTTAAATCAATAAAGATCAGGGCGCGCAAGAATACAGCGTCTTCGTTCCCTGCCGCCTGCCGCCCTGAACTTTGACATTTTGTATCGAGAGAGGTGCTAAGTATTTTTTGAACATAGTTTTATGTTACACCATTTAACTCGACTGCGACGAAGCGAAGAGG
Source organism: Hyphantria cunea (assembly GCA_003709505.1). NCBI lineage: Eukaryota > Metazoa > Arthropoda > Insecta > Lepidoptera > Erebidae > Hyphantria > Hyphantria cunea. The sequence goes on from PKRV01002720.1 coordinate 154,583, forward strand.
AAGGGTAATAGTTTTGCCAGTTTATGTATGTTTCGATCGATAAATCGTATATAATAGTTTCGTAATAATAACCCGGGTGAGATAGGCTATATATTTTTTTTAGTTTTATTTAGTCCTGATATAGCTTCTCAAATTTTTCTCGTTTCTTATAATTTAATGAGCTGTGTCAAATTTGCTAAAACCACTCAGTAAAATATGTTATTAATAAAATAAATGAGTATATTAAACGTTACACAGTTTCCATGTTAAATATTTAAGTAAATTTTTATTTTACTTGTGATGCCTTACTTATAGTGTTGTCCATGGTTGGCGGTAATCGCTTACCATCATGCGATTCGTCTGCTCGTTTGCCCGCCATACCATAAAAGAGGCCATATCATAGCTATACCTCCAGAGGTACGAAATGTTAGCCAAACCGGCCCGATTATTTGAGCGTGAAGAAATAATAAACATACACACACATACAAACCTTACCAAATTCACTAAATTAACATGTGGTTTTTACCGGAGTACGGCGCAGAAAAGAAAATAAGTTTGTCGTTGCCCCTAAACTACTGAACCAATTTTAATAAAGACATGGACTTTGAAAAATTTTACTAAGTTTTCACGTAGTCAGATTATAGTTTAGAAACATACATTTAAAACTGGAGGCGTTCAAAGCCCAGCTATAGAGGCGCTCATAGCCCGGTTACACTCGGTGATTAGAAACAATCACTGAGGGCACCGTTCGCTTCTCTCCAAGCTACCGGCTTTCGGTTTGCCCCCCAAACTCTGCAATTGGACTGCCGCGTTTCTGCACCAGCGCCGTATCAGAGTCCTTTGCGACGGTGCGGCCTCCGAGTGTCAGCGGATTAACGCCGGAGTACCTCAAGGCTCCGTCCTGTCGCCTACACTGTTCCTTCTGCATATCAATGACATGTTAGCCCTCGGCAATATTCATTGTTATGCAGACGACAGCACAGTTCATGGACAATATTTTGGACAGCCCTCTGACAAACCAGCAGATGTTGAAGGAAAACGTCAAGAACTTGTCACCCAACTTGACCATGTTCTGGGACGCATTTTTCAATGGGGCTGTAGGAATCTGGTCGAGTTCAACGCCAAAAAAACACAGTTATGCGCGTTCTCAGCCAAAAAGTCTCCATTCCTTCCCCTTCCCACTTTTCAGTGCACTCAAATGTCATTACAAGATAGGCTCGCTATTCTGGGCATGGACCTCAACCCACGCGAATACGTTGAGAGTGTCACTAAAGCGGCCTCACGGAAGCTAGGTGTGTTAAACAGGGTGAGACGGTTCTGCACGCCCGGGCATCTATGTCTTCTTTACAAGACCCAGGTTCGCTCGTACGTGGAGTACTGTTCTCACCTTTGCGATGGTGCCGCACAGTACCTGTTTGACGCTCTTGACCGGTTGCAGCGGCGAGCAATCCGTATTGTCGATAGTCCCGAAGCCACCGAGACCCTAGAGCCTCTACAGTTGCGTAGAGATATCGCCTCCTTGGCAGTCCTCTATCGCCTTTACCATGGTGAGTGTTCTGAAGAGCTCTTCCAATTGATCCTCCCTTCTCCCTTCCTCTACAGAACACGTGCCGGCCTTAGAAGTCACCGCTTTAAAATGACAGCTCAAAAAGCGAGTTGGTAGGAGAATGGAGTGCCGCTGTTAAACGTTTCTGCTTTTTCCTTGCTGCCATGATTTAATAAGATGGCGAGGGGAGTGGGAACGTAAAAGGCATGACAGTCATCGTGGTAGTGTAAAACTGAGACTCGGAATGCTGCATCGCCATACAACGGTGAGGTATGACGGTGACCGAACCCTAGGACGGAAGGGCCCCCGTACCCTCCTGGAAGTGGTCGCCTGGCCCCACTGTCCGGTCACTAACCGGCACGACGAGCCACTCCGCAGATTATGCGCGACCTGATGGGGCAGCCTCCCAGGGTGGTTAACCGCGGTTGGGCCCCTCTCTATGTCGCGGGCGGCCAGCGGCAAAACCGTTTCTACGGGTCTTCCTGGCCGACGGTTCGAACTTCGTCACCCTCTACAAGACTCTGCGAGCATTCCACTGCTCACACACTTACCCCGATAACTGTCACCCCTGCATCATGGGCCACCGGTCTCGCACTCACCAACGAAATACGACGGCATCAAAGCTGTCATTTTAGGTTGGTCTTCTGTGCGAGGGTAGTACCGCCACGGTCGAGCAGTCAAAAAATTATGATTAATTATATCGGGCTTATTAAATAAATTAACTTTATTTTTAATGATATCCTGACTCCTCTTTGTGTGTTTAGGATCGGGTAAAGGTTTTGTTATGCGAAATATACCTAATAATGAAAAATAATGTCGATTTTATAAAATCTTTGTCTAGCAATGTTTGCATTTGGTTTAATTAATTTGTTTATTTCGTGATTGAATTCAAATTAATTATATAGTAATAATATGACTTTTTCAATCCTAGTGTAATAGAAACATTATAAGTGAGTGTATACATGTCATGAAAATAGTTTTTTTTAAATTATTTTTTGACATTCGTTCATTTATAGACATTAGGTCAGGTGCCCGAAGAGTTCTGGGGAGAGGGGGGCACTCAGTGGTGCACTGCACTTGCATCTCCTAAAATCACAATCAAAAACAATACTTTTGAGGATATTACTGCAGTCGTGCTCAATTGTTGGAAAACTCCACGATTTAAAACACAATTCAATGTTTACACGTGGTTAAAACACATAAAAACTGCAATACACTACAGTAAACGATAGTAAAAATCGGCCCTGTTTCTCATTAAACAAATATCTGAACTATAAATGTATTAGTAAACGATACAATCGTCGAATCAATCAATAGCAAACTAAAATAAAACTGGCAACATAAATTCACATATACATTCCACTACTTCGTAATAGATGTCGCTAGCTGTAGTTGAAGTTTTCATTTTCCGCAGCTTATTTTTAGATCTAACCTACAAAAAATGGTAGAATTCAATTACCTGTGAAAACATTCATCCACAATTTAGGTATACGGTTATAATATGTACCTATATGTCTTTTTTAATTTTATTCATCTTCAAATTTACCTAAATATTAAGCTCTTCTGTTAAATTATTAGGTAGCTTTTGCCATCGGATCCTCCGGCATGTTTATCGATTATCGCGGTAAAGAATAGCCCATTCGGTGCAGCGGTGTAGCCGTGAAAGCGTAACAGGCAGACGGACAGAATTACTTTAATCATCAACATCATCATCAACAACCCATAACGTCCCACTGCTAGGCTCGGGTCTCCTCTCAGGACAGGGATAAAGCCATTCGTCGTACGCTTGCTGAGTGCGAGTTGGGGACTGGCAAGACAAAGTTGTGGCTACGTTATCTTGCCGTTAGATGTTTTAAGCCGTCCGAAGGCCACCAACCAAGCTTCACGATTGTTACTTTCGAATTTACAATATTATTATTATGGATGTTTTCTAATTCTTAATGAAATTAATTATAAATGATTATCAAATATACAAAAGAAACAGTAACAAAAAGCAATTGAACCTTTTCTTCGCTCCAATAAATTCTAAGTATAACGCAGCCAAGCTACGTTTGCACCTCGCGAACAAACAAAAAAAATCAAATCTTCTGTCTGTCTTCTGTCGCTAACTTGTGAGACACGGTTAGCATCTTTGTCACCGATACATGTCGCGAGGTGCAAACTTAGCTTGGTTACGTTATAATTAGTTAATAACCCGTGCTTAATTGCCCCTACTACGAGTTCTCATACAACCCTTAGCTTTAAACATAAACGATGCGTGGCGTCGACATCCTACACACTCGCTGACAGCGTCCCTAGCGACAGTGATGGGTAACTGAAGCTACGTACGGAAGATTTCGGTTTCTCTAATAGCCATATCATCATCATCATCATCAACCTATCGCAGTCCACTGCTGGACATAGGCCTCTCCGATTTCACGCCACTTGGTTCGATTTTCGGCTTCTCGCATCCAGCTCCTGCCAACCGTTCATCACTCCACCTGGCCTGTGGACGTCCCACAATACGTTTGTCGAGACGCAGTCTTTACTCAAGAATTCGTTTATAGCCATATTAATAGGATAGAAATTAGGTTTATTGGAAAGTGTAGTTTAGTAAAATACATTCTTACCAGCCAAATAAAATAATTCTTTCGTAGCAGTTTCGTTACCGATTGCAACTTATACCATAAGTAATAGGACTCCCTATGTTATGAGGTCTAGTTATACCTAGATCTAATTAATTAAAAAGTATAATATTATGCTCCGGCTTCGCACGGGCAAACACGTAATAAACACGTAAAATATTATAGCCTATGTTTCTCTGAGATGTGCAGCTTAATTTATTCCGACAACCTTAACAAATACCTTTGTAATTTATCCAAATAGTCACAAACTTAATTGATAAAATACGAAAACTTTCATCCAGAATCACTCTATCTATAGCTAAAAATCTCATAGAAATCCGTGCTTTTACGTTTATCGCGAACAGATAGAAAGACAGATACAGAACTGGCTACTTAACAACCGTGGCTGGTCATTTGCTCTCGGCCACTGCTCCTTTAGTACAACGCTTGACCACACACTGCACAACAGACGGTCGCTAAACTATAATTGGAATTATAACTGTAATTGGAGTGTCTGTTCGTTATGTTCCGTCGTTCATTCGACATCCACATTTCTCCCCGATCCTTATTCCAGCAGATTACCATTTTTTCTGAAATTTTGATAAATTATTACAAGGAAAAATATTATCTTCGATGTGGCATTCTAAATCGCCTTCAGAGAGTTTATTGATTCTCGCCCCCATAGTTTTTCAGTAACGAGATCAATAAATTACCCATAAGATGGCAAAAGTACATAGATGACAATGGTACATACTTTGTTTTATTAAATATATTTTACAAAAAAAGACTTTATATTCCTTCCATACTAAACGCCAAGCTCATATGTAAGCACCAAAGATCTCGTGCTTTACAGTTCTATCAGTTGCCAAATAGCCATGTAACACTACACCTTTTTTTTACGTGTGGAAACCCCCTCGGGCCTTTACCCCACCGGGGTTTGCGGCGGGGCGGTCGGTGTCGCATCGAACCGCCTAAAACCACACGGCGTGCCACTCTGCGCCTGAGACGGGAGGGATCCGAGAACCGCTTTCTTACGCCATTCGGAGCATGTAACACTACACTGGTATACTATAAAAGCGATGTTTAGGCAACCATAATATAAACAAAAGCTAACTTGTAACTGGGAAGATCGTTTTTTTTTAAAGGATATCCCCATTTTATCTCATACTCATTTTATATATTTTTATCATTAATTTCATTACGTCAAATACTCGATTTATCGCTCCTGAGACGCAATGCATACTATATTTTATGAAAATCGTTGGAGCCTTTACCGAGATTCAGACTATATATATAAAAATTGCTCATTTAAAGGTATCAAATTAGATAGATAGATATAATACAGATGAAAAGCTTAATTAAAACATGTACAGCTATAAGCTGACCAACATAACTTGTTCCGCGTCTCTTTTCGAATATGCTCGATTGATTGATGATTGATGATTGATCTAAGGTGATATTAACTATACTATTTTAGGTGCGCCATCAAATCACATAAAAAAAGAAAAAAAAAAAAAAACAGACTGCGTCAATATCTGCAATCTTTTTTAAATTCAGATTTATAAATAAAATTATATAAGTTTATTATATTCGTAATCACCAATAAAAGTTATTCATTTTAATCCAATGCTCGACAAATTTTGAAAAAAGATTTTTAGATAACATTTGTAGCCAAAATTCCTTAATTTAGCTTTTTTTAATTTTTATGTACCCAGTGTCACTCTCACGACTAAGACGAATCTATTGACACTCACCTAAAATACGACAAGACATTTAGTCTCTAGGGCGTGCTAAAAAAATATACACACATACATGTAGGTATGTATATTTCTTTAGCACGCCCTAGCTCTGGATCGAAAAACATAAACCTCTTCCTTTCGCAGTCGAGTAAAAACGTAAAAATCGGTTGGGAAGTTCCGGAGTTCATCCTGAGCAACAACGTGACACTTTTTTTTTTTTTTTTTTTATATTTATGCTGCCAAAATGACTCTGCCCTGCCTGATGGAAAGCATGAGCAGAATCCAAGAGTGGTGGTCACCATCCTCAATGCGAAAAAGAACAATGCAGCATGGTGACCCACACTATGGCGGCCTTGGGGAAGGGGGATGGTGAGGGGGATAGGGTTCGTTGGATTGGGGTATGGGCCTCCGGTATCCTCACTCACTCGATGAAACACAGCGTAAGCGCTGTTTCACACCGGTTTTCTGTGAGGCCGTGGTATCACTCCGGTCGAGCCGGCCCATTCATGCCGAAGGGTGGCTCTCACACGAGTATTATACATATAAAAGGCTATATTAAAGCAATATAGAAAAATAATTTTCTTATGTTAATAATTACGATATCCCGTTTCTATTATTAGGAAAATATAATTAACACAATATCAATTTCTTAATCTCGCCAAATGTCAGTTGTTGTATACCAGTTGGCAGGCGTCTATCGGCGTCACAACCTCATAATACCCCTAAGAGCATAATACCACCAGCAACCAACCTAACGTGACTCTGGTCGCTGGAACGCTGCCCTCTAATCTGGTGTACATTAGTATCTCAATTTAAACTGGTCGGTGGCACAATATGTGTCACCAAGGTTTTATCGTTCACTATCTCAGTTTCCTACGTAAACTTTACGTAATGATTTGAATTGATTGAAGTTGGCTTAAACAGTATAACTAATAGATTTTGTAGTTCACAGCTGGCTTTTTTTATACAAGTTGGAGAAACATCGAAGCATCGCAATAAACAGCTGCAACTCGGGGAATACTTGACGTTGTCGCCCTCTTAATATCCGCCTTCCCCGCCCAAGTAATATAGAGACGGGTACATTGTAAAATATTTCCCACAATTAAAGAAAAGTCTTGGGATTTCATTATGGAATAGTGGGCAAACGAGCAGACGTATCGCCTGATAGTAAGCGATTAACGCAAAAACCTGGACACCCGCAACACCAGAGGCGTCACAAGTGCGTTACCGGCCTTTGGGGGATGGGGAGGGCGATGGTGGGAGGGTTGGAGTATATCCGGCATCCTCACTCGCTCGGTGAATTACAGCGCAAGCGCTGTTTCAAACTGTTTTCTGTGGGGCTGTGGTATCACTCCGGTCGAGCCGGCCCATTCATGCCGAGGCGTGGCTCTCCCACGGTAAGGTAAAATGTTCGTTAAATTGGCGTTAATTTCTAATTTTTTATTGTGTGTTAAAATAAAATAAATTGACGAATTAAGGACAATTATTCAACTAATCCATTGTTTAATATTTGAATTTTTTTAAATATGCTTAAATATATTCTAATAATAACAGATTTTACAAATACAACAGGCCTGAAATTATTTTCAAATCTCTTCCTATTTTTTTGATGAGATGGCAACCAGGTAATCAGCTATTTCTGCTAATTTCAACTATTAAAAAGTCTTCAAATCGTAAGTCTTCAAGTATTCAAGTCTTAGTCGAGATAAAATTAATGATAATAAAAAATTATGTGGATAAGATGAAATGGGGACCGTCTTTCTTACTGAACTCAATTAGGTTAATCACTACAAAGATGAAGAGAAGGAGCTTTGCCTGTGCCTGTCAGAATGAATACAATAAAAGTAATATCGATTGTGTATGCCTACATAATTTAAACCTTTATGATACTACTTCTATGTGAACCCTTACAATTTACAACTAAAGAGGTTAATCTGTGATAGAAATTTAGTACCTAGCTACTGTCAGCACATAAATATAATGACAGTTGTAATAGACCCATAATGTATTAACATATTGTAGTTGCTAAATACGGGTAGTATTTTGATTTAATCTTAAGATTTCAGTATTGTTTTCACATTGTTTATAAAATAAACACAGTTTTGTTATAAGTAATCAAAAAACCAACATCAGCAGTGAAAATATTTTGCGTTTGTGCTTCAGAAAAACCTTGCGGACGATCTCTAAAGAATAATGTTGAAGGTTTGAAATTTTTGATGTTGTAAAATACTACCTAATTTTTTTGAACGCCAAATGCCTAACAATTGCTGGTTCTTAGAAAATATGACTATCAACTGTTAGTATTTGAAATAATTAAATATGTTTTGTTGTTAACATACATTCGCATCTGTATTCCAGCAGCAAATCATCATAATCTATACAAATAAATAAATTGGAGCGCCTATTTGTAATATTAAAAATGCCGCTCTTTACTAAATGATACGTATGTAAAAACATGGACCGATTTTGATGGGATTTTCACTGGCAAATAGCTGATATTATGAGGAGTAACTTAGGCTAGTTTTTTTAAGACCAGCTTTGCCCCACGGCTTTCCCCGCGGTTGTTGATGTACCGCGGGTTACACCGCGGGGCTCAGCTATTAGTAATAAAGGTGCTTCAGGTATTGAAGGACAATTAAGCCAAAAAACGACAACCATTTACAAATGTTCAAACGCTGTATATTATCTGAACCTGTTATACTGTCGATTTAAAATAAATTTGATTGATTTTCACATCTGATTTTGTACTGTAATACCACCGTAGCTTCAGAACGCCTAAACGACATCTTATTCTTTTATATCTACTGTGGACTTGTCCATCCAAAGATATCCTGGATGAGATCGCTATTAGCAATAAGGCCTATTATAGATTTCTTCTGTTAATATTCAATTATACTGTTGTGATTGGTGTACATTTCATTTGTAAATTTTATTCCTCTTTCTCCACTCTTTAACCCTTTCCGCATATTTATAAATCGTAAATTATTTTTTCTAGCGTTTGAAATCAGTCAAAAGAGTAAATTACATTATAAATTGCCTTATTTTTACTCGTAAACAGACACAACCCGTCCCAGATACAATCAATCAGCGTGCTCCAAATGTACATCTCTTTACGTTGAACGATATAAAATTTAGTCTTCGTATAAATAGGTTCAGTCAATATTGTTGTGACACATATGTATAAGTGCAAAGTTATATGTCCCATGAAATCGAGGACACATCGAGTTCAAGTCGACTAGTTCGGTTTACCGGTTTGTGGCTGCATTGGATGCTATCTCCCCTAGCTTTTATCGGTTTTACGATCGGTGCGCTCTAGCGATCGTATAGGTATCATAGACGATACTTCTAGCTATCTTCTGTCGCGAATGGTTTAAGGGACAACTTTATTGGAAATTCAATTTTATCGCAGAAAAGAAAACTGAAATGACTTGAATTTAAGAATGCGAGATATTCTATGGCTGCGCTGCAACCCTTTTTTATGATGTAAAGGAGTGTAGGGGGTGGTAAGTGGTATCATATGGGTAACCATTTGAGAGCCTAGTTAAGCTGAGCGGAGGGAAATTTCGGTTGGAGTAATAGGAAACTAGCTTTTGACTGCGGCTGTCCGCCCGTGTGTATGCCGTTTATTGCGATAAATCCTTTTACAGTAATCAAGTATATTTATTGTTAATTTTTATCCCAATCGGTTAAGCGGTTTAGACGTGAAAGCATAACAGAGAGACATTTCGAATTTATAACATTTATGTGGATTATAGACTTATTAAGGATGATTCGTAAATGACTGCATATTATTTACAATTTTAAAAGTTTTTGGACAAATCAATTTTGAAACAATTTCTCTCCTACAGTATTTACGAACCAACACGTCCTTCAAGACATCCAAACAAGAGCGCATTTGAACCTCGATGGCCGGCAACATATTCATAGTACATGTCCATTAGTCCAGGAGACTTGCTATCAGGTGACTCGTTTGCTAACTATGACATAAAAACAATTAGTAACTACTGAATATTAAACATGCCATGAGTTTCCGTATTAGGTTTTCAAGTTTTGAATACTTGTATAAAACTATTGCCACGTATTGAGTAACCATGACAGATCTCTAATTAGAATTATTTCACATAGCGGAATGTAATGGTTTAAACGAAACTTAAGTCCCTCTTTAATCTATCTATGATTTTATCGTTTGCTAAATTAAATACAGCGCATGCTCTGTGTTTCACCGAGCGAGTGAGGATATAGGAGGCCTATTTTTTTTTTAAGTGTGGTAATCCCCTCAGGCCTTCACCCCACCGGGTTTTGCGGCGGGGCGGTGTGTCGGAATCGAACCGACTAAAACCACACGGTGTGCCACTCCGCGCCTGAGACGGGAGATATCCGGGAACCGCTTTCTTACGCCATCCGTAGAGGATATAGGAGGCCTATACCCCAATCCTTCTCACCATCCCCATCCTTCAAAAGCCGGTAATGCACTTGTAACGCCTCTGGTGTTACGGTGTCCATGGGCGGCGATTATCGCATATGCTGCTTTTGAGCGGTACATATTGTAATAAGCGTACTACTGGGTATATCCGAAGTGAAGTAACGTGGTGCAGGATCAATACTTACTCCTGTAGGTAAAAACGCTATTTCTTTTGAATTACGACTCTACGGGACTCCCCACATGAGATATTACTTTGTGTGATCCACAAATTTTTCTTCTGGAGCAGGGTGTACTTTGTGTCCGTTCATGTATGTTTGTTAAGTACCCGTGACATTGGATATATTTCTAATGTCGTCTATAATATAATATCTGTATACCATGCTTAGACATTTGTGGGCTCGACTAGAGCCACACCCTAGGATCACAGAAGAGCGATGCATGCATTTCTTCGTTCTTTTTAATTCCCAGAGCTTAAATTCTCTTCTGACGCTGGGAAAGAAAGGCCGACAACGCATTTTTTATACTCTTTAATTGTAGGTTTGTGGCCGGCGCGGCGTTAGTATAATATAGTCTATATCGTAAAGAAAAGTGTGTGTGTAAAGTGAACATTTGTTAAATAGTAAATGCGGGATTCTTATTCGTTGTTAAGATCAAAAGGCACTTTTCTTTTTTTTCTGTTCTCTAAATGAAATACATATCCTGAATTAGGAATAAATTCTGTAAAGCGAGACTTTATAAACATACATGAAACATACACAAACAAACGCACAGACTCAGAGCAACAATTTTTGGATCACACAAAGTGTTGTCCTATATGGGGTTTGAACCCACATCAGTCGGCATACTAGAAAATTGCGTGGTGACCGCTTAAACCACAATCTACGCTACCCCTGTAATCGATATCGAGCCATCAAACTAACCATACAATAGAGCAACACAAACGTTAATTATGGCAGTAATCTATTGGGATAGGTGGACATAACTTATCGTCCGCTTGCGAATAACAGTCGGCAATTAAACAAATAAGGCCACAGCGTGCCACAAAGGCCCATAACGTCACCACTTTTACAATTAGGTAAAGGTTATTCACCCAATTTTAAGGCCCGCTTCCTGTGGGTATAAATTAATTAGTGACGGAGTATGCGTGATATTCGACAGTTTGGGCCATTTACATACGTTTAAAGGGTTAATTTATTAGAAATAAAGTGTATTTTAGTTATATTATGTAATTTATGGCTAAAAACTGTATGACTTGTGGACTAAAAGTTCCGAGCCACAAATCAATTCTTCGCCTATATTCCTATAGGCGAAGTAGTAAACTTTCACGAACCTTCGAGAATATTCTGTAGAATGATGTGGTAATAGTTTAAAACATTCACTCAGGCAAAGAGGTGCCCATGGAGACCCTACTCGGCGGTAATCGCTTACCATCAAGCGATACGTCTGCTCGTTTGCCACCTATATCATAAAAACTCCATGTTAAATTGCATTGCCTGCACGAGCAATGAGTATGGTGATCACCACTCTTGGATTCTGCTTATGCTTTCCATCAGGCAGAGTAGAATCTTACTAGTCAGAGCTTTACCAGGGGCATACATTAAAAAATAAGTAAAAAATAGGAGACATAATTAGGAGACGCAATGTTACTGATTTTCTAGTATAATATTTATAAATACTAGAAAGTACAGATTACAAGACTTTAATAGCTCTAGTCGACCTTTACGCATGTACCATTTCTATGGGCGTAGCTAGGGGGAGAGGGTTTTGGGGTTAGTAGCCCCTCCCCCCAAAATGTTTCTACACTCTTGATGTTTTTCAAACCTCTCTTTTTTTTCCTAATAATTGCGTTTAAAGGGACCGAGCTATTTTTTTATCTTGAAATCCTCCCAAAACTAAAACTCGGCTATACCTTTGACTATTTCAAATTATTGTCATTTGTCATCAACGCCCTGTCCTCTGTACACTGTATTAGCAACTGATCTCGTGATTTGACCAAGTAATATAATTAGTCATTTAAATGTTTGTAAGAACAAAGAATTGAAAGGCTGTAAATCCTGTTTTTGAAATGTTAATTTCATGTTAGCTGATGTCTATATATTCATGTCAATCAATCAATCAATCAATCAACAACCCATAATGTCCCACTGCTGGGCTCGGGTCTCCTCTCAGGAGCGGGTTAAGGCGATTGATAAATATTGCTATAATTTGAGTATGTAGTATATTATACTTCTTTACATAAGATAGAATAAATGATGTACATACCTTCCTAGCTTTTATTATTCCCAAGATTACTTGGGGTCAGCAATCTTAGGTAAAATCGATTAGACTAGTAAGTCTAATCGATTTTATCTGAATATCAGTATATATCCCCTCCGTAATAACGATTATCATAAACGTTCAACAACCGGGACCGATGGTTTAACGTACTTTCTGAGGCACTGGCGAGAAATACCACCTAATTTTCATACTCCTGGTTGTTATAAAGAATTTCTTGTAAGAAGAAACCACTACTCGACCCGGTGATCGAACCCGAGACCGCTAACTGCTGAACCAATGAGGCAGTTAATTAGAATAAATTATGTATATTATAATTATTTTATGTGTAGATAAATCTAACATACTATTTTCTATTTTTCAGGTAAGCTTCAAGTTTTCTTCTTCTCTTCGAATAATCAGGTAACTTAGGAATAACCCAGTATTTATTTTAACTACTAATTTATTTAACTACTACAACTACACGGTTGGCCTAGTGGTTGGAGTGGTCGCCACACCGCTTCCTACTGTGCCAAGTGTTGTGGGTTCAAATCCTACATGGGACAACACTTTGTGTGATCCATAAATTGTTGTTCTAAGTCTGGGTGTACTTTGTGTCCGTTTCATGTATGTTTGTAAAGATCCCCGCGACACAGGAATGTATATTCCTAATGCGGGAGTTGTCTTTTTAAAAAAAAAAAAAAAAAAAAAAACTATACCTGTAAACAAAAATTAATGAAAATTTCAAAGGTTAGTCTTGTGGATAACAATTAGGCTGTTTATTATTAAAAGGTAATGGTTACGATTCCTACACAATACAAATAAATGTGTGAGTGTGGTAAATGCAATGACTTGTTCTGTTTCTAGGTGTGATTTATTTTGAATATGTATGTAAATAAAAATATTTAAACAGGTATGTTTATTTAGATAGAAATATATGCCAATAAGCTTGACCCGCTTGTATATAATTATAGTTGTCAAACTGTAGGCGTTTTATTACACCTCTGCCTAACCCTTTGGGGACGACTACCTTACTATAGAACAGTGTACTTACTAAGTATAGTATTATACTAAGTTAGTTCTATAAAAATATAAGCAGTAACAATGCATTTTGTCTACATTTTTGTACGTATTTTAGGCACCTATGGCGAATGAAATACATATTTGAAATATTGGTTGGTAAGAGGGCTTTTAAGGGTCCTCTACGCATAACTTATCTTGACGACATTGGCGATGAAGAAAAAATAGTACGACAAGAGTATCAGATTGGCTGTTATAAAGTTTTAATACAACGAAATAAGAAGAGAGGAGAGAGCCCTTAACGTATATATACAATGTTAAAAAAATTGTTTCTGCTCATCGAAGTATTGCCCTTCGATGAGCCTCTTTAAGTCTCAATTAGTGTTAGTATGTTTGTATTTGTGTATAATTCTGATAAAGTAAACATTAAGTTGGATTACATAGGTAAGAAACTATTAAAAAAATGTGTTACCGTAATTAGAAATACATATATTATTTTCAAAATTTAACAATTGAAAGAAACATCGTGAAAAATAACGTTGTATGAATTTTTATTTTCTTCTTAGAGTATTTTTAATAGTAATATATCTTTACATATATTTAAAGTACTTCAAGAGGACTTAAACAACGTCAAGGTACTCTGGTGATAATTCTGTTGTTCAAAAACTTTCTAAGCTAAACCAAAAAACAACGGTTTTGTGTTAAACAACGTTTTAAATGTCAAATATAAACTCAAATCTCTTATGACTGTAAAAATAGACGTCATTTAAATACATGTCATACATACATGAATAGCATATTGGAAATCGTTTCAAAGAAATAAGATAACATTAGTGATGTAACAATAGAATTAGCACCATCATAAAACTCTACCGTCTTGGTTGTCATTACCCGTGGTGGTTATTTACCGTTGACCCGTTTGATCTTTGATTCTTAAGAAGAAAAGTTCCTTGAAAATATCTTTATCTGTACCATTCTTTAAATTTCTACGAAAGTAGCAGCTGCCATTAGGAAAACTTGTTTCTTTTACCATGTGGTGACTGATTAAGCATTCAGATTGTCACTACTGCTATTCATCCCATGGGTATCGTAAGAGAAGACTAGATTAGTGAACACGGAAAACATCAATGGAAACAGAAGGAATACTTATGGGGTGTGGTCATCATGGTATACTTGGCCAAAACATCATATGTAAGTACAGGCTTATGTCCTGAGTGAACTGTTAGAGGCTAGACTGCTAGAGTTGATGATGATGTTCCTACATTACAATTATTAATAAAATAGTTGATAATATTCACTTGTATAGGCAATTAAAACAGGCGGAGAGTGTCGCTTTGGCTATTTTTGTTCGCGACGCTGGCTGCAAGCCAGAACACACAATAACATCGTGGAACAGCGACGTTGTCAAACAGTGGGTAATATAGTAATAGTGGATTGAAAGGCACTTGGGCATTATAAGCCGACCGGAGTGTTATTATGGCTTACTAATTGTACTCGATGACTAGAAATAATTACCGAGGGTAAGCAACGAGGACGCGGTCAGTATCTAGAAGGGTGACCGTTGGTGGCATGGTAAAATGAGCGTCTTCGTGATTCGGAGGGCATGTTAAGCTGTCGGTCCCGGTTGTTATAGCCGTGAAGCTTAGTTGGAGGCCTTTGGGCGGTTTAAAAACATCTAATGGTAAGATTACCGTCGCCACAACATTTGTCTTGCCAATCACGTGGAGACGTATAGCCTTAATCCTCTCCTGAGAGGAGACCCAAGCCCATCAGTGGGACTTTATAGGGTTGTTGAAAAACAACCAATCCAGAGACAAGGCTATGGAACCACTCATTCTACTGAATGAGTTAAATAGATTATGGAAAAAATATAGTATCGAATACGAAACTGTATTTTTTTATGAAGCTTCTGAATGACTGTCTGGGCCAAACGATCAGACAGGTCAACAGGGAGTTATTTAAGAGTCATCGGTCAAGTACTTTTTGCAGCCGTTTGCTCCTCTCTCCCCTTCAGAATTTGAAGGATCGAGAACAACATATTCATAATATCACTTCAGAAAAAGTAATGAAAGATTTGAATAAAATCAGTTCAGTGCTGTGTTTTTGATCATTAAAGGGTGGTTCCTCCTTCCTCCCTGTCTTCAGCCAAAATATTAATGGGAACGACTGTCGCTTAAACATTAATTAATAAATAGTTAATAAATAAAATAGCTAATCAGAGCTTGTGTTACAGGTACTAGACAACCGATATAAATACATATATACTTTTTCTTTTGTAAATACTTACATATTTGACATAGGAATACTCAAATTCCGAAACAAATATTTGCAGATCATTCAAAGATTTGGTCCGACCCGGGAATCGAAAGCAAGACCTCATGAACAGTAGCTACAACTGCTCCAACAAGGCAGTTAGATGACCCGTCTGCTTATTTACCCCCTTTAAAATAATAAAATATCTGTCCAAAGATGTCATCGAACCCACTACTATTTCGTCACCGGGGCTGTCTTTAAAAGCTACCAAAGTAAATAATGATCTAGTCAAATACAATTTGCAAAAATATACAAGCTACCCGGGTTTGTGATCTTACAGCTTCGCTTTTGAAGACTGTGAGGCAATTTTATGTGAACTTTAATACAAACAATCAAAAGAACTTTGAAGGCTTATTATTCCAAGTTCCGCAACTCGTTCATATCATCTTCTATTAAAGGAGGAAAAAAACAGGTCAATTTAGGTCCTTCCTAGATATCACGTAACTGGATACTTCTATTATATGATACATTGTACTCATATATCGTCAATGTTGGGTCATAATGGTTGTGTATGTAGAATTTAAATGTTCGAATCTACGCTTTTGCTGGTTTCTCTGCATCACCTGAAGGTTGACTGCCAATATGTTGCAAATGTATAAATGTATAAAGTTTTATAAGAACGACCTAGTTTAAAACCGTACTATAGTCCATTCACGATAAATAAATAGGGACGCATCTAAAAATAGCCACCCCTGACCAATTAGATTACTTTACTAAATTTTGACTTCCATTACCTAGATAAATGGACTCTAAACACTGTGCACTTTTCGAGACACTTTTTGCTTTACATTACCATTTCGTGGAGCAAATTATCCTTAGCGGTATTTCTAGACTGATACAACTTTTATTAAAAGATACTCTCCTCTTTCAAAGGACTCCTGAGTTTCATACCTGAAGGTTGATGGCTGATGACTTTCCATTGGGGGATCTTTCTGCTCATTTGACTGCTCCGTCATATTAAAGCCCCCTTATGAAACAATAATTCCTGAGAACTAGAATAATCTCATTCTCAGGGAAGGTATGGATTCAGGAATTCAAAGAGTTGGGCTTAATCGAAGGGTCGCTATTTTTTAATGTGAATGGATAATTTAATCTAAAACTTGAGCAAAATGTATTTCAAGCATTTCGAATCTAAGTACACAAAGTTTAAGTGTTTAGAGATCAACCTTAAAACAGATTTTAGTTTCACAACCAGTACGATAGCGTAATAAATAGTTCAGGAACTTCTATCCGTTCGGAAAGCTCACAATCCGTTTCAGAACATTTGTTAGATACACTCCAGTTATTACTGTCCTGTGTGGGTAGCTTATCAGCTTTCGAATCGTTTATTGTAGTGCACTTTATTACTAAATATTAGACAGTTTCGTTTACAGCTCTATCTGTTTTGAGGTTTACGTTTCTGTATATGATGCTTTATTATAAACTAGCAAACCCGTCATGGCTTCGCACGGGCTCTTTACGGAACATATAATAAATGCCTATGTTGCCTCGAGAAGATTTGCGACTTAACATTTCTGGCGTCTTCAACAAATATCCTTGTATTTTAGCTAATCAATTTAGTCAAAAATTTAACAAATTATAAGTAAACCTTCCTGAAGAATCACAATATATATTGGTAAAAACTGCATCAAATCCGTGCAGTACCTTTTGAGTTTATCGCGAACAGACAGACGCGGTGGAGGACTTTGTTTTATAATATGTAGTGATAATGGGGATAAATGGTAGTTAGATGTACAAGAACTTTATACAAATTTATGGTAAATAATTTTCTCAATTTCTAGTCTACAAAATCAAAGATCTTTTAACTTTGATTTTCTAGACATTTATTCTTGTCTCCTTGACTCTGCACCTCCTAATCTATACTTTCGTAGCAAGGGATGTCTTTTTTATTGACGCGGCCAACAAGTGAAGCGAGAGCCGGTCGAAGTCGTTGTGGGCCGTGACCGAAGAGGGAGTGGGCTGTGGCGGCGTGCTTGTTGGCGGTGTTGTTTGACGGGAACGTGGAGTAAAGTCGTACTCCACGTTCCTGTCCTTCGGGAAGTCGGGTCCATCAAGGTCGTCTCCCCCGGGCTGGGCGTTATTTTTACGCCAATGACACATTGATCTCGGTCCGTGGGGTGAACTTCCAAGAGGCGGCGCGCCTGGCCACCAGGTGTGACTCTCTGGTGGTCGGGTGCATCGAGGTGCTGGGCTTACGGATGGCCCTGGATAAGACGGAGCCCCTCTTGTTTCATGGGCCCCGTTGTGGAACGCCTCCATCGAGGTCAACTCGGTCTTGGTACCGGTTCGGGCCCAGATGAAGTATCTGGGCCTGATCCTAGGTGACTCTTCGACGAACACTTCCGACAGCTTGCTGCAAAGCTGAGTGGCGTACGTCGCCTAAATCGAGTTTTCACCTGCAGACTGTGCCCACTTCAGTGTGGGCAGGCGTTGGCAGGGGTCCGGATGTGTTAATGGCAGCATTTCCTGGATCCCTCCCATCGTGGCACACCGTGTGTTTTAGTCGGTTCGATTCCGACACCGACCGCCCCGCCGCAAACCCTGGTGGTGAAAAATTGATTTCATAAGTAAAAAAAAAGGTGGCATGATAATTTGCGCAAGATGGCTGGCAGAAGCTAGATGCGAGAAGCCAAGGATTGAACCAAGTGGCATACGATTGGGCTTATGTGAGGCCGTGGATTGCGATAGGCCGACAATGGTGAGGAACCTCACTCACCCAGTGAAAATCTATGAAAAAGGAGATCAATATATAATACCGTTTTGTTTGTGTGGTCGTTGCAAAACGATCAAACAAACCTAATATACGAACATATATAGTGTATTGTATTATTTATATATGTATTAAGGCTCGCATAGCACACAAACGCATACACACTTTACTACGTTAGTCAATAATAGCTGGGTCTGATTCATCAAAAAAGCTTCTAACTTGAAATAACATTTTCAATATTTAAAAATAGTCTGAACAGCTGTCTTTTGTCGACAACGCTGTCTTGATTCCATCAGTACTACAAATCACATCGCCAAATTACCATAGATTATAAATAATCCAATCAAACTATTCCCGAAATAGCGTTTTAAATATTTTACGAAACGCCTTGCGTCTTGTTACTCTTGAAAAACTTTTTATCTCTTTAACATACAGTTGTAATTCGCGCGCTTTATTATTTGTATGTTTTATCTATGCATACCTTAGGGCCTAGTGTGAGTTTAATTTATATCGACTTGATGGTCATAATAACCACTTTAAGATTTCAGTGCGGACCAATCGCATCTCCGAATGAGCGCCGTCAAGATGTGAGATGAGCTCTCACTAGCCTCTCTGGTTTACTGACACTGTGATGTAAATATCATCACTTCTGTACGCCATACTATACTATCACGATTATTATAATACATACGAAATTAAGGCCGGTGTGATGTCCGGGAATATTTGCCAAATACATATCGGTTGTGTTTTAATTTTAGGTTTCTTGCATTGCTCGGTAATTGTTTGTGGTAAGCCGTTTCAAGGTGTGTGTTTTTCTTATATACACCGTTCTCTTCTGAAAAAATAGTTTATATTGTAGAAAAATTTTGAAATTTTATAAATTTACTACAGTTAGTTTCAAAGATTGCAAAATGCAACTCATGTAAGTTTTTTTTAGATAACTAGGGGCTCAAATACTTGAAAGTTTATATTATAATATTAAACGTGACGAAGTCGAATCACCATAGTATTTAGTTCTCGACTGAAGAAAAAGCTCTTCATGATTAGTTTTATTCTATGATATAATATCTATGCAATAAGATCCTATTGACTCTATGATTGGTAAAACTTTTAAAATATTATTTATCTCATAAAATAAACTAGAAATTTCAGTTTATTCATTTAGTAATCTACAAATTTTATTGAATTATTAGAGAACTTCTGTGAAGTTTGAAACTCAACAGCGTTTGTTAAAATGAAAATGACAAATTGATAAGTTACATTGATTCTTAAGATAATTTTCAACATGTGTGCAGGAACTAGACAGCATTATTAAAAAGAAATGTTGAGAAAGTATCTACTTTGAAGAAAAATGAAAAAGGAGTAACTACAGAAAAACTAGACATATCACACTATTAATTAATTTACTAAAATCTTATTATGGTATATATTAATGTCAAATATTTAATTTGAGAGATAAATAGATCTTTTATGAAATGTAAGTATTCTTTACAGATAAATTATTAGTTAGGAATATTAAGAATTTAAAGAACGACGAATAATATTCGCATGACGGCAGCATCCGTTTACTGACCTAGAGACAGCCGCTGTCCTTTGTGTTAATCAAATAGCTTTTAACACATTCAAACAATCCCTGTGATAGATAGACGATGCCAATCTTTGTGTATTTATGAACAAATCACAAACAGACGTAACCGATGACAGAATTGTGTCGTAACATCGAGTTTGATTGATTTATTGTTGCTATCGATAAATGATATCACACGTGACAGAGGAGAAAAACTATATCGTTTGTTCGTCATGCTCTAACTTTTGTAGGTAGTGGTCATTGTGACGAGTGTGACTCAAAACTTTGAAAATAGATTTTCGCAGACTTGATTTTATACTTTTAAAAAAGTTATCCAATTTGTAAGAAAACTATGAAACTATCTGATAAACGCAACTTCGTCTGCATCTCTTTTGAATCATGCTAGGCTCCTATAAGTCTAAGCGTGATATTAACTACATCTGACATGCACATCTCACATAAAAAAACGAGAAAATTAGTTTAATAGTTTCGGAGTTTACCGCTAGCAATGTGACACGAGAGTAATAGGTATGAGATATATACATATATATTTTTATATATAAATTACACTCAAAAGCAGAACAAGTAATCGTCACCGACATCACATCAAACAACGGTTATAAACACAGCACCTCGCACACCGTTGTATGTTCCTAGGAGCACAATGGGCGGCTAGATTTAGTTTATTTCCGTAACAAAGTCGTCTGGACAATCTCGACGTGTTTTATTGCCATCGAGACAGTCAGCCGATTGTATATTGTAAACTATGTTATTTTTAAACTAAACCAGTGTTTCATTACTGAACCATTGCCGTTTTTTTATTGCAAGTCTTGCAAAATCTTTCGTGTCACGTTTTCTCTTCTTACGTTAAAGTGACCTCCCATTTTTTGATAGCTTTTTTAAAATATAATTCGTTGATATGATATAACATGTCCAGGGTGGCTAGTTCCTGTGACATTCTTTCAGGTTATATCTAAACTGATAAATAATTTAGTAAATACTTCAAAGCCATTGCGCCTGCGACACAGATTGATTTCCTAATTTACTTTAATTATATTGATTCTGGTAATTACTCCTTATATTTTATAACGTTCCCAATGTAAATATCAACTTCCTGGAGTATCCAATCAGTAAATCACAAAAGAGCTCTAATTAAAAACAAAATCAACGCTTAATGTTTCACAAGCCCTTTTTGTGAGGCCGTTGGCCATCAAATGTCGGCTTGAAGCCCATCAAAACCAATATAACACGGTGCGACGCAAATCCCTTTACTTCTCATTTATGTAAGGCTAAGGGCGGCAACAGAATGAATGTTTTATCATGAGGTTTAATAGACATTGCTACTAATTCTGTTTTTGTAACAGCAGCAAACTAAAATTTCTTTAAAATGATCTCCTATTCTCTTATTTTAGTGTAATGATCCAAAATGCTATTTGAGTATGTATGTACATATATTTATATATGTACTTCTGTTTTTACTGTGAACTATATAATTTTAGTCAATCTTTGTCATTTAGAACGTCGTGTAACAAGACAAGACTCAGTATTAGATTAGTTAATATAGTTTTTGATTAAAGGTTTTACATATTACATTTACACCATTTACGAAAACAGCAAAGATTTTTTTCACGGTTCAAAGACTATTTGTAAGACATTTCCTCAAGGGAAAACTCCAGTATATAATTCGGGTTAAGTTAAATAAATAGATATTTTGAACAAAATAAATATTTTGGATATTTAACACATAACGCCATCTAGTCCCAAACTAAGCAGAGCTTGTATTACGGGTACTAGACAACTGATATGAATACATAAATACTTTTTTTTGTAAATACATACACATTATACATAGAATACATACAAATTATGTTTCGGAGTTTGGATGTTTTCTATTTATAATATGTATGTATTTACAAAAAAAGCATATATGTATTAATATCAGTTGTCTAGTACCCATATACAAGCTCTGCCTAGTTTGGACCTAGATGGCGTTGTGTGTTAAAAATGTCCGGAAATTTTATTTATTTATTATTTATTCATGATACATGTCATTTTTTTCTAGTAGTGTAACATTCAGAATTTTTTAATTCAGTTGAAAAAATGTTAAAAAACGTTTTTCTACCTCACCTAGATAATACCTTGAGAAGCATGCAACTGCTTCCATGTGGATGTTTTCTCTTTTTCTGCTGTTGCCATCTTTAATACAGTCTAACTTGGCCTTTTTTTTAAACTGGTCGAAATAAGTATGTCTAATTTCCGATTTCGTCTTATCCATAGAATACAAATGAACAAAAATAAATTTAAGATTTAATGATAAACAAAAAGAAACTTTGATAATCACATTTTAATAATGTAATGCTTTGAATTGAATTGTCAGAGTAATCGCTTAACATATTTAAACAATATAAGCAGTGAATTAGCCAAAAATAATAAGTGTTATATTTATACAACAGGGTCAGTAATAGGTCTTCTTACCGTTTAAATGTAAAATCTACTTCTGATTCTGAAAGTAAAGAAGAATTATAAAACAATAAAATTTAAGAACGTTGAATATACCTTGGAATCTCTTAAGAGTTCTCATACAGGTGTTCTAAATCATGTGTTAATCTAATCAAATGGGCGCATCATCGAGTCAACCCGCCTCGTGTCGTGAACTGACCCTCGGGTGAAGCACAGCCAGCCCTCAATAATACCTCTTTAAATGTTACCTTGAACGTTTCAGGGTTATATTGATTTGATGCGAAAAGTTCACTATAAACGCTGTTAACAATATCCTAGAATCGTGTGGAAAATTAAGTCTTTGTATCTTTGAACTCTTTTCTCTCTCTCAAAGGCTTCTGACAACGTATTCGCAGAAGACTTTATGATAATTGGTTTAGTAACATTAGTTTGGTTGATTAGTTATCGTGGGTCACCTTATGTTTTTGCGGCTTTGACCTTCCAGAATAAGGCGCGCTTCTGGCGCCCTTAGAAGTTATTTGCGGTCAGAGCCATACGCGGTTACCGCACCGTGTCCCCTGAGGCGGCATGCGCATGTGATTTGGATGCGGAAGTGCTGGCCGAAGTTTATCGACGGGTGGTTGAATTCCGAGCGGAGAACGTCTTTTGCGCTCCGCCCGTAGAGGGACGAGAGCAGCGTGAAGCCGCCCATCGACGCGTAATGGTTCGTTGGTCCGCCCGGTTGGAGGCTCCACGTGCTAGCTTTGCTATCGTGGAAGCTCTCCAGCGGGGTGACAGCCCGAGGGGTTTCCACATGTAAAAAAAGGGTCAGCTTATATTTCCGGATAAAAGGCTGTCTCTTCTTCATGTAGAAGAGAAGGTCAAATTAACAATAGCCGCAATAAACTTTTTGCTAGACTAGACAACCCATGTGTGGTGCAGATTGTGGCAATACTTCAAATGACAAACTGATACGACGTTTTAGAAAAGGCCCTTCTCAAAAGCCTACGTTTCTGATATCTACGGAGTCCCCTATGTGTGTGCAATCTTCCAGCCAGTGTAGTATTAATTTATAGTGTGATAATATCAGCACCGGGTAGTGTGCCAAGAAAATTATGTCATATGTACATGCGTCACGCGCAACGTCATTCCGAGGAACGTAGAATGATGGTATAGTCATTGCATGATGATGATGTGCTCCTGCTATGTTTAGTTCTGAGGAGTGATATCATGGTTTTATATAATTAGCGTTTACTATGATTGTTTTTTTCGTAACGTGAGCGGCGCGGCGTTGAAACAAAGCGCGTCAATCACGCGCCTGTCTTTAAATTTTATGTTATTTGTACGTATTTTACGGTGGGAGATATATCGTGTTTCTGTTCGGTTTTATTTTTTGTGAAGTTCGCATATTTGATTGAGAAATTAAATTCAGAATAGCCTAAAGTATGAATACATTTCTTCAATAATGTTTCAATAGTATAAATTAATTGTTTGTATGTATGTAATAATATGTATAATGTAATAATTAATGAGTTTTAAGAGTTAGGACCACTTTCACCAGTTCCTGATAAAGTTTTATATGTTGTTTGCCGCATGACACCGTTAAACGAATAAAAATTACTGATAAATATATGTATATCTGACATAAATGTATATCCAAGACTTGTGAAACCGAAGTCTGTTGTTATTTTACAGATAAGTCGATATTAGTCTATCAATGACTTATTAGCAAGTGGTAACACGGGCCCTTATTTAGGGCTGCCATCTGTAAAATTTAAAAAACCAGGACTAAAGTGCAATTCACCCGGATTTTGGACTTCAAAACCCAGACAGGTCAACAGTTTTTTTTATTCAGCCACTATAAAAAAAAACAATTTTAAATGATTTATTTTACGTTTTCTGAGAAACTTTTCTGTATGCATATGATGTTTTGTTTAGTGGGATATCTCTAATTTTAGTCAGTCTTGTTAGTGTTTGGCAGGAAAATTATCATTTTTAGTGATTTTTAGTTTAGTCTTAGAGAGTTTACGAACAACACAATTACCACCACAAATTGACTTTAGCCCCTTACTTCTTCGTGGTTATGTAAGATTGTTTGGTGATTTAAATTATCACAGCAAAAAACAACCACATAAAATTCTTCTACAAAGTTAGACCCTTGTCTAAAATGGTAATACCTCGTTAATTTTCTATTCCACCCGGTTTATTGGCCGACCCGTGTTACTAAAACAATTTGCAACATTTTGGTGAAATTTAAATGAGATTTAGTTGCCATTGTCATCGATAATTCATAGTTAGCGAGTATAACTACTATTAGAAGGAAAACCCTACTATTCCATCTATTTCTATTTGACGTTTAAGTGCCTTTGACCCTTCTGAAGGGCAATCATTTAACGTTAGATTTGGATCTTTTAAAAGACCTTGTCAAGGTTTGAGTGGTTACCTTAAGTATATTTTATTTTTATTTATTTTATAAGTTCCATTGAAAGCAATAAGTTAAAATAAGCTAAGCTATAAGTATCATTCTATTTACGTAGGTACACTATGTAAGTTGAATTATACTTATAGTTGATTAAATAGAAGCGTTTAATATGCTTTTTTCTGTCTTTTCGTTTTTTAAAATTGTTTTGGCGTCAGCGCAACTGGTTTTCTTGTTCCATTCTCCTCTGTCGCTTGTTTTTTTCCTCATACTCCTATATAACTCTAGCGATATAATTAGAACAAGCTTCACCAGTTCCTGGCCAAGTCTCAGTAAGTTACATGTCATATACCATTATCAAATAGATAAAAATGACTAATATTTATGTTTATCGGACATAAAGACTATTGAAACAAAAATCTGTAGTTATTTAGCAGACAATATCAGAAAAATATTTGAGGGCCTTTATTAGCAAATGGTGAAATTAGCCCTAAGTATAGGACTATTTATTTATTTATGAAAGAAAACGGATTGACTAGAATGAGAGAAAATTAAATAGCCCTGAAAGTCGTGTTTTCAAAAACGTTAAAAGCAACCACTCTCTATTATGAAAACACTTTTAAACTTGACCGGCAGTTGTGGCACTCAGGTGTCGTGGCTACTTCCGGAAGCCGAGTAACCGCCGTGTTTTATGTCACTTGACATGACATGACACCGGGCTTTGATAAAAAGCATTAAATACTGCCATGTACAAGTAAGGATAATATCTACTTTGTTTCATATAGAGAATATTTAATGTTGACCCCGTTAATTAAAAGAATTACGTGTTTAGAGCACTGGTAACGTATATTTTATTAATAATGCAATTGCATTTATCAAATACGTATCACGAAATAGAGGAAAGGAAAACGCAAATAAAGTTAGGCACCAAAAATGTCCATGATATACGATTTCATAATACACGTTGTACTTGATAATATTTGAGTATGAAAGTAATACTGTCTTGTCAGATACACTACCGATGGCATGAAAACGCTTTGATTTATGAGAAAGAAACATTAGAAACAATTTTTACTGAGATATACATACACTATGTATTCAAAAACAATATTGCTTTATCGTATATTACCTATATACAGACACACATAACGTTCTTGACCTATAAACTTTACTTCCTTATCTTAAGATTAAGCCGGAGTGCTAAAAGAAAAAATTATGCTTAGAGACAATTAGCTTTAACACCGTCTAGATTTTTTTTACACAACGCCATCTAGTCCCAAACTAAGCAGAGCTTATGCTATGGGTACTAGACAACAGATATTAATAATTAACCCACTTGGAGTGAGCACGTTAACACTTTTATTTAATTCTTTGGCCCAGCTAGTAAATAGGAAAGCGCCACTCATTTATACCTCAAATAATCAAGCTTCTAAATTCACCTTGTCAAATACAGTCGATACAGAAAAGAATGAGTGCCTTTCGTCTAAAAAATACAGCAGTGGTCTTAATAATTTAATTTATAGCAATAATACTAATAATACAATTCGTTAATAGAGATTTTATGACTGTCATAATTTCTAATATATTTGGTATAACATGAAATATGCATAAACATTTTACTTGTATCAATTTTTTTTTCTAGATTATTTATTGTTTTTACAATATATATTTAAAGGGTATTTTTTGTGGTTATTTAAACTCAGAAAACAATCGATAAAAAATGAAAATTAAGGCAAGGAAATTCAAACTTATAAAACGCTTACTATTGGCCGAAACGAAATGTGACGTCGATGGTCACGTTCTGCAAATTATCGGAGTCGAAATTCAAAATGTGTTAGTAGTGTTTGTGAGAAAAATTACCTTCTTCCGTGATTTTTATAGGAATGAAAACTTAATAAGTATTATGTAACTGAAACACTGAATAGTAAACAAACACAAAATGACAATGACGTCATCGGCTGTGTCAAAAACGCACGCAAAATGGCTGCGTTTGAATAGCTCAAATTTAGTCAGTGTTTTAAATTTCACTTTGAAAATTAGTTTGTCAATTTTCAAGCCTATTTATATTTTTTTCTATGGTATAGAGAGGTAAATGATCAGATTAAGTAATTAAAAAAAACATGCATATTCTCTATTATGTAATGTACCTGTTTTTGTTAGATAGACTTATTGAACAACGGGCGGCCTACATTAGTGCCTGACGGGCGGCCCGAAATCAACACTGCCAATGGTTGACTAGGAAATGGAAGTGTCATTATGTTTTAGGATTATTAATTAGCAAGCGTAGGAAAGTATGCATGTTAACTTACATTCGAGCTCTTTTAATTGTTAACCAAAATTAATCGTCACGGATTAATATAATTTACTAGCTGACCCGCCAAACTTCGTACCGCCGTAATCGTTGTCGTGCAAAATTTCAGAATTAATGAAAAACTTATTTTATTAAGTCCGTGTCAGCTTTCCGCAGGGCTGCAATGTGTACTGCTAAGCGGACTATAAAAATATAACACCTCCGGTTTTCTTTTATTTATTTTTTAAACCAAACCTTGTCCTGAAAATAACAAACACAAAAATATATCCAATTTGGTGCATTCGATCAAAAGTTATGCGCGTACATTTTTGTGATTCACTTTTATTTATATAGATTAGGCAGGTTTTGTATTATAGTAATCAGACAAACATACGCCTATATTTTTCTATACATACATATTATAAACTAGCTGAGGCCCCAGTGTTACCCCGTACGACATCAACCGGGAGCAACGCCGCGGTGCGAAGATAGTCCAAGTTACTCCTTATATTATCAGTGAAAAGCCCATCAAAATCGGTCCAGCCGTTCCATAAATTAGCCGGAACAGGCAGACAATAAATATTTAAAAAATGGATATAAGTATCGTATAAATAGTCCATTCGCTTAGATAGTGCAGTCGCCTTGTTCGTGCCGCTGTCGTACGTGCTGCTTTTTGCCAAAACAAAGCCGCATGAAGTCAAAAAAGCCGCCTGCGACGTACTCCCACAAGTTAAATATGATTTATCAGTTTACGCCGAAGCAATGTAGTGAATGGTTAGCTTGATGACTCTTCTAACGTTAAGCTGAAAATGACTTAATAAAGGCTAGAAAGATGAGATGTTTTCATTTTTCATGTAATTTGTCTTATCTACCTAGGCAAATACATAACTAGTGTGAATTAATATATTCATATTTCAGAACAACAACCGCAATTCCTTGCGGGTATACTGATACTATCTAAATGAATTGCCTTTGTCTTTACTACCAAGACAAGCACCTAACTTGTATAAATTAATATATTCCTATGTCACAAGAATAACCACACTTGAGAGTGCCGACACTCTCTAAACGAATGGACAATACCTTCATTTGCATTTAGTGAAAAGCTGTTTATTGGGAATTAAAAACATACATTTCAATTTTATTTAATTGTGAAGAGAGTACACCCAGACGCAGAACAAATTATCGTGTCACACAATATCTTCTGAATTACAGGTATTCGTGGACGGCGGGTGTCACTTTCAACAGATAATATAATATATTTCCGACATGCGACACACAACGCCATCCAGCTTTAAGCTAAGTAAAGCTTGTATTATAAAAGCTAGATTGATGATAGAATATTTATATACTTTCTTTTAAATACCTACATATTAAGGTTAGATTTATTTATTTATCAAAGATTACAAATCACTTCACATAAGAAATAAACATAATTATAAAAAGTTGGTATACAGTTAAGGGCTCGTTTACAATTATAAAATATACTGTCGGTAGGCGACAAAATGGGACACTTTGGGACTATGCACACGAATTAGAGTTCATTAATTTATTTAGTAGAACATTTTTACTTTTTATTGTCTTTCAAGATGTGATATTTTGAATATTTTTAAAATAAATTTAAAGATTCCGGTCCTTAATTTACTTAGGTATTGAATTATAAATTTGTGCTCCTTCGTATTTAATATCTTTTTATACATGGAAAACACCCAAACAGCAAACAAACACATTTAATCTGACCCGTGAATCGAAAACAAGACCACAGGAATAGTAGTCCTTTACGCCACAACTGAGCCTACAAGGCAGTTAGATGACCCGTCTGCTTATTTGCCAGTTTTAAACAGTAAAATATCTGTCCAAAAATGTTATGAAAATAATAGTAAAATAAAATAACATAATCAAACCATGACCTCTCTCTTACCATTCAATACCACTTAACAGTAGATCAATAAATCGGAAATATATTGCGCACAAAATATTCAGTAACAGTAACCTTGAAATACATATGAGTGACCTTGACCTCCTCTAACCACTACTCACATCCCTCAATAAATTCATCCATCCATTTTATTTGATCCAAAGTGCCCGATTGGAGGCACTAACCCAAAAATGTGCATGTAAAAAAAATAACCCTTAGCAAATTTAACCCAGGGCTTAGAAAGGTTAATCGAATAATGTCATAGAAAATGGCGTGACAAATTATTGTGGCAACGAAAAATTAATACTGTGACTGTCGTTTCAATGCCTCAAACGTGGGAAAGAAGGTGACCGTGCTGTGTTAAATGCCATTAATGATTTACTTCGACCTTCAAAGCTTCTAGCAATAGCTAAAGGTTTATGCTGTTCGTAGTTAGTAACTTCGATAGCTGTTTCGGGTAGTTGTGAAATGATAAGACTATATTAGCGATGAGTGTTTAAATTAAAATATCATGTCAATGCCATCTTTACCCAAAAGACGAATATTAACAACAATTGCTGACGCTGTGTCCGACTACCACAAAGAGCCTTTTCATTTTTCGTTTTATATATAGCCTATGGTACTCAAAAATAATTTTGCTTTCTATTGGTAGTAGAACTTTCAAATATTTTTTTAAATTTCAAATTAAATTTTCAATAGTTCCAAAGATTTCCTCCTACAACCTCACGCATTTTTCCTTTATGATATTAGTATAGATAATATGAGGTATCTTGAACATCTACGATAGATTGAAGGGTTTCAATAGTTTTGTAGGTACTAATCCAGTACTATCCCACTAGCCACTAGCCAGGCAGTTATTCTACCCAACTCTCTCATTTCTCAGTATCCAAATGTCAACTTATTCTATACCAATTTGGGTAGATTTTTAAATGTTGTATAATTTAACTAAATGGTAGGTTTTAATATCATCTATTATCATATTTTAAACACTATATTATTGTAAGGGCTCGCTGTACGTATTGGACAAACTGTAAGTGCAGCGAGAAGTTGTTTGATTAAATAAATAAAAAGACAATTCCCGCATTAAAAATATATAACCTGTATCGCGGGTGTCTTTAATAGACACAAAGAATACTAATTTATATAATAAATAAAATAATCATTACAACAATTTGTGAATCACAATGTGGGATTGGAACCCACGACACTTGGCGAAGTAGAAAGCGGTGTGGCGACCACTAAACCACTAGGCCAACCGTGCAGACATAAATACTGATTATAAATAATAATGGGCGATGGTTTGCTAACTCTAAGTTACTGCTGAGAAAATAGGCCAGGGCTCAGCTGACAGGATCAATTTAGCCCAAAAAACCTGCAGCGTATACGACCATTTCAAAAAGTTTTTATTAAATTCGTGCGGCATTTTCATACAAAAACTAATTTATTTATTTAGAATGTTTTTTATAACTAAAGTTTTTGTGTTTGTATTTTTATTAAAAAAAGTTACATACACGAATTGCACAACTAAGTCTTTTTTATATGTGTTTACAGTCAGTAGGCATTCCATTACTACCTTTGTCACGATCAACAGCTTTTATCGGTTCAGTGCTGGAGAAATGCCTCCTCAGTATAGAGGTTTTGGTCCACTACAGCAGGCTAGCCATACAAGTTGGAATAGTGTTTGTTTTAGGCGGTACAGATGTGTTAATAACAGCAGTTCCCGGATCCCACCTGTCTCAGGCGCAGAGTGTCATACCGTGTGGTTCTAGTCGGTTTGTCGGTTCGATTCCGATACCCCGCCCCGCTGTAAACCCCGGTAAGGTGACGGCCCGGTGGAGATTCCATACGTAAAATAAAAAGGGTTTGTTTTAGGTCCTTCTCTTTTTGTTATTGTTGTTTGATCTTTGCTCCCTTGGTTGGCCCTTACGACAACCATGGGATGAAAAGGTGTAACCCTCCATATTCTTAAACCGTCACCACGCGAACTACGGAATCGCGAACAATCGCCACCTTATTATAAACGAAATCAATAGTTCTATAATACAATCATAAAAAAAGCTAAATTTAAAAAAAATTGAAAACCCCCCTACGCGAGCACTTAATCGAGTAATCATATACCAAAATCGATATAACGTTTTGGAAAAGAGCTGATACTCTTAAACTGCTGGACTGATATTAATCAAACATAAGGCTTTCAATGAAAAAATCGAAATCGGTCCATCCGTCTGAGAACTACGATGCCACAGACAGACACACACACACAGGCATGCAGACAGACATCGCGTCAAATTTATAACACCCCTCTTTTTGCGTCGGGGTTAAAAACAAGCGAAACGATTACAAACGTCGAGTTACCTTTTTCGCAAGCCAATTCGATTAACGAGAAGTTCACTTGGCAACTCACCTATTCGTAATTGCGTCTAAAATAGGGAAGCGACTCCACGGATATCCGCAGGCTATCCGCCTAATGAACCCAGTTTTTGAATATTTATGTACCGCTCTGACAAAATATGATTTAATTTCAAAGATAATAAGTAGGATGGAGATAGATGACTTGAAGAATATCATTATAATGAAGTAGTTGTAGACGGGACGTTATCTAGATTATCTATTCATCCAGAGTGCTCGTAAATCGTAAGGGTCTGTGTTCGAGGCTATACTTATTGAATCAATGACATAGTGTGTCATTGAGTAAAAAACAATCGTAGAAAGTGTGTGACAGCTTTTTATTACACAAAGAAATATTAATTTTAAATAGATTTCATTGTAAGATTATCGAGAGTGTGTATTTTTAATCATTTTAGTTCTTTGGATTTTTTAATCAAAATGAAATTTAACGACGCCGATGAAATTTTTCCAAATGGCTTTATGAAGACGCTTTATTGGACATTGATTGATTGACTTGAAAGATAACTTTATTATAACAAAAGATTTATGTGTAAAATTATGTGCAAGTGGACGGTCTTATGTTTTCCTAAGTTATATTTTATTTAATTTGGAAGGAGGGTTATATTTTTCGTATGTATACTATTCATAAATATATACATACAAACATACAATGTATGTAATTATATGAATTGTGTCAATAGTATCTTTGTAGTCGTGATAGTGGGAGAACACTGGATACATCAAAATTAAAAAAAAAACAATATTAAGCATTTTTGGAGCCAAAAAGTAATCTCAAAAAAAATGTTTTCTAAAAACATCGAGGCGGAATGAAAATATATTTTTTAACGGTAATTACAAATATATATTACATATAACTATGTTTTATGTGAGATATTGACGCAATCGGGTTTTTTTTTATTCGTTACTTGTTTTTTCTTTATCTGTAAGTTTACGTGCACGGTAAATAAATTATAATATTTAATAATGCTACTATTTAGAACCACACCGTTGCATTGACTTAAGAAATAATTGCTTCTATTTTTGAACAGTCTAAAGTTAAAAAATCCAAACTTGTTCATTGTACTTTTTAAGCTCAAAACTAATAATTTACGTTTTTTTATATAGTAAACACTTATTACGAACAAATAAAATTAGTTATAACTATGTATATGTTAAAACTTTTGTATCCGCACGCTCAATGATGTCACATCCCTAACAAGTTGATCGTGTACGACCACAGCGCCACATTGTGCTGTCACTCATGCGATATGCGATCACGCAAACTACTTAAATAACATTATATGAGTGCGATTCCATTGTATTGAGGTAACGTAGGCCCAGATAACGTTAGATGTGGTTCTACTTACAATATGAATTTTTTAGGTTAACGGTTGAATAGTTTTTTTTTATGGAATAGGGGGCAAACGAGCATACGTATCCCCTGATGGTGCCCGCCCCGCCGTCCATAGATACCCGTAACACCAGAGGCGTCACAAGTGCGTTGCCGGTCTTGGGGGATGGGGAAGGGAATGAGGGGAAGGGTTGGATTATGGGCCTCCGGTATCCTCACTCACTCTGTGAATAACAGCGCAGGCGCTGTTTCACACCGGTTTTCTGTGAGGCCGTGGTATCACTCTGGTCGAGCCGGCCCATAAATGCCGAAGCGTGGCTCTCCCGCGGTAAGAAGAAGTTAACGTAAATTGGTAAGTATTACTACTATTTACTATATTAATGCCTGAAGTTTTGTTGGATATTTGTTATTCAATCATACCAGCTAAAGATGAATATCATGTCTGGATAGTACATAATCTCGGATAAATTATTTAAAAACTGACACGCAAACTGAACTACCGAATTAACGTGAACAAAAACACTGTCTAAAGTAAATTGATGTGTAATGATTTATCGTTTATTTTTAAATTGCAAAAATATATTATTGGGAGGAATTATAATAATATGAGTTACAATCACTTTTTGTTGACAAAAACACGACACGTAAAGCGTGGTTCAGTGCTTAAATGTAGGCAATTTCCCCTCATCACCCTCCCCATTCCCCGAGGCCGGCAACGCACTTGTGACGTCTCTGGTGTTACGGGTGTCCAAGTGCGGCGGTAATTGTTTACCATCAGGCGTAAAGTCTGCTCGTTTGCCCCCTATACCATAAAAAAACAACAATATCAACTTATTATAAATTAATAATACAGCTTAGTTATTACAATTTCAGGTATAATGAGTTCAGTTTTACATTCAAAACTTAACAATACATTCTAAAATCCGAACCCACAGCAAAAATATTCGTCTTTTACAAAGTTATATTGATTTTTTTACTTATAATTATGCGTTTTTTTTTTCAAATATAGATAAATACAACTCAGAATAAGAAGGATAAGCTTTATACGATAATGTCGTCCCGTGTATGTAAGATAATGGACGCACACAGCAATGAACGTCTCGCCCCAGGAAATACTCAATTGGAGAATTAACGCGTACCTATTTTCTACGTACATTCTAATAAACGGCTTAGTTATGTTTGTTGAAATTGTAACATTATGTATATTTAACAAAATAATAAAGCCTTCTTAACACGGTATTCAAATCTACTACCACACGGTTGTCCTAGTGGTTTCAATGGTTGCCACACCGCTGCCTACTACGCCAAGTGTTGTGGGTTCAAATCCTACATGGGACAACACTCTGTGTGATCCATAAATTATTGTTCTAAGTCTGGGTGTACTTTGTGTCCGTTTCATGTATGTTTGTAAAGATCCCCGTGACACAGGAATGTATATTCCTAATGCGGGAGTTGTCTATTTAAAAAAAAAACTATTAAATACGATGAACCTGAAAAGTATTTGTTTATCTAATCGCAATTATCTGTGAAACTATCAGTTAGGGTTTGGGTTTCTATGAAGTATATATGAAAGGAAATTTTAATACATAAAACGTGAGCTTCAAAGTTGGCTAGGCGCTTAATGAGAGCTGAACAACAGTATTTCTGTTAGGAGACCCGGCAAATCAAAAGTGGATCTAGTTTCTAGATCAAACAACTAAATAACCTCTTTTGAGAATTGTTAAAAATAATTACTTTTTGTCTTATTTTCAAGAACCTAAATTCTGTACCTTCAGTGAGGAGTGATACGTCTTAAAGTGTATCACCAAAAAGAAAACAAAGACGTAAATATCAAAATATGATATTTTTATATATTTTTATGGTTTTTTTGGTTTGGTTTTTATTTTACTGAAGTAGAAAATAAGGTCCAATTTTTTTAACTGTAAGATTAATTTTCTCAAAATCATAATTTTCTAGTCACATCACTTTTCACTGAAGGTAGAGAATTAAAATCGGTCCATTCGTTTAAAGCCATGATGCCAACCGTCAATCACACAGATTGCCCCACGAGCTAATAAAATTATATTTTATTTATAGGTAGATCTATTATGAGGTGGCTCTCAAAACGTTTGTAGGTTTTTGTTTTACTTTAAACTCCGGAAGTCAATAGATTTAGGAACAAATAATAAGTAGAACTAATCAATTTCCAGGGCCATGAAGAACCAGGCTAGAATGTTACCGTTCAACAAAGTACAACACATTTGGAACTGAGTACTTTCCCAGGCTTAGGTGAAATAAATTAAAAACATAAATCAATTAAAAGTGACGTTAGAACAAAGTTTTTCCATTAAATATGAACGTAGAAAAGGCTTGTTCAAACGTGAAGGCGGGTGTTGGGCCGGTCGACGCCGGCGCCCGCCTGCCGTCAAATGAAACGGACTTTACGACAAGCTATGTGTAATATCGCAAACAGTACTCGTAAAATGTGTTGCCGAATTAACGGGATTTTGTACTAATCTCCTAATGGACCATCTGTTCCATGTCAAAATGATTTGACATTTACAATTCGAGGGTTGTAATTAAATCTCTAAATCTGTCATACTTTTATTGTGGACAGATATAAATTGGCATTATGTTCATGATAATAGTTTTGCCAGCGGTTTCACTCGCAATAAATTTCGATTTTTCAATTAAGTTTTGATTAGTTAAAATTTGTCTCCAAATGGTTAGGATTCGAACAATTTGATAAACAATTCTTTTGACGACTAAGAGATACTTTATTTTTCAATCAATCAATCAACAACCGATAATGTCCCACTGGGCTGGGCTCGGGTCTCCTCAGGAGAGGTTTAAGGCCACACGTCCCCACGCTGGCCAAGTGCGTTTTGGTCTTAAAAACTTTAATTAACGCTGAAAAATAGTCGGGTTAACCGCTTATGTCTTTCACTCAGATATTTACCGCACTGCAGCTCAAACTGGAATGAACTGTGATCGACGAGGCCTCTTCTATATAAGACGCCATTTGTCCTCCAAGAGTCTAACCGCCATAGAACATTCGAACATGACCGTTTCCGAGGAATGTTAACTCACCAAATTTCACCCGTACCCATTATCTTGATATCTTCACAGCTATCTCCTCCTAATGGAAGCAGATTTACTACATACATTACAGATTAGAAATTGTTCTTAAGAAAGGCCAAGTTCTTGTACCGTCGTGGTATATGAATAGACTTAAAGCTTGGTTGTCCTTTTATGATGAATGTTTTTTACATATATAGGTTAACGGAAGTGGCCGTGATCCCTTTTTGTTACTACGAGGACCATCGTTAGGAACGCATTTATATATTAAACTGGTTTTACAAATAGAAATTGAATGAAAACATTTTATACACTGCACATGTAAATTTGCACTGATGGCGGCGTAGTAGTTTAAGTGGTCACAACAATACAAACCCCAAATAGGAATCAACACACTCTGATTTCGTGTCCTGCTTTATGTCCGTTTCACGCAGTTCCTGGTACATGAGTTTGCTTTTTAAAAATAATTAAAAATAAGTAACCTTTGATAATGCCATAAGGCGAAACCAGTCGGAATTTATGTGGATTACAGCGTGTAATAAATGCGAGTGAGTTTAAATAAATAATAAATAAATAAATATTTCGGACATCTAACACACAACGCCATCTAGTCCCAAACTAAGCAAAGCTTGTATTATGGGTACTAGACAACTGATATAAATACATAAATACTTTTTTTTTTATAAATACATATATATTATACACAGAAAACATCCAAACTCCGAAACAAATATTTGCAGATCATACAAACATTTGGTGCGACCCAGGTTTCGAACTCGAGACCTCATGGACAGCAGTCGCGTACGCTACCACTGCGCCACGGAGGCTGTCAAGTTTGAAATGAAACGAAAATAATTTTAAAAAAAAAGTTTTAGTGTAATTCTAGAATGAAAAATGCTGTTCTAACTACAGCACCTTGACTACTTCTAATACCTAACGTTCATTAAGAATTTATGTACTGACATTTTTCTTCTATCTCGTACATGCCA
This sequence comes from Hyphantria cunea, assembly GCA_003709505.1. Taxonomy (NCBI): domain Eukaryota; kingdom Metazoa; phylum Arthropoda; class Insecta; order Lepidoptera; family Erebidae; genus Hyphantria; species Hyphantria cunea. The sequence goes on from PKRV01002720.1 coordinate 191,587, forward strand.
TCAGTAAGAAGACCATTAGCGTTTTGCACCCCATCACACGAGCCAGCGTTTATTCCTAAGACACTCTGTGCAAGTGGGTTAATATAATACATTAACACATAGATGTGGATCCTGTGTTATTTTTCCACCTCTGCAATGTTTTAGGTTCTTTTTTAAGCTATTTTAACAGTATAATAATATCAAATAATAATTTCTTTTAAACATCTGACACAACGAAATCTAGTCCTAAATTACGCTGAGCTCGTACTGTAGATACTAGACAGCTGATGTAAATGCATTTTTCCATTTTTTGACAATATATATTGGATGTAGAAAACACCCAAAATCCGAAACAAATACAGATCATGCAAACTTTGGGTCTGATTCGGGCATCGAAACCGAGACCTCAAGTACGGCAGACGTGATCGTTATAAACGTTTAAAAAGTGTGTATGTATTTATATAATTCTTCTAGTACTCATAACACAAGTTCTGCTTAGCTTGGGACTAGATGGCGTTGTGTGTTAAATGTTCGAAATTTTTTTTTGTTTATTATTTATATTTAGGGCATCTGCGTCTGCGATTCTTAAAAAAGAATAAATTTTCCCATTTCTTGAAATATTTTTCATTTACGATCGACTCTTGTTATTAATACCAGTAGTTCCTGAGATTAGCACGTTCATCTAAACAATTTCTACTCCATTATAATTATATAGGTATGTATATATATATGTAGATATATCAGATGAATATTTTTATCAAATGTGTGTATTAGGATTTACGAATAATGTTCAACCCAAATTTTACTGGTTATTATATAGCGTGTACCTAACCATTTTAGTAAAATTCTAGATGTAAAAAATGTATATAATTTCCAAGAATATATATTTACATATATGTACTGTGATTAATGGTAAAATGCCAATATGTCTCTTATCACTTATCCAGCACGTCGTTATCAAATCGACATCCTTTTAAGCTACGAGCGTGACACGAAGACGTGACGGTCATGCAGACTAGGGTATATCAGTACGAGAAGCACTTAGGCTGCGCTCTCGAAACCAGCGGGCGGCGGGCGGCGGGCGTCGTAAACGTCGTGCCAATATAAGCTCGCTGCCGCTCCCCGCGCCGCTACCTTCAAAACCAGTTCCATATATATAAATCTATATCAGCTTTCCTGTTTTCTCTGTGCATGTTGTGTTTGCTTGAATTGTTATAGATTAGCCTAAATTGTAGCGCATGTAATCTAAACTAAGTAATAATTTTACGACTGTAAAAAAAACCGAGGATCGAACCAATGCAATTGGCAAGGCCTATATCCAGCAGTGGACTGCGGCAGGTATGATGATGATGATCATAAAGCGTTTGCTAAATAAGTAAATAAATCTATGCAGTATAACGCAAAACTGCCCTCAGCGCCACCGCCGCCGCTCCGCTTCAGCTAACTTCATGTCCACAGCCTTAGATATTCTTCACCACCCTCTTCGCGCTTTACAGCCACACACTTCCAAAGGCAGAGCATACGTCATGTATTTTGCCGATAAATGGGTCACTACGTTTAGCCGACATTTTTATTATAAGCGCTCTCTGTAGCGAAGCTTGCTTTGTCGTGAAAATTTCATACTTAATTGTTCAGCGCTAAGAAACAGTTTGGAATGTATGTATAACTTTTCTACAAACATTATAGTAATGAGATGTGTCTGTTGATTCTACTTCTTTTTATGGCATAGGGGGCAAACGAGCAGACGCATCACCTGATGGTAAGCGATTACCACCACCCATGCGCAACATCAGAAGCGTCACAAGTGCGTTGCCGGCAAGGCGGGCATGCTGAAGCGGGGCTTCCGCACGATCAAAACTACTTTTAACAAATTGAGCCGTATCTTCTAGCAATTCTAACTAATATTAAAAATGCAAAAGAAAGTTTGTTTGTTACGGTTTTACACCTAAACTACTAAACCAATTTAAAAAAATCACCAATGGAAAGTTACACTATCAGGTTATTATTTAAAACGATAACCAACATTCACCCGGGCGAAGCCACGAGCATGGGCTATTATTATGATTTAATTAAGGGATAAAAGGATGGATGTTTGTTTCTCAATCACGCTTAAACGGCTGAATAGAATAGAGATTAATAAATATTGTCTGAAATTGGATATAAGCTGTTTTTATGGAGGACAAACGATTGACAAGATCGACATGATTTATTCCTATTCGCATAACTGCTACTTTTCTAAAAATTCATGCACTTATCTACTTTTGTTCCATTAACTAGCAAGAATTATAACACTGGCAAAAAACTATTAATCCTAATCCTATAAATGACTACATTTTTTTGTTAATCTAAACTTTTGTTGGTTAACCTAAATCGCCTAAAACACTTAAACGATTTTGATTAAATTTGGTATTCAGATACTTTGAATCTTAACCGACATACATACTCGTATGACACGAGAAGCGGGAAAAGTAAATATTTTTACCAGTTTTATGCTCCGAAAACACAACAGCTGTTATTAAGTACACATAAAACACCTTCCAATCAAAAAACCATTAAGAAATCACTAAAATTTTAAGGTCATAAACAAAATTTTCCCTTTTTGGGATTAATCGTTATTGAAATTAAATCCTATCGCCATTACTGGCCACGGAGTTTAATAAATTGAAAATAAATGTGTTCCGCGGCCATTATTGGAAGTGAAAGCCAATATTTCCCTTCAATTAATATCGCAATTTGGCGCGAAATATCTAAAATAAAAATCGTTTATAGAACTTACGACACCGTAAAAACATGCTAATTCCTTCACCCTTTTTATCTTCCAGTGCATCTTAAGTACCCTTGCGTGTTTTAGGCGTCATGCATCATTACTGGATTCCATGTTGTCATGTAGCACGGCTGATGGAAATGATGATGATATACTATGGGACTATCCCACCCACACGCCCACGACTGTAATTTCTGTATACCAGGATCAACAGCAATGACCCTCAAGCTATAAAACTCAAGAAGTCCCAGAAAAAATTAAACTGTCTCGGAACCAGCAACGAACGGGACGGGAACGGAAAGAAAACTGGAGTAGTTGGAAACATACGAGGCCCTCTTCCCTCCTTAGTAAAACTGTAGACAAAACGAAGTTAAAATAGACAGATACGTTTTTCCAGCCAGCTAGCACCACGGATATTATATAAGTCCTAAGTGAGTTATATTTGATTACTATAGAATGTATGACAGAATCGTTTAAACACACGGAAATTCACCGCAGTTGACACAAGATCAGATGATGGTAGACTCTTAAAGGTCTGAAAGTTTGGTAAGATATTGTGTTCAACTTTTGGCGAATACATTTTAGTTTCGGTATAACTCAGTGCCGGGTAAAATTGCCTATTGATTTACTGTTTGGAAGTGGAATTTTCTGTTTTAACTTTTGTCCTATAAATCTACATATGATTTAAAAGCAAGAAAAGTATGAATATGTTTATTAAAAAGTGCCAAACCGTGTAATATGTGCCTTCCGACAAAAGATCGTATAGACAAACATTTAAACTATATAAATCTACCAACGTATAGTTAATTCTTATTTGACAGATAAACAGAATATTGACAAAAACACCCTCGGTGCCACTCGACATATCCAAAGGCATTAAGAGGCGGCATCGAGGCGACGGCTCGCCCTTGACCCGCCTCCCACTCTCCGCTGTCCCTCCGCTCAGCTTAAGCAGTGACCTCAGATTTCCATGATGAGAAATCTTGGAGACCCTATTATATTATAACGATAAACAAAGACAGATAACATCATAAACAAAATAGTTGAAAAAGAAGACCTTTTCAACGATTTTGTTCGATGAGAGGTACCTCCCCAAGGGGCGCTAACCATCCTGATCTTGGGTAGTCCGCATCAAGTCGTCGTTCCATCGCACAACTGAGCATATTACACTACGTTTCCCTACTGGTGGCCTCCTCTCTGGCACTTTTCAGCTCCAGCTTCTAGATACATAACCGGCCCATTTCAGCGATCAATTCTCCATGCAATATCGGTCGAGTTTTCTCGTTACGCTCGATGTGCGATGCTGGATGTTTCTCTAGTCGATAGATATACATATAAAGCCTTGGACACTTAAGTAATATGGTTTGCTATTGTTATAAGAATTTTCAAAATCGGTCCAGCTCATACAGATATTATCCCCCTACATCCTCACTAATTTTACCTCTTTATAATATTAGTACGGACAAGTTATATTAAACCTATACCTATATAGTGTTACAACAAAACTAAGGTTAATCAATGCTTTCTTTGTTTATCACTGAAATGAGTAAAGCTACCGGTGCCAATCATACCGGTTAAAATTGGTAACCTGGTGTCGTAGTTCATTGTGAGCAAAACGTCTCACGAGACTTATATATAATAGATTTCTACGAGTCCAAATATACATAAATACATACCTCCTTATTTCTGGGCAACTGAACCACTGACGTGTGACACAAGTAGACACGAGCCATTTTAACATATAATATTGTTACAATACGCACGCTCACAATTGCTAGAGATTGTTTCTTTTGGCCTTTACCTATGCCGTCTTGGCTACTCTTCAATAACGGAACTCGGCGACCATATAACTAGATCTACACGAACACGAACGAAAACAGCACGATGAAACAACATCCTAACGATCAGAAATACTGAAGAGATCAACATATAATTGACGTTAAAACACCGCAGCTATAATGTTGAACAGTTTATCAATAAACAGGGAATATAAAAAGAATTGTAATTATTCGTTTAGCAATAACGGAGGTTTTTCTTATACCTGAGTTATTTTAGGATAAAATTGAACAAAAAAGTGACAAGGTAAAAAAAAGTTCAACTTTTTTTCAACTACCCACGTTTAAAATTAGGATAGCACTTTTTGCCTTTGTAGTGTTGCTAATTCTTCTTTCAAAAACGTTATTTATTCTTTGTACCTTCGTTTGTATTATAAGAGTTCGATTTTGACGATTGTGACTAATTGTCCTTTTATCCTCAACTTTTTCTCTTTGTAAAAGTATAGCATATTTGTGAACATTCAATGCTCGCATATATACAATTGATGGAATGAACCGATGGCGTTGAAAGGCCTATAACAAGTTCATTTTTTTTAATGTGATCTTAAGATATTATGCACTAAAATTAATACAGAATATCCTATATGTTATAAAATACAAAATGGCGACACATATATTTGTATACATTGAGTGTACTTCCTGTATCGCACTATTGAAATTTTCTTTATCGTTTCTTTAAGTATGACATTAAATGTATGTAAATCTGTGGTCCGTTTCTACACAGTAAGCCAGTATTTGGGGGGCTGGTCATAATTCCCCGACGCCTCATGTATCTATACAACACTTCATCTTTCTATATGTGTTCGTAACAAAACCGAAAAAATTCAAAAAAAAAAATCTGGCTCCTGACCATTTAGAGAAGTTCTCAACACTACTGATGTAGAAGATTTGACCACTGTTTTATATTAACTCATGATGAAACAATTTCTTTTGTATTATTTTATATCACTAAAGTCCTAAACCAATTGACACTTTCTTTGTCAGATTACATAACGTTCGACCGAACACACAACTATTTTATAGATATCATTGACCTTCACACAAGCAAAGCCATGGACAAAAGCTGTTATTCGAATAAATATAAATTAACTACTATTTGAAAAACTCTTTGCAATTCCAAATTCCAATTCTCATAAACAAATTAAGAATTGTATACCGTCTTTAATAAATCACACATTTCTACTCATAAATAAAACAGATTTTTTTTAAGGTCGTCTAATAACAGTAATCACTGACCTTACCGGATGTCTATGCCATCTGCGTGCGCGCATTCCGGAAATAAACGCGCCGCCATGATGGCATTTTATTGTTTCAAATAAATGCCGTGTGTTGTCGTCACTATATATATACACATTTGAATTTATGAGTTATAAGTCTAATTGATGGCGTTATATCTAGTTTAAGGTCGAGTTTATGGTTGATATTAATGATTAGTCTTTATGTGAGGCGATAAATATCGTATGGAAAGTTTTTTTAGTGCATTGTGTGGGACAGACGCCGTGGTTTCTTTTCAGGATATATTTGTTTTAGAGAGATATATGCGTCATACTATGGTAGGCATGCTGTAACGATCTAAATATAGATCAATTGTACTTAAATATGTGGCTATCGCAATTTTAATTTAATTTTTACTTAACTGTGGGAGAGCCACGCTGTTCGGCATGAATAGGTCGGCTTGAGCGCTTACGCTGTGTTTCACCGAGTGAGTGAGCAATCCTCCCATCTACAAAGAATCGCGCAGGAAGGGTTCCGTATCATTATCTATACATTTCATTGTCTACCTGTTGCCGTTATCAATATTGAGCAACACCGAGCAATATAATAATAATAATCGCTTTATTGTACACCAGAATAATTAAATATAAAGAAGATAAACAGGTCATTTTTTCTGAAACAACTAAAGGTCGTATCTTTTTTTTTACGTATGGAATCCCCTCGGGCATTCACCCAACCGGGGCTGTGTGTCGGAATCTCGGAATGGAATGGAACCGTCTAAAACCACACGGTGTGCCACTCTGCGCCTGAGACGGGAGGGATCCGGGAACCGCTTTCTTACGCCGTCCGGAAACTAAAGGTCGTGCCTAACACAACTACAGACATAAAGTGCAAGCAGGCACGCAATCAATAAAACACAGAAATATAAGTGTTGCATCTCAAAAGAAAACTTATAAATTAAACTTAAATCGATTATATGGATTAGAAATGAAGAAAAAATATCTGTTAGCGAAGATTTTGTGTTTTTTTTCGTTTACAACCGCTTCGCTTGCGTGACTGTAGATTTTGTTAATCAATTTAGGTAGCTCTCGATACCAAGTTTATTTTTGGTTGGAAATTTGAATTAACTCCTTAATTTACTCTCCCTCACAATTGTATTGTAATACGATGCCTGAGAACACATTTTCGAAAGTGAAATCGTTATTATATCTTTCGAGTACATACATTTAAATAGTTTATTCTTTTTATTTATCCTCTTGATTATCGGCACCTGATGGAACTTGTTGCCAATACATTCTAGAATTAAACTCATCATCAACAACCCATAATGCCCCACTGCTGGGCACGGGTCTCCTCTCAGGAGAGGGTTAAGGCCATACGTTGTTTTTTTTATACGTGGTGGAATGCATTTACGCGCTTCGCTCCCCCCCGCGGGGACAGGGGGTTTGCTTTGTGTGGGACTCCTGATGGACTCGCCAGACTACCCGTTAAACCACCACGGTGTGCCACTCTTCGCCTGACACGGGAGAGATCCGGGAACCGCTTTCTTACGCCATCCGGACCCCTCCCAGCGCTTTCCCGCACTGAAGCGGGCACCGTCTGATGTTAAAAACTCTCAACTAAGGCGACGTACGGCACACGCGTAACGTCGCCCACTCGCGGGTGGCCTGTTAAGCGGATGGGGGGGAAAACCCGTCCCACCCGTCCGCAGCCACACTCAGAGCGGCATGAGGCGCTGGTAGGCGTGCCTCCGCCGTCCGGTTCGCCGGCGGAGGATCGGGTCCGAGTGGAGGTCGTCCCCCCGGGCCTTCTCCGCCGCCTCCTTCTGCGAGATGACTTCCTCGCAGAAGGTCGCGACCGCGGTAAAACTGCTCTCGCCGCCGACCATGGAGCGTACGACGGCCGGCAGCGAGAGATCTCCTCCGATGACTGCAGTGAGGGCCCGACGCTGCGGCGCCCAAGCGGGGCACACCGCCAGAGTGTGCTGGGCCGAGTCCTCACTGCAGTCGCAGTGGTGGCAGGCGGGACTCAATTCCCTCCGCGTGACCGAGTGCAGGTACTTCCCGAAGCAACCGTGCCCGGAAAGCACCTTCGTCAGTCGGAAGGAAAGGGTCCCGTGCTGCCGCCCTGCTCACTCAAGGATGACGGGCTGGAGCGCCTCCACGGTGGCGAAGCCAGCACGTGGAGCCTCCAGCCGCGACGACCACCGAACCATAGTGGCTCGACGGGCGGCTTCACGCCACTCGCGTACCTCTTCGGGTGGAGGGCGCATGCCACTCTCCGCCCGGAATTCAGCCACCCGTCGATAAACTTCGGCGAGCACCTCCGCCTCCAAATCCCACGGGGGTGTTCCGGCCAAGGCGCACGCCGCCTCCGTCAACACCGTGCGGTATCCGCGTATGGCTCTGACTGCCAACACCCTCTGAGAGCGCCAGAGGCGCGCCTTATTCTTGGCCGTCAGAGCCGACACCCACACCGGTGCGCCGTACAGCGCCATCGACCGGACAACCCCCGTGAAGAGGCTTCTCGTTGCGAAACTGGCTCCACCCAGATCGGGCAAAAGTCGCCCTAGGGCGGAGGCAGTGTCGACCAGCTTGGGAGCAAGCTGTCGGAAGTGCTCGTCGAAGAGCCACCTACCGTCGAGGATCAGGCCCAGATACTTCATCTGGGCCCGAACCGGTACGAGGAACCTAATGCCATCCTGTCTCATGCTAAGTAGAGCTTGTGTTATGGGTACAAGACAACTGATATAAATACATTTATACTTTTTTTTGTAAATATATACATATTATACATAGAAAGCACCCAAACTCCGAAACAAATATTTGCAGATCATACTAACATTTGGTCCGACCCGGGAATCGAACCCGGGACCTCAAGCACAGCGGACGCATACGCTACCACTGCGCCACCGAGGCAGTCATATATATCTAACTTTTTTTGTTTACGTGTTAAAACCCCCTCGGGCCTTCTCACCACCGGGGTTTGCGGCGGGGCAGTGTGTCGGAATCGAACCGACTAAAACCACACGGTGTGCCACTCTGCGCCTGAGACGGGAGAGATCCGGGAACCGATTTCTTACGCCATCCGCATATATATCTAGCTTGGCTTAATGTAGGCTTAACTATACTTGTATTTACTAACAGTGAAGTTGGCCATTGTACACGATATAATCCGGTCATGTTATCTTTAGTGAGACAAAAGCAACTTTGTCGGTCACACAAAAGCCCATTGCAAACTATTATGTCCCTGACTTAATATTGCTAAACTTAGCCTTAAGTAGATTATACAGGACTTATGCGAAGAGACCACAAGTTTATTACAAAAATGTAACGTTCATACCACCAGTTTGGTTTGGACGTGATTTATACCTTTCTGGTTTTGTGGTATAGATTCGAATAGAAAATACTTTATTGTACATTAGCTTTAATGTTTAAAGAATAAAACAAGTAATGAATTATATATAACACATATGAATCATATGTATATTCGTAATTACCGTTAAAAACTCTTTATTTTGATTGTATTTTGAAAAGCTTTTTTTGAGATTACTTTTTGGCTCATCATACATACACTCGAAAAATATAACCCTCCTTCTTTCGCAATCGGGTAATAACAATGTGCCTGTAACTTTTTTAGCTACGAAAGGGTAATTTATAAATGAAAGCGATTTATTACAGGCATCCTTTGGATGGACAGTTGAAGGCATTTAATTCCAAGCAAAATTACATGATACTTAAGTATTTTCACTATAACTTAAAAGGATATTACAAAGTATCATACGTGTGTAGTTTCTTTTATTTTGGCACTTATTGACAAAAAAAAATCAAGGATAGTTTTTCAGAAACAGTTTATTATACAGAAATGATGAGGAAGTAGTTTTTAATACATATAAGACGTCTACATTTATAGTACCAGCATGAATGCAACAATAAGCTACAGATTTTTTTATTTATTTTATTCAGTAGGTACAGATACAGATAAAAAGTTGAAAAAATACAAAATACAGTCTTAACAGTACAATACAGTAAACCTACCATCCAATTACAGCTGTACGTAGTGTGTTCAAAATGTATCGCGAATTTAGTGTATTTTCAAAAATTATTTATTTATTCGTGAATATCTATTTTGTTCCCTTCAAAGTAATCCCCCTGGGATATTATACACTTGTGCCAACGTTTTTTCCAATCTTCGAAGCACTTCAAAAAATTTCAGCTCCTTCTTCGATGCCGTCTTTATCTCGTCAATCGTGGTGTAGCGTCGTTCTTTCATGGGCCCCTTCAGTTTCGGGAATAAGAAAAAGTCACACGAACGAGAAAAAGTCGCGGACAGATTCCAACATCTCATTAGCAACGTTCATGCGATGCTGTTTTTGATCGAAATTGAGCAATTTTGTTACGAATTTTGCGGCGACCCGTCTCATGCCCAAATTATCGATTAAAATCGAATGGCACGAGCTAATCGATATGCCCAGGTCCTCGGCAATTTCTATAACGGTGATTCGACGATTGGCCAATGCCATTTTCTTCACTTCATCAATTTTCTCGTCTGTTGTTGAAGTGCTCGGGCGTCCGGTACGCTCTTCGTCGTTCACATCTTGTCGGCCTTCTGAAAACATTTTGTACCTCCGATAAACGTTGCTTTTGTCCAAAGTAGTTTCTCCGTATGCCACAGTCAACATTCGGAATGCATACGCGCACTTAATTTAGGTTTTTCACAAAAAAAATGATACAAATTCTTTGTTCCATTTTTTTGAATAGCTAAATATCGAAGACGAACCAAAACACGCGCAAGCAAAGCAGATGTCAACAATTAACTGAACATTCAAAATGGCCGAACTTGTCAGCATAAGTGAGAGACATATGTACCAACATAACGCCACAAAAAAATCGAAATTCGAATATATGTAACCCGCGAAAATTAAAAATTCGCGATACTTTTTGAACACACCTCGTACACCTCTTTCATAGGTCTAAAATATCTCATGAATGTACACAACTTATGGCAGTGCGTCTACAAGAGTACACGGCTACGGCTTACGTAGCCTCTTCGCGTGCTACGGAGCTACGATAAATACCAAAAAAGATACTGTAAATACAGATTTCTTTTATTAAAAATTAAAAATTTGTTGATTTCGAAGTTAAAGAAATAATAGTTTCTTAAAATTTTAAATCTACAGCACTGCGAAACTATAAAGGTCCATGTTTCCACGTGGTTCTGTGCTTACGGCTGGTAACTGGTGAAATAAAATCTTAAATCTACAGTACGGTACTCATACAGAGATGGTCGGACAGATGTATGTCGTCATAACATCAATGCCTCTTCCTATGGCGGCACGACGTCCATATGTTTCAAGCACCTTTTAATCTTTTGAACATTTTACAATGAAAATCTAATTTGATTTGATACTAATTACAAAACACTTTGTGTGACACTAAGAATACCCAGACTCAGGACAACTATTTGTGTGTTCTGAGTCTTGGCGGTTTTAGTGTCCATTCCATGTATGTTTGTGAAGTTTCCTACGGTAAACGTACACTCCTTTGTAGGTGTAAGCGAGAAGAAAAATAAATAGTTATTACCAAATGCAATAATAAGCTTGGCTTAAAATGTTATGTTTAATGATTATGTTTAATAATTATGTTAATTATCATTTTAACAATGTATCTTTTGCGTTTTAACATCTTTGATTATTTACACGCTCATTAAACATGAAAACTGGGCCAATCGGCTTTGTTTCAGGCCAGTCACTGGAAATTTTCAATAGTTTACTAATGAATGGGCCTTTGACCGTGGCTGTGGTAGCATTCGTGTATCGTTTGCCTTAAAATCTGGTTATTATTCTGTTAAAGTTTTAAAAACTAATTGGTATATTTGATTTACAATAGCATTTTTCTAAAATATTTTAACACATTTCTCTCACTTCTGTCTGATACTGATGCTAAATCACACACCTTAGTAACAACGTAAGACGGCTAATAAACATATTTTTACTTATCTTTATATCATTATTAAGCGAATCAAAAACTTCTTTTCGCTGTTTTTCACAATATTCACACACGCAGATAAAGTTTATAATGGAGTGGGTGTGTAGAAGGTTAAAAAAATGAATGGTCGAATTTCGACCATAGGGCGAACACTAGTTATATGTATTTATTTATTTAATATTTTAAGGAATATCAACAATATACATATACAAAATCGGTTCACATAAAAGTAAACAAACCTTAATCGGTTTATGTAGATAAAGTTAAGCCCAGACACACAATAAAGAATGGTGCTCATTACACTGATACTTGTCCGGAATAGGAATTGAAACCTCGACCCTTATTTTTTTTCAGCCTAATCTAAAGAGACAGCCTTCATGCCTTTTTTAATGGAATAAGTCTATCATACAGAAACTCAAAAGCAACTCTATCCGTCCGTCTGTTACTATTTCACGGCTAAACTGCTGCACCGATTTCAATGACATGTGGCATGGAGATATCCTTGATTATTAAATAAAGACAGGCTACTTTTTATCGCGATAAACGACATATATGTAGCCAGAGCCGTAGATAAAACTAGGTAATAGATTCTTAATAACTCATTATTATCTTTGTTATTCCTATCTAGATAGGTAGATAGTCTTTATTTTTATAAACATGGTGTACATACATTGCAAGCAAGCAAACAATAACAGTTTCAGTCATTTTTGGCCACATTTATCGGCATGCCAATTAGTTATAGATGGTACATAGGCCGTGTGTTAATTACAATATTGGCGCAGCCTCACTAAATAATTCTATCAAAGTCATCACTCATCGTCATTCAGCCTATCGCAGTCCACAGCTGGACATAGGCCTCTCCAATTGCACGCCACTTAGTTCGGTTCATGGGTCTCGCATCCAGCTTCTGCCGGCCGTCCTGCGCAAATCATCACTCCAACTGGCCGGGGAACGTCCTACACTACGTTTGCCGAGACGCGGTCTCCACTCAAGAACTCGTTTACCCCAACGGTTATCGGTTCTACGGCTAATGTGGCCAGCCCACTACCACTTCGGCTTACTAATCTTGTGGGCTAGTCATCACTAATTATTAATGCAGTTATATAATAACAATACTGTTTTAATTCGTCAATATTAATTTTACTTTACTTTAATTTAATTAATACCATCTTTTTGCACGTTTTTTATGTTTTAGCTCCCAAAATGTCTCTACTCTGCCTGATGGAAAGCATGAGTACCTATATCCAAGAGTGGTGGTCACCATCCTCAATGCGAACGCGGACAATGCCGCATGGTGACCCACACTACGATGGTCTAGTGAAATTCTATTTCACGCCCCGCATAAAGGACCCGTGGTCATAATGAGAGGGAATATCCGTAAATATCTAAACTTTCGTATATATCCAAGCCCGTGGAGATAACCGACACATCACTAGTTCTAAGTACCGAGATTGTCGGATAGCTAAGTTTAACGACTAATAACGGTATTAGTTCATTTGCGGTACTAACTTTGTCGCTTACCTTGTATCTTAATCGTATCGGGGTTAACCGCTTGAGGCTCCCTAGTTTTAGTTCATAAGCGAAACAATTTGGAGTTCGCTTTATACCATTTCTGCTTCATAGAATAATCAAACTTGTGGTTGCCCAGTGGTCAAAATCCGACCGATATCCGACCATAATTCATTTAATTATAAATTTTTTAAGCTTTCTATGGACCTCCTAGATATAAACTTAAACTTTGTTTCATTCTTTTCTTTATAAGTAGTTCAAAGATTTTTCTTCACTTATTAATGTACGAATATGGCATTTAGTTTCTCAAAAAATCCGCATATTATTGAAAGATCTAGAGAAATCAGTGTTAGGCGGTTTATATAGTGAAGAGGCAGACAGGAATATTCTTTTCCTCTTAGACATTATCACAGAAGCTCTAAAAAATCACGATAGCGATCTAATCAATAATCCTACAGCAAATAAGAGGGATTGGGGTATGGGTCACATCACTTATCGCTTATCATCATTATCCTCACTCACTCGGTGAAACACAGTGCAGGCGCTGTTTCACACCGGTTTTCTGCGAAGCCGTGGTATCACTCCGGTCGAGCCGTCCTATGCATGCCGAAGCGTTTTGTTAACTTTGTGTTCCATTGCGGTATTGGCTTCATCACGGAATAGGGTTGCATTCCAGATAAATTAACGTTGCGTATCAAACCGGATAATATGTATAAATGATAGGTTCTATAGGCAGACTAGACTGTCCTAAAACACGTTTTTTGCTGCTTTTTTGTAAGCAGAATACTGTTACGAAAATACAATGTCACACCCAAAATACGAAAAGACTATATAATCTAATCAAGGGTACACTATAACGCTATTTGGAAGTCATTTTTTATTTAAGGACCGATCTTAAAAAGTATAACAAAAACAAACTAGTTTCAGGTCGTACATTAAAACGGCGCAATAGACGTCTGTAGCACAAACTTCACAAAACAAATATCTCAGAGCACATTCCAACATTTCGTACAGATATTACAAAGGCTTTGTCCAAAATAATAATAACGAATATTTCTGTTGTGTTCGTATCCAGGTCATTAGAGTAATGAATCCGTCATAATCTTCCTGTCAGCAAGCCCGTACACTTATCAGACCTTTGCTTGTTCCAGGTTAATGTGCCACGAGCCGGGTAAAAGAGACCGACGAACCCGACACTCCCGATAAAACTCTTTATATGGAGCGAGAAAGGTATACGACGCGTGCTTCGCCGCGTATCAAAACACACAAAAACCGCGGGTGTAGGTAATAGGGAGCGGAATAGCTTTTTAATTTATAAAAAAATAATAATTTAAAAATAAGCCAAATTCCAATTTTCATCCGATTTTGAATTACGAACGCCTAAAACCGACCAGACTTTATCGCCTAACCTCTTTAGTGGACTTCTTGGGTGCTTAAAATGAACTTGCCTTAATTATTTTTTTCGTAATGCATCTGTATAGTTGAAGGGCTTGCGGGCGTCGCGACTGTACTCGTTTAGTTATATCTAGTTATAGTAGTATATAAAGTAAATAAAGCCGGTGGAGACGGTGTGTGGGTGTTATTTCGGAGTGTGGGCGGAGGGTGTGATGCAGCGGCGGCCGCGGCGCGAACTACCCTTACTGGAGAAGCTGACTTGTACGCTCGTCTGACGAATCCGTTAAGGTAAGAAATCATATTTTTACAAACATTTATCTTGACAGCAAAACCATTGTAAATACTATTTTCTCGGAAATATACTCTAAGTCGTAGGCGTTAAAGTACAAATGAAAGTGGGAAGGCTTCTAACCAACTTGCACAAGGAAACACCTGTTTATTCTCATCGTATCAGGCAATTCGCACACAATGTAATATAATGAATTAGTAGGGTCAAAATTGCGGTACGAGGGAAGTGTTTTAGCGATTTGTATTCGTATCGTTCTACATATACTTTTAAATTAAATAGCTTTTAAAAAAATATTGGCTGTTTTTGTATTCGTGTGACTCTTACGGTCTAATGAGGAGTCCCTAATCCCTTATCAATTTAGGCACAACAAACAGCCCTCAGTGCAGGGAATGCATGGATGCAGAAGAAACACCGCAGTACGTTCTTACAGAATGTGGAAGTGTGGCAGATCAGCGGGCGGACATTCTCCAATCAACATCACTCTTGGAAGCATGTAGTAACCTGAAAAGGCTGCTGAGTTTCTGGGATGATCTAAGGTGGTTGGAGTAGGAATATGACAAACTCACGTAAAACGTCCCAATCAAAAGCCCAAGTGCGGAAATGACGCGGTAAAACAAACAATCAAACATGGCCTAACTCCTAGGTTGTTGGAGTCTCAATGACGTGTGAAAATAGGCTAGGGGTAATCAGGCATACTAAAATAGAAATTGTTTCGTTTGAGAATAAGAACTGCACGCTATGTAGGGTGACTGCAACGGGACAACCAGACGCAATCTAGAAGACGTAAGGAACTTCTTGAACATTCCGTAGACATAACTACCAGTCGATGAAACACATTTTTTTATGAAATATTAAGTAAGGTAAGGTAAGCGATTACCACCGCTCAGGGTCACCAGCAACACCGGAGGCGTCACAAGTGCATTGCTGGTTTTTGAGGGATGGGAAGGGGGATGGAGGGAGCGGTTAGGTTATGGGTCTCCGGTATTCTTACTCACCCGGTGAAACACAGCGCAAGCGTATTTCGGGCAACCTTACGATGGATCAAAATGTATTGGAGGTACATTAGTAGCTGGCGTTCACATAATCGTATCTGAAGAAAATAAACTAAAGTTTGTAGTTGCAGTTTTTACACCACCTAGTATCGTTCTTGTCAAATACTCAAATTCTTCACTGGATTGTTGTCACACTTATCTTCACCCGTTTCGTGTAAAAAATGAACTTTAGCCGTTCGTAAACTTAAAACCGATCCAAAACTTTTGGGAAAAAAAGGCTGAGTATCCACGAAACTTATATTTCTAATGAACTTACGTATGATAATAATTTAAAAAACCCAAATCCAAACTGCATGTACCTTTCAGGTCCTTCATTAAATCATTCTTCAGAAATTAGATATTATTTTAAACATTACAATATTTTAAACAGAATCTAGCAGAGCCAATATACACGAATTAACTGACGTGAAAGCTTATAATTCAGAATGTCTTCCCACGCATAGTTGGTTTATAATCTCTCCAATATCACGAGTCAAGAATAATTATTAAAAAAATATAATCCTAGTAATATTATAAACGCGAAAGTTTGTAAGTATGGATGGATGTTTGTTACTCTTTCACGTAAGAACTACTGATTTATAAAGGTAAAATTCATATAATATCTTTGTACCGCGGGTAACACCGTGGGGATCAGCCAGTCAATTATAATCCTAAGTTGCTATCAAACACACGCTAGAACCACATTTCTTCAGTGAGAATATTCATTTTAAAGATCTTAAAAGAAGTTTCCAGGTCTGAAAATTCAAGGGACTATAGTCATCTTTGTTTTGGTATACTAACCCAATTAGTACGCATGGTAACTCCTGCACATTCGCCGACTTAGCAAGCTAATTCTGCTAGACAATATCAGTGAAAAAGAAGGAAAACTAACTCTTTAACAACAGGTTTAGTCAGCGTGATATAATAGATTAAAATCTCCTTTCCTATCTTGTTTTCTCCAAAAAGAGCGTCTATTTTTTACATATACACAATACACATCTAAATATTATTACCTACGTATTTGACTAACTTCACTTGGTACTGTTTTCTTTCTTCGGAGTGTTTTAGATAATATTTAGTCTGAAATATATGTCAGCAAGAAGCGGTCCTATAAGATTTTCATTTTCATCGGAGGTTCGGCGCTCTGAATCCCTCTTTATATGAATTCTACTTTCTTGAAATATTGTTCAGAAGTCAGTTAAGAATAAGCCCCTTTTAATTTTGTTGTACCTTCAACAGCAAAATATATATTACATATTACTTATATTCCTTAGCACGGAGAAAAATCTGCTTGTACTAAAAAAAAACAGAAATGTTTCCGAAATGCAACCTTTTTAAATTTAATAGAAAGAAATGGGCAGACTAATAAAGTTATCGTAGTCATGTATCATGTCAAAAAAAAGTATTTTGTTTTCGAAGATCTTCGATGTTTATCACAGTTTACAATCAAACATTAGGACCAGTTTAAGTCGAAGCCTCCTCTTAAGATATAGTAATTGTACCAACCGCTAACCTCAACATAAATAAAAAAACGTTAATAAGGTTAGGTCAATCTTATAACTCCGGATGGCGTAAGAAAGCGGTTCCCGGGTCTCTTCCGTCTCAGGCGCAGAGTGGCACACCGTGTGGTTTTAGCCGGTTCGATTCCGACACACCGCCCCGCCGCAAACCCCGGTGGGGAAAAGGCCCGAGGGGGATTTCACACGTAAAAAAAAACTTATAACAGTTTTTTTCCACTTCCTTAGAACTTAAAACCATTCGAAACACTTGAATTTACCACCTACTATTGAAATCATTTTGTAAGGACCAGATCCAAATTTAACTTTTTTCCTCTAATTCTGTATGTAACCTTAAATTAACAATTTCAACGCGTCATAACTGATGGCAACGTCATTTTTTCACCATTATACAGGAAAACTTGACCTACTTCTAACTTTATCAAAATTATTTTCATACCGAAATACTTTTCATGGAATTCCATTTCAGTAGTCAAGTGTTCATGCTTTACATTACTTTTTGTGAGCTACAAAACTCTTAATAGTACGGCAGTAGCTTAATTTAAGTTCCAATCCCATCCTACTAATTTATATGTATGTATATAAAAGAGGAAGGTGACTGGCTGATTAAGATACCAAGATATCAACGCACTACCCAAATCGCTGAACCTAGAATACTGAAATTTTGCATGTAGGTCTTTTATATGACATAAGTGAGCACTAAGGAAGGAATTTTGGAAATACTACCCCTAAGTGGGTGAAATAGGGGATGAAAATATTTACTTCTGCCTGAGAGACGCCGCGGGCAAACGCTAGTAGGTATATAAATGCAGAAGTTCGTGGTGATGTTTGGATGTTTGTTACTCTTCCACGCGAAAATTACTGGACGGATTTAGATGAAACTTTACTGTAATATAGCTTATACATCATAACATAGGCTACTATTTACCGCGGCAGACGCGGGCGGAGTCGTGGGCAAGCGCTTGTAGTAAAAGAGATTAGAATACGTTAGCTACTTGGTAAATAAAAAAAATAATAGTCTAAAAGCTCAAAGCCATAATATCGTTCGTTGTATATGTAAATAATAAGTATATAAAAGGCGTATTTACAAAAGAATAACTGTAATTTATGTACAAAAGAATGATTCCCATTCATACTCATTGTTGCTGGTGATCACTTGGTGGTTGTAGTTCATTGGCCATTGTTATTAAACTGTCGTATTAAAGACTTACCTCTTGTAGCTTTATGGAGTCGTATGTACCTCTATTTTTTTGTCATTTTTGCTTATTAGCTTCCGTCCGCCACACCACCCGCATCTGCCTCGGTTATCGCGGTAAAGAGTAGCCTATGTCCTTCCTAAATAATGAAATAATCTCGATGCCAAATTTCATTGACATTGGTACAGCGGTTTAGCTGGCAAAGTGTAACAGACAGAGAGGCATTTTTAATACTAGTATATACTATCTGAGTCCCGCAGTGTTCCCCGTGGTTATTGTTGTACCTTTACAACCGCGGGACTAAGCCAGTCGTCTATATGTAACCTTAGTTACTCCTTATTACATCATCTGCCAGTGAAAGTCCCGTCAAAATCGATTTTCCAATTCCAGCGATTAGCCGGTACAAAAAGACAGACGGCCAATTTTTTCTATGAAATGTTATTTTGGTTTAAGTGCCGTGTTATATACATACATATGCATATAGTAAAAAGTTATTTTAATATTACAAACGGACACATCAATTTTATTTAATTGTATAGATATGAAGATCGTATGAAATTGCTAAAAAAATATAAATTTGTGCACTTCTGTGTATTATTTAAGCATTCTTAATTTAATCTTTTTTTAAGACAGAAAGTGAACCGCATTTTCTACACGTTCACCTAGAATTTTTTTATCAATTACATCTTAATTATTTTACGAGAAATTATCAATATAATAAGAGTGATAACGAGAAATATATCTATTCTTTATACCTAGTCTTAATTCTAATTTTCTCTTTAGCAAAGTAATAACTAAATTGTTTTAAAATGTATTTTAAACAGATCCGTAAGCTCAGAAAAATACGCCTATCGTTAATATAACATTACACTGAACTAAAAAAAAATTTTCTTACTTCTCGATAAAACATACGAAGACGGCTCAAATTTCACTTCCTAGGTATTAAACACACTGTATTGTTCTATTATTTTATTTCTACCGTGATTCACATATACCGTGGGAGAGCCACGTTTCGGCATGAATGGGCCGGCTCGACCGGAGTGATACCACAGCCTCACAGAAAACCGGTGTGAAACAGCGCTTACGCTGTGTTTCATCGAGTGAGTGAGGATACCGGAGGCCCATACCCCAATCCAACGCCCCCTATCCCCCTCACCATCCCCTTTCCCCCCAGGCCGCCATAGTGTGGGTCACCATGCTGCATTGTTCTTTTTCGCATTGAGGATGGTGACCACCACTCTTGGATTCTGCTCATGCTTTCCATCAGGNTCACCATCCCCTTTCCCCCCAGGCCGCCATAGTGTGGGTCACCATGCTGCATTGTTCTTTTTCGCATTGAGGATGGTGACCACCACTCTTGGATTCTGCTCATGCTTTCCATCAGGCAGGGCAGAGTCATTTTGGTAGCTTAAATATAAAAAAAAAAAATATAACTGGCAACTTTATTTAATTGTTTCTTTATTTGTTTTAATATATTATACATTATCTTATACACTACAATGTTTCTTCTTGAACTTCCTCGTGCTAAGTTTATTACTTCATTCGTCATTACAGTCTTCCGGCTAAAACCTACCACGCTTTTCCTGTCACTTTCCCATAGATTATTAATCTATCTAATACTATTACTACACACACAGCCTTCAATAGGTGGCTGCTGGACATAGGCCTCTCCATAACATACATTTCGAAAAAAACTGTATATTAAAAAAAAGAAATTTTTAATATAACTCTTTGGTGAACAAGGAAATCAGCTGATGGAAGAATTAAACGTAATATTCTCATCCAATGATAAAAGATGGCCACAGTGACCCAAATCTTTTTGCAGTTAGAGCCAACTTCTTAGGCATCAATAAAGAGATTTTATTGTCTTTCTTTATCCTTGTTCTATATTTGCAGGCCGTGACGTCATCCGTGACGTCATGTAGATTGTACATTTGCAGAGAATATAAACACTACAACGGTTTTACTTGATTCGCATTTTTGTGATAAATATACGCATATAAGATTTCGACTGCCTCTGTGGCACAGTGGTAGCGTATGCGACTGCTGTGCTTGAGGTCTCGGGCTCGATTGTTCAAATATTTGTTTCGGAGTTTGGGTGTTTTCTATGTATAATAAGTATGTATTTACAAAAAAGTATATATGTATTTATAGCAGTTGTCTGGTACCCATAACACAAGTGTGTAAGATGTCCGAATTATTTATTTATTATTTTTATTATTAAAAGAAGTTTTTGCACGGGAGTTTGCTTTTCTTTATATATATGTATATTTATCTATTTTAGTAACATTGTTGCTAACGAAAATAATTAACATAATTAAAACATACAATATTATAAACTAACTGACCCGGCGAACTTCGTACCGCCATATTCATTTTCTTAGAAAAATTCTGAATTGCCGAAAAACTTATTATAGAAAGCCCGTGTTATTTCCTGCAGGTAGGCAAGTACCAAGCTCTTTTTCGCGTGCTTGCTGCATATGGCGTAGTTCGCAAGTTAGAGATCGCCGGCACTACTACCCAGCTGTTGACGGGGCATGGCGGGTTCTCCGAATACTTGACGCGATTCAAGTGTAAGGAGAACCCATCATGCATTTGTGATCCGAATGCCTGTGAGATTGTCCCCCACCTTATAGTAGAATGCCCAGTATACAGCAGACAGAGACACGAAATAGAGCACAAAATGGACACTGAAGTGACAATAGCAAACCTAGGCAAAATAATAAGTGGTGAACATAGATATGAATTTTTAGAATACTGTATAAAGATAATAAAGTCGGTCAATAGAAGGTTAAGAAAGGTTAGAAATAAGGCAAATTAAGGAACTGATGCAAGGTAATATGATATTATTGTTGTTAATCATCCTAATATATAGTTATATAATAGTCAGTAAGTGTATAGTATTTTATTGTAAATTTAAAAATAGCTTATAATTTAATAACCTAGCTCTAAATTGTATAGAAAGTAAGCATTAAGAAAAATTGTAAAAGCGTACTCACAACATATAATAACAATAAATATATATATAGTTAGAAGTAGGCTCCGAACAAACATCGGAAGTGCTAGAATAAAAAAAAATAAAAAATAAAAAACTTCCCGCAGGACCGCAGTGTAAACGACTAAGCGGACTAAGAAAATATAACACCTCCGGTTTTCTTTTATTTTTTTACTCTACAAACCTTGTCCTGACAATAACAAACTCATAAAAAAAGAATTATCCAATTTGGTGCATTCGATAGAAAGTTATGAACGTACACACATATATAGATTTTGAGGATACTTGTACATGGCATAGCAATCTATCTATCACAATAGCAATAAATACTTTTTAAAGGCTGTAGTTAGTAGAAGTAGCTTTGGTACAAATAAAAACTAGTAATTAATGAAATGATAGTAAATAATAAACCATTGTAATCGACAAAAAATCAGGCGCATCATGCTCCTCTGAATACTGATAAGCGTGAGTGTGTACTTACACAAGACATTTTAAATAAAAAAAAATATTAACACTAGTTTTTCCCACGGCTCCGTACACGTCTGTGTCGGTAAAGAATAACTCATGTTCCTTCTCAGGCATCAAAAGATATTTCATTGAAATCGGTGCAGCGGTTCAACCTTGAGAGCGTAATAGTTAACATATTATTAACTAGCTTTTTACCCGCGGCTTCGCCCGCAGTGGAGCCATTAAATAAGTATGAGAGATAAAGGGTAAAGGTATAATAGAAATGAATCAATATGATAACTAAATTTTATTGCTTGGTTGAGATCAACAATTTTTAAAAATTACTACATACAATGAAGTTTCGACACCTTAAAATATGCTTTTGAAGTAACTAAATTTGACGTTTTTTCGACAAACAATTTTCTTACGTTTCGTAAAAAAAAATTTTTTTAATAAAAAGTATCCTTTGTTTCTTCTAATACCTTCAAGAGTAAATGTACAAAGTTTCGTGATGATCGGTTAAGTAGTTTTTCGTGAAAGCGTAACAAACAAACTTACATTCGCATTTATAATATTAGTATAGATAGGGATAGGCATTCATAGCATCATTTATCATTATTTATACTTTTGATAAATCGAGAAACAATCTTCCATAGCTCTTGTACAGAAATAGAACGACATCGATCGCTCGCTGTCACTCTTGACCTACCATTATTTGATAGAGAGTGACAAACATAGTTATGTGTGTTCGATGTCGAAGTTCGCAACTATCAATCGTAGCATGTCAATCGATGTACAATACAATACCAATCTTATGTGGCTTAAACACGTGTATTTTCAGCTTGGCCTGTGAGTTTGGCCTTATTCCTTTTATATTGTGTTTATTGAATTAGATACGCATACACACACAGGCACAATATTATTGTAAAGTACATTTTACAAGTGACCAATGAATTCTATTTCATGGTATTTAAGGTATTTTAAATTAATATACATGGGTAGTGAAACTCCTAGTGGGGGGGGGGGGGTACGTTTCCTTAACTACAGTTGGCATTTACAAAATTAGTTTAGTTTCCCGTTTAACATTTTAACTCGACAATAAGTAGACATGTCTTTTCTTGTATCCCTGGTAATGAATGATATGCTACATATACCATTGTTGGGTACATTCAGGATTTATCGAATTAATGAAAAACATTGTTTAGATTCATCCTTGTATTATATGCTTTAGTACACATTTTCCATACAATAAATATATAGAATCTTTAACGTATTACTACACTTGTTACTCTGCTGAAAGGGAAGACACGAATGACCGTCCTATGGCTCGCGAGCCTCTATCAAAAACAATATTAAGCTCCGCCTTTGGAGTCGTATGACAACTACTTGACATTTTGTGAGAATTGTATGTATTATTTTTATTTATGTTATTTATTAAATTTACCTGAGGAAGCTGTGTTTGCCACTTCATGTTTCGCGCTTAATAATATCTTTAGAAAGCAGTGTACCGGAAAACGCAGCGTTGATGGGTCACGACAAACGGTTGGATCCGTGTGGGCAGCGCATGATCGGTTGTTGAGGTTATGGAGAACCTTGGGGTGTTTTTCTGAGATGATGATGAATACCACAAGAGATAAATTGTAAAAAAATGGAGGCCAGTTATAAGAGTGCCAAAAGTAAGTATAATAAATATATGTACAGAAATATATTGAGTGATTCCACGAAACCGTAGACTAACGCCTTATATTCAGTCAAGCAGGAACCGTAATAACCACACATGAATAATAATTGTCCAAATCGCAAAATTTTCGTATGAATGTTCCGAGAATTGAAATTCGCTACGTGCTCACCCCCGTGTGTCGCGAGGGTGCTATTTATTTTGCGTGATGTTTTAGTGGTTAAAATCGTGTCATATCCGCGTTTTGCGGTATCATTATTTATTCAATGCAATTCCGGTTTTATGACGCGATGGACTGCGGTGTGTGGTAAGCCTGTTGGCGTGATCTTGTGTTTATAATTATTATTTAGTCGCCGCATTGGGATACTTGTCAAGTCAAATCAGTATATTTTCATTAAATTTCAAAGCGATAGGCACGGTACTTTTTTTAAATACAATACGGTAAGTCGGAAGTTACTGTGTTGGTTCAGAAATGGATATCTATGTCTTGTCTGTCTATTACACGTTTTGATTTTAATGAAATCTGGCATATAAAATATATATCTTTAGTTATATATATATATATATATATATATGTAGTCTTAGTCTAGCATTACAGATGTTAATAAATTCAATTCCCAAAAGGTCCATTTTAATTTCTAGGGCAAAACTGTAATTATGTTCAGCTGATAGCAAAAAACATATCCAGTTACATTCCGCGGTGTACTGGCATCCTGGCATCGTGCCCGAATATGGCGATAATCTAGCCTGAATATAATTAATTGAGAAATATCTACCGCAGCAAGAGACCTCAAGAAAACTTGCTCCTTTAACATCATTTTCGGATTTATATAAAATACTTATCCAGATTAAAATTTGTTCTCGAAGCAGCTTAAGCCATTTCGACCCCCTATAACTTCATTGAGGATAAAACTAGATTCCTGAATTTTCAGTAACCAAGCAAACATAGCCCGATTTAAATAATGTGTTTTTTTAATGTTTTCGGTAATGCACATAGGATTTCTGATCTTTATTGATGCGTTCAAATTTAAAACAAAATGCTACAACGCTTTGTATATTTACACTTAGTATATATCAGCAAAATCTCCTTTCTCCTTCAAAAAAATTAGTCCTTTTCATTCAGGGTTCCGACCCGCTCACAACACCCATCACAGCTCTGCTTAAAGAGACGAGCAATATTAAGGAGGAAATGGAGAACATCACACATTCTCGAATACCTTTAATACCGTTTGTCATGACATTCTGCTGGCTATCTTTTCCTATTATGTGATCTCCTCAGAAGCTCCGGAATTGTTGTCCTCCTATCTTCAGGGACGAAAACAGTATGTTCATATCGATGATTCGTCGTCGAATTGGAGTGATCTTCTCACTGGCGTCCCTCAAGGCGATATATTATCTCCAATCTTATATTGATTAATCTCGTAACACCTCACCTTCAGTGTACGCATCACCTGTACGACGACGATTTACAAGTATACACACGTATTTAGAGATCAAAGATATTTTGTCTTATATATCGCTTAAAGAACTTCCATCCCGCTAAAATTATGACTAACTTATTCCATAATTTTTTTTCACTAATCTCTTATGATGATGTGTACTATTTTGACCTTAATGCAGGCCTTCTCAATAACCACATTCGATTCATTTTCAATCTTCGAAAGTATGATAATGTATCTGCTTTACGGTACAAGTTGCAATAACTTCCAATTACCTAGCCAATGTCACAGTTTGCGAGCTCTGTCTCCCCTATTTTCTTTCCTTAACTCGCCATCACTACCCGAATACCTTACGTTTTATATGTTCCACTTACGACCGAATTCTTAGGTCAACAAATAATTTGCTTTTTCTGTGTCCCTCTCACGCCTCCAATTTTATCAACTACTCTGAAATGCACTCCCAGCCGAAATAAAAATTTCCACACAACCGCCTCACATTTGAGAGAAAAGTGCGCAAACTCCTTCAAGGTGAAGGTCCGCCTTTGTGAGTCATGTGCTACAGTTAAAAAAATGTTATGCGAATTGAAGACATACGAAAACCACATATATCACATCAAACAAATTAGGTTATTAAACTTAAGATTGTCTCCTAAGTTGACGCCATTCAGCATTAAGTCCGTATGGTACAATTAACAACTGCAGGAAGTGTTTAAAATAAATTAAAATAGGCGGGGAAAAGTCCTCGCCCCTAATCTTTACGGTGTCTTCATCCTAAGAAAACAAAAGCAAAGAAAGATGTTGCTATTCATTTCTTTTACATATTATTTTAATTATTTTGGTTGCTAATTTTTGTAGAATAGACTGAGATTAAATCAATTAATATGTAGTTATTGGTAATTTAGTTTTTCTGATATATTGATAAAAGACTAGATTATATTATGTCGAAACTATTTATATTTGTATTCGTTTATTTTGAAGTGGGTGCCGTTACGTTACATTTATAAAAGAAATAACGATCTACTATAACCGCCATTATTGTGGCAGAGATAATATAAATGTACAAGCATATGTAGATACATATTCCGTTCCGTACCTTTTAAAGATAATGCGCTATCTACATCTATGTGCCAACATGTTACAGAGAAATGCCGAAAAACATGACAAATATTTTTCTCTCCATAGTAATGAAAAGATGCGGCGCTAGGTTTTCAAATAGAGAGGATAAATGGGGCACCCGCCAAAATCTCTTGGCAACTTTAGGTCCTCGTACATTTTGCTCGCCAATAAGTTGGATTTATCGTCTAAGAACAACTGTGAGTCTGTTTGTGAATTCGTGTTGTTAATAGTTCAATGACCGGGGGTTTTATAGTTATGTAATAGGGTGTTTTTATGTTATATGGTTTGCTCTACATTTATATATGCCTATATATTATTAAAAACCCAACAAGTTATGACCAGTGTCCCTTACATTGAGGTAATAAAAGTAAAAAAAACAGTTGGAAAGTTATTTAGTTCATATTTCGGATTTATCACACGCAAACTGAAAGAAAATTCAGCATGCAAATTTTTTTTATGGAATGTGGGAAAACTCCAGAATTGTCAGAAGTAGGTTGCCGGCCTTTGGGGTAGGAGTTGGGATAAAGGCCTCCAGTATCCTCGGATTAATTTTATTTACATACTATATAGAGATATATTTGCTGGCACAAACCTCTTTGTTTTAACCTAGGTTTACCTAAAAACACCTAAGACAAACCTGAATCTATGTAGATATACGTTGATTAAAGTTTATTTAGCTCTCAATCTGCGAAATAAAAGGCTACTATACAGACACAGATTTCTATAATGTTGGTAATGTTACTACTCACAATACATTTATTAAAGTTAGTAGTACAGAAAACTATAACAAGAATAGTTTACGGGAGGGTTGTTGACCGGGAGCGAAAGGTCAGGAGTTCAAACACTACTATTGAACTATCGTAATCTAAAATAAGTATTCAATTATCCTAACTTCCTACGATTGAAATACTTTTTATTTAAGAGAAAAACTCATGCATTAAGAATTTATATCCTATGTCGCTAGGGACTTTTACAAACGTACAAGAAGACTCAAATAACACCCAGACTTAAAACAACAGTTTGTGGATCGCACAAAGTATTGGATTTGAATCCCATGTGGGATTTGAACCCTCAATACTTGGCGTAGTCGAAAGTGGTGAGGCGACCGCCCAAATCATTAGGCCAACCGTTCAATCAAAGTCCACTTAACAAGAATATCATGAATTAAAGGTTATTCTCGGAAAATACTCAAACGGGCGAGACGCCTCAAGCTTTCCGCTTAGCAACAAATCGCGTGTTCCGCAATATCGAATTAAAATTAACCCGGGCGTGCATACGACATAAACAAACGTAGCTGGTCGTAAAGACTGAATGATGACTTACGGGGAAATGGAATAAAGGCGAGCTTTGAGTTGTAAATCAATATAACGTGGAACAAATAACAGCTTAGCGAGTGGTGCCGAGAGGGTTCTGCACTTGATTCTTATTGAAACAACCCTCTTAACGTCGTATGAACATCTCATTCTCGTAATGATTCTTGAGAAATTCGTTCTATAATTAGTTATAAATACATATGTAATAATATTCGAAGCATTTTCAAATTAGTTAAAATAAGGAAAGGTCAGAAGATACCGATTTAATTTTTTTTTATATGTGATGTTGGGTATATTTCCCGTTTGACCCCATCAAATTTTAAATAGAAATGTCAAAGCTGAGGATTTAAAATATTTTAAAATAATCAAGAACATAGTTTATTATCAACGTGAAAATTTAAATATATCATTCGTATGTCACTGGTTCCACTATTTTAAAAGTTAATTATACATTTAACGAGCCGAGCCGATTGTGTGAATTATGTCTTTATAAATTGTAGCTTATGCGTAATTGTGGCGCAGTGGTAGCGAATGCGACTGCTGTGCAAGAGGTCTCGGGTTCGATTCCTGAGTCGGACCAAATGTTTGTATGATCTGCAAATATTTGTTTCGGAGCTTGAGTGTTTTCTATGTATAATATGTATGTATTTACAAAAAAAAAGTATATTAGTATTAATATCAGGTATCTAGTACCCATAGTACAAGCTCTGCTTAGTTTGGGACTAGATGGCGTTGTTTGTTAAAATGTCTTACATATATTTATTTATTTATATTTATTTATTTATTTATAATTCTGATGTATAAGCTATATTACTTTAAAGTTTCATTAAAATTCATTCAATAGTTTTTACGTGAAAGCGTAACAAACATCCATCCATACTTAAAAACTTTCGCGTTTATAATATTAGTAGGATTAACGTTGCTATATACCGTATGCTGTATACGGTATATAGCATTATTTAAATGTCAAAAAATAACATGATAAACAAATTTTATATCTTTTTTGGTAAATTGATTACAACGGATTATTAGATGACGGACTATACTGCGCATCATTCTGCCATTCTGGAAGCAACGAAATCACTATGGAATTTCACTCTCAGGTACGTCATAATGTATGCCGTACCTGAGAGTGACATTAGTAAGACTCATACCTGCAACGCGCAAACTGTCCTATTGATAGCGGAGATATTGACCATTTTAATCTAGGGTGTTATTTTTTTTAAATAAGCCCTCACTCTCATTCATATATATTTATAGGTACGTTTCGGTTAAATATAATTGTTAGATATAAATATGCAAACTCTTTGCACGCTCGACTAAAACCGGACCGGTTACAGGAAACGATTTTCTGTGAGCAGTCCGGTTTTTGGTGGCATTTTGCTTTGCGTTTTATCAAATGTGTAAGGTTAATAAAGAGCTAACCTTCCTATAAATCTAAGCCTGTCATAATAAGTCAAGGTCTTAGTTTGTTTTTGTAATTTTAAAATGAATATTGTTTTAAAGATATGAAAGAAAATATAGGAACCATCTCCCTACCCTTCAGAAATTAATAGTAGATGCCTATATTTAAAAATGACCAATCGATTTCATTAGTTTCCTAAATTATTCCTAATTATAATCGAACACGAACGTGTACTGAAAACATTTTCATTATTATGTGACCGTTACCAATCTAAATACTAATAAACAAAGCAGACAAAAATAATAGTTACTTTGTAATAAACAGAATCCTGAATTGCTGACAGATACACGACATCAAATAACAAACAATTTTACAAATGTAAATAAACGACAGCAGCTGTCAAATAATATCAACTGTCCCAATGTAAAAGTAATAAGTAGATCCATAAATTGCGTTTGCAAGTTTAATATTGGCAAATGGCAATAATGGGCAAAAATTTAAAAAAAAATACTTAAAGCGGTCATGGAAACTGGCGACAGAAGTGAAAACAATTTCCTTCGAAATCATAACCTACTCATTTTTGTTTCTTATAAAAACAATGTAATACCCAATTGCGCCACTAGATGTCGCCCCTCGAGTGTAACGAACTCTGCAAATCTTTCCCAGAAAGCCATATTGGATTACCGAAACGCGCGAAACGAAATTTTGTTAAAGGTTTATGGTAAAACAACAAACGCTGTTCGGTATTCAATTTCAAACTTGTATTTTATTTTAACTTGGCTCCGTTCTGTTTGTGCTTTTGTCATTGAACTTATTTTGGATCTTATATTATTTTTCTTTTCTGTGTCTATGGGTATATTATTTTATTGAAACCTCGCCAAAAAAAAAAAAAAAGAAGTTTAGACAATTATTTATCTATCGATGTGATCAGCGAGTCAAAGTCTACGAATAATTTAATAAATGTATATAGATATGTAGAAATGCCCAAAATGTCTGCGATAAAATTTTTAAGAAATATCGCTTGCCAGTAAGTACTCTTTTGTTGAAAAGCTTACACTACCCACAAATATTCAAGTAGGTCTTTCTGGAAAATAATTGCCTTGGATATGCACTCCATTACGCCGGCAAAAGAAAACTCACGTGGTATAATCAATTTGTTAGCTTCATCCGTAGCCATTCTTTGGCTAGCAGCCTTTTATTCAAATTACATTTTTGTAAGATTAATCTGTTGGCTTCAACGAGTACGACAAACGAACTCCCCTTTCGACTGTTCTGTCACTGGATCTGATTTTATTGGTTAAAGTTGGAATTATTATTTTATCAATTTATTATTAACGCTTAAGCTTGAGTAACGTTTTAATTTTGATTATCGTTACTTTTTACCGTAAAATTACCGATGGTTAATATTGTCTTCTGACCCATCGAACTAAATAGTCGTAGGAAGTGTCTTAGGGAATATTTTTACCTCTGCACTCCTATCCACTACTAAGTTGTGCTAACATGTAGTCTTTGGCAAGATGTATGACAACTTTAAAATTACCCATAACACTGCTGGTTAGTAGTGCAGAAAGGAAAAAATAAAAATGTTCCCCATGACACTGGTAATGTAAATTGGTGGTGTGTTCTGGTGGGTCAGGAAGATGTTTAACCGTTACTTTATTACCAATGCCACTACTGATAATGTTAGTTGGTAGTACGACGGGTCAAAAGACGATAATATTACAAAAAAAATATGCAATAGTTCAGGTTATGTGAGAGTAAGTTCGTGTAAAGACACGAAATTCTGCACAGAAAGTAGAAAGACACCGAGACCATTGAGATGTTAGAGGTAGTCATCAGATGTTACACATCCAACGAAAACTGTAAAGCCCATGTGTTCTGTAATCATATTATTCATCAATGATAGTGTTTAAGCATGTTTATCATGAGTGATTCTGTCTAATGTAGGTCTGTGAGGTATCTCAAGTCCATAATTATTAGACAAATTAGATCTGAGTATATCATTAGTATACCTAAGGCTAACTACGAAGTATGCATATAGCGAGAACTTCAAATTTGGAAAATCTAGCTATATTGATTATGTATTGACTATATTTGTATTCTATGTTCTTTTGGTAAACGAAATAATATAAGCACAAACGTGCCTGTAAAGTTGAATTTTCATTGCTCCACGTCGCTACTTATAACCTTTTATATCCTGGTCGTTTGTATAGCTTAATAGCGTAGCGCTTTAAGCGGTCTTAATGTATTGTTGAAATTATCCGTCTAGTGTAGAATTTAGATTCAGCGCTGTAAGAAAGCGGTATGGATCGATTGGGTGGCTTGCGCGCGCTGCTGATGACGTCACCGCCGGGCGGGCCTACAAAATAATTTTGAAAGCTAAACATAATACAATCTTATTGCCTGATTATACAATATCAACATACATTTGGTATCCGAGCTTCATATATACAGCACTTTATGGACGCAGTCCTGTTACTAGGCAAGATAGACCTGATACTACACTTGTTAGGATTTAATCTAGATTTTATATCAACTCCTTATGAACTCTATTATGAAAGATATTAAGAACTATTTCTGTTAATAAGTAGCGTTCCTAGTGCTCATGGTGGGAGGAAACTCAATTCTCGATCGTCTGCGGCATTTTGAGAGTGTAGAGATTTTTTTGCAGTTGATTAGTACACTTCGAGATTATTTTTACAGTAAATTAAGGTCGTCGAACACTGGGCGCCTCAGGGTGGACGCCGACGACGAGTGAGACCCCCCTAAAAGATGGTGCGACTATCTTGTCGCCTATCGAATAGACTGGCTTGAACTGGCTTTGGATACAGAGAAGTGGCTTGTTGCAGGGTAGGCCTTTGCCCAGTAGTGAGCCACAACAGGCTCGTAAAAAATAAGCTAAGGGGCAAATAAAGGTTTTCCTATATTTTCTACACTAATATTATCTCAAGAGTTTGCTTGTTTGGTTGTTAACGTAAGAAATTACTGCAGGTATTTAATATAAACTTATTTTTTCACACTCACAGCTTATGGAATGCCTAACATTTTACTTACTATAATAATTCCAGACTGACCACTCACATTATAGGAGTCTAGCCTATTTCCTTCGACCGGGCAAATGTATAGATGTCGTTGATTCGATTCCTATCTAGCGCAAATAATATAAATGCTCATTACATCATCTTTTGCAAATCTGGATGGAATTTGTCTACAAATTTTATGTACTAAAAATATATATAGGTATGTATTTTTTTTTGTGAAGTTTGGTCATCATAACACAGGCTGTGGCAAATGCAGTATCAGACAGCCGTGTGTGATTTAATTAAATTTGAGAAATTTCATACTTTTGCACGTACTTCTTTTGGCCTGTTGGGGAAAATTTATGAGAGTAAATTTTTACAATGCGCGCGCACACCGTCACGAAATACCGACACCCTGGAGTTAGCCATAGTCAACATTTTAGTTTCTAATTTTTTTGTCTTGTTACGCCAAAGCAGTATAACTTTTAACGCGGGTACATAAGTACACACACACTTTTTTTTATTACAAAACACCAACTTGATTCAGACAAGTACGTGTTTTGTACTGTGCTAAAATCAAAAAGGTTCAAATCCCACTTTGAGTGATCTACAGATTGTTGTTCTGAGTCTGGATGTTCTTTGTGTCCGTTTCAAGTATGCTTGTAAAGTACCCCGCAATACAGAATTTATTTCTAATAAGAAGAGTTGTCTTTGAAAAATAGACAAAAGAAAACCGACCAATAAAGCTTCTGATGTGTATATAACTTTGATATTTAATAACTTATATATATATATATAT